>QNGE01000099.1:390370-420727 GCA_008508345.1 Paragonimus westermani | reverse complement strand
AACGTTCGGGAAATGATTTCCGCGCCTCCTGTCAACAATCAGCCCTACGTCTGACCGACCAAAATTTGTCAGCGTCTGCAGGCACTATCCTCTGCGATACCTCTACTAGACATCCACGTCCAGAAGTTCCTATTCCTTTCCGACGACGCGAGTACGACACGTTACACAACATCGCCCATCCTGGCATCCGGACCACGGCCAAGCTCATTTCCGATGGGTACGTCTAGCCTGATATGCAAAAGGATCTTCGCACGTGGGCACGATCTTGCCTAGCTTATCAACAAGCTAAGTTTCACCGCCACGTGCCGGCCCCGATTGGCTCATTCCCTTCGATTACATCTCCACTTGCACATCTCCACATCGACATTGTAGGTCCTTTGCCAACTTCCAATGACATGAAATACCTCTTGATGATAGTAGATCGTTTCACGCGGCGGCCAGAGGCCGTCCCCACACAAGGCGTTCATTCCGATGCCGCAGCACGCGCATTCGTTGAGCGTTGGGTGGCATCTCATGGTTGTCCGGACACGGTTACAACCGACCGTGGCCCTCAATTTGAGAGCGGTTTTTTTGCGGAAACACTGAACGCGTTTAGATGTCATTGCACACTTACTACGGCATACCACCCAGCTGCAAACGATTTGGTCGAACGCTTCCACCGACGGCTAAAAGCAGCCCTCGCCGCGGTCAATGCAATCCGTTGGACGGAAACCCTACCTGAGGTTGTACTCGGCATCCGCGCCGTTTTTAAGGCCGACCTTCTAGTTCCCAGCGCTGAGCTCCTGCACGGTCAACCACTGCGTCTTCCTGGCGATAACTTCTCACCCGCCACCGACGCCCTTCGATGTGATGCTTCTCACGCCAAACAGCTCGCGTCGCACATGCGCCGCCACCGTGTCACGGACACACGAGAACAAAGCCGCAAGGTGTTTGTTCCCAAAGACCTCCACGACTGCACGCATTTATTTGTTCGCGTGGATGATTCACGTTGCTCTCTCGAGCGACCCTACGAAGGTCCTTTCAGAGTACTTAAACGAAAGGATCGTTTCTACGTGCTTGAGCGTCAAGATATTCGAGACACGGTTAGCATCGATCGTTTGAAGCATTCCTACTTCGAAAGGACAGCGGAAGCCTTCAATGCTCCTCCGCACCTCCTCCCCACGCCGGCAACCGTCTCGGAAAAGCCTCGTCTAAGAGCACCGTCCTCAACAGACATCACGACTTCGCCGATGACGCCAGCACCTGCCGTAACGCGTTCGAGTCGTAGGGTACACTGGACGAAACACCTCATATAGAACTAACGTTTGTCAAATCTCGTTTTGTTCCCGGGCCACAGCAAGAGAAATCGCAAACTGTCTGATAATTGCGTACCTGGGAGAATAGCGACCTATTGTGTCGAGCACCAACTATGCGCCATCGTTGAACCATGGCTGTTTATGAACGTGCCAATGACTTGTCAAGGTTATGGATGAATTTCAGTGCTTCTTGATCCGACAAAATTTTGAATGCTATACCAAACAAATCCTTATGAAGCCACTTTGCCACCCAGTATAAAGCTCCAGCAATTACACAGGCCAAATGTGCAGAAAGTTATCACTCAAACACTCTGCAACACAGACCTTCAGAACACAAGTAGCTTAACTATGAAGCCACTGGAAATCAAGCCACCATTTACGCCAACTGGATGTTTGGGATGCTGGTTATGAAGTACCACTGAATACAGCGAATAAAGCAACCTGGTGAAATGGAACGAATGGGACTAGCCTGTTGAGGACGAAGAGAACTGTAGAACTGTTCAGCAAATGACAGAGAAATGATAAGACAGCGCGGAGAATAACTTAGAGGGTGAGTAGACTCCCGGCGCGGTGAAGGAATAGACGGACCACCAAGGTGACGTTATAACCGCTGATTATGGGCTTTGATGAACTACATAGATAATTTCACCGCTTTTGGTGAAGGTTTTATAGCGAAATGTTGTTCTTATCGGCGTGGCCTGATGGGGAATTCCAGACAGTTATCGCCCTTCTACTGATCCAAGATCTGTGCACAAGGTCTATTCCACCCGGTCCTCCGTGCCCTTGGTAACTTATTTCACAGCATAGTTACAAGAATGTATCTCGATTCTTGCACACTCAAAATACTTAACGCATGGGTCACTTGACTCAAGCTTACTCAGTGCATTTCGATCCACTCAAGTTCAATGGAACAAGCGCCAGATTCCGGAACGCTTTGGCTTCAGCGATTCTATCGCACTACAACACTTGAAGAAGACATCTGTTTCCATTTAATCTGGTCAGGAAAATCTTACCGACGTGAATACGTGCGATTGCAAAGCTGTTAACCAATAATATAACGTGCTTGTCGAATGTATACGGATTTAGTGTCAAAGCTGTCGCCTCACAAACCTCAGTTATATTCAAATCCAGCGAAACAAAACTCGTGATTGAAGAGGAGATAAGCGACTACGGTAGGGAGACGGGTTTGGATGGGAAAACAGGCTGAAGAAAGACGCATCACTTAAATGAACGAGTGAGTTGCTGATGCGCAATTTTACACCAAAATGACCAGCCAACTGTATTAACGTTGAGAAGGATAGTAAGGAAGAAGAAAAAACCACAAACTCTGCTGGGTTAGAGAAGCCTCAGGCCACTTCTGGGAACATTGCCATTCGATAGCTTTCTGGGTGGCGCTCAAATTGGCTTTCTGTGAGGGCCGCTTCAGATGAGGTCAGCAATTTCCTCCAGGAGTTTACTATCTGACGTGAAAGAAAACTTTACCCGAGGGTTTGTTCTAGCTCGCTCCTTACCATGTACAATCTCTTGTCGTTAGAGCGTCGAATATCCACTGGGAACCTACAAGTGCCTTTCCGCATCCGAGAACCCCATCAAGAGCTCAAGATTTTTAAGCAAATCGCCCATCTTTTGTATTCTTTCGAATGATGGAATTTTAAGTTTCAAGTTCACCGAAGTGATTCATTTCTTTGAGGTTTACGAAGTTCTTTACGATTCCAGGAACTGTTACCTCTAGTGCCTTTTCATCATTTTGAGAGTGAAGACTACACACACTGTTCGGAAATTAGCCGAAAGTACGTCTTAGGCAGAGTAGTCAGAACCTCTGGTTCTCGTGATGCAACCGTTCGTTCGAGCTGGTACAAGGCCAGCTTTCTTTTTTGATCAGCTTTTGAGCATTGGATTGAGGCCCCGAATTTTCCATTCATTCAGCGGATTTGTATTGTATGTGTTTGCAGATGTTTCTGAGGGGTCAGTATAGCAAGTCGCGAATTGACAGCGATAACCAAAACATGGAAAAGGGATGCAGCATCTGAACGAGAGTGACAGAAGTTGAAACAGTTGATGTGACCCCTTAGTGCGTACTGCATTAACTTAAAGATTTCTAAGGTATACGTAACGAATACCAGACGCGAAATAAGAAAGCGAATAACTGATGACAACCGAACATACATTATATGATAAATACAGCGAGGCTCGACCAGCGCTAAACGACACCAATACGCGGAAGTAGCTAGGAGAGTTCAGGATCCGACCGTCGAACGCGCGAGCAGGCCGGAAGTGTGTGGGGGTGCCATTGGTGCGCATAGACCCACAAATATGCAAACAGACAAACGCGATCGCATGCAGCAAGCGGGCAGCAGGCAAAGATGCGTACGATCCAACGCACGATGTGGATTAGGAATTCAGAAAGAATTTTACACATCTGACAGCACGTGAACCGGGAATATACCCAAGTCATTACAGCACAATCAGGGGCGACGTTTCACATTTATAAAGCTTGTAACTAAAAAGAGTTTTCGGGTGCCAATGGTCAGCACTATGTCGGAACCTTACACCAAAAGGATGCCCTTTTAACCGGTCATTACCAGTCGTGCTAAACGCCGACCTACATCGGTGGCAAGTTGATGCAGTAAGAATAATAATAAGAATTTTGGCCGTTTGGGTGAATAATACATATTTTTGTGCCTGGAGGCTCAACTCACCGGATCTGGCTAGTTTTCCTTACTCGGTAACAAATGGGAGTCTGATGACCTGGAAGACAACCAACAAGGACGGAATGGCGCAGTGCTCTTGGATACTACGAGAATACCAAGAACGCTGTCAATTAATTTTCTAACAGTCTGAAGCAGGAGAGTGTCTGTCAACGTTTCAAAACGATGCGTGCAGGTGCGCCTAACAATCTCAAAATGGAAGTCGTCCCAATGATTAATAACCGTGTAAATGTAGAAGTGAAGTATAAAGAAGGTTCCAGGGCAAGGATCTTGAAACTTATAGTCACGTCTTCGTTGGCTACCACAAACTACTGTTATACATAACTGTTGAAAGATTCCCATGTGAGAGAAAAAGTGTTTCATTATTAAGTCACGGTGGAGTCGTCGAAGTTTAATTGGATGCATGTCAAGAACTTCACGTCACTAATCATGTCGCGCACTGCAGGCCAGCGACAAACATGGCAGCCGCACATTGAATACACTTGGCAGTGAGTAAGTATTCGTTCAAGCTGGCATACAAAATTTGATCGGCGTCCCGGAGCAGCAGTCTTACATACACCCAACAAAACGTTCGGAATGCCGTTTTCTTTGAATGGGGAAAAATATGCTCTTTATCAGATGATTAGCAAATCTCCTGTCGTAGACATCTTGAGAGGATCTGTGAAAGACAAGTTAGGCGAAATCCAGATACCTAGTTCTACCTTCAGGCCTAGTTTCGTGGTGTCCACTGAACTGAACGCAGACCAAATCGCGAAGGGACTTGCCAGAGCTTATACCGAGTGACGCGTTTGCACAATCACTCTTTTAGTAGAATAATTCAATCATCTGGCCATCGGACCGAGTGATGGTCCTTGGGGAACACCGGCAAAAACAATGAAAGATAAAGACCCTAGCTCAGGCTCAGGCCTAGGGTTTATGTAGACAAAAAAGAGGTAAGCCACTGGCGAATATTCTTTTGGTTGCTTTATGTTCCAAGTCTGTGCTTGAGGGGATCATGTGGGACACGGTCAAAAGCTTTGAGGAAATTGCAGAAGATAAAATTTAATTGAGATCGTTGTCTACATTTTTCCTATGCTATCCATGATTAGTTATCATGCAAGTCGTGTTAGAGAAAAGAGATTAACTCCTTAGGAAGGGTATGAAGACAGCGCGTTTTAAAGAGCGCTCCATCATGTTGCACGAAATGGCAGTAAGGTTGACTGAGAGATATCGAAAGAGAATCAGTTGCCCGTCTTGAAGCTAAGATTTGCCGTGGCTTCTTTTCATGCACCAAGGAGAATGCCAATCCGGAGTGTTTGTCTTTCAGCTTATCGTACGGCTGGTCTTCAGGCATGTTGTCAAAGAGATCCGAGACCTCTTCGGCGATTTCAGTAGGGATGGATTGAACTATGTAGGAGTACATCATGGTCTGTGACTTAATGTGCCTCGTTCGAAAGAGAGCTTCGACTTGTCCGAACCACAAACGGGGGTTACTGACTCCAAATTCAGGCAGTTTGATGTGAACGGATGCGGTCAGCTGGTCAGTTAAATAGTCGTAGCCGGACATAGCAGAAGCGGACGCTCTTTAACACGCAAAGTTAATGGGACAATGAAGTTGTGGTGATTAAACCGGACGCTGGAAGAAAAAAAATACACACGAGGTGAGGAAACAACGAGTTCGCCGGATAATGACGATGGAAAAATGTGAGAAATCGACTAGTTCGGGCTTACTGATTTGTAGTGGTCAAAAAGAATATCTGATTATCCTAAGTAAAGGCAGGCTATTTCACTGAGTTCAGTGACCAACAATGAACGAATGCAAAAGGACGGGTACGGAAGTTTTAGCGAGTTACAGGAATAAAGAGCTTGACTCACAGAAAGGATTCAAGAGGACCACCACAATATTCCAAATTACCAGTATCCGGAAAGCGAGGATATTCCGAGATTGCCGTGGGCGGCTGAAACGCGGTCGGTGCTGCGACGATGTTCGAAGTACAACGGAGCTGAAAATGAATGAGATCCCTGTAGTATGGTCAAGCATTTACGCCACAGGTAGAAGAGCAGAAAGACGTGCGTGCACAAAACTTTATTGTCATTGCGAGGTCATTTTTAATCAATTCGAACAGCGTGCAGAGATGACACAAAACGTTGTTGTACAATAGTGAAGCATCGTTTGTGAACAAAACCAAGAAAAAAGCTCTACAGATCTTGCTCTAACTGTAGACTATGTGAGTAAACCTCAGACAGAGGATTTTCAACGCCTAGTACGGAAAAATCAGTCCTGAGGGCTGGTTGCCGAAAGCTCCCCAGAAATACAATAGAGTGCCTGCTCGGCTATATAACATATTAATTAACTGAAAAATACTCCATGACTGTGTTGGGTGGAAGTGGTGTCCCGGTCGGGAAGTCTCCGAGAAACAGCCGAAGGTATACTTTTCCTCAATCGACGCATTTACTTAAATAAGAGGATTTTGTTCGCACGAGGCTTTAGAGGGATTTTTGTTGTAAGATTTGAGTGTGTCCATGGATTTTCCGCTTACATCCAGTTCGAACAGTGCAGAAACCATTCGGGTCCTCTGAGTAGTAGCCTGTAAACTTAGGCTTTATGAATGGATGGAAACGATCGCCAAGGGACCATTTATTTCGCACGATAGTGGAGAGAGGGAACCGATTACACATTTTGTGTGGTACGAGTAAACGGCCGGCCATTTGGTTTGCGTTTTGAACTGCATGGAGTTTAGTTTTACAGAATCTCACCCAAGAATTAGTGATACGAAACGCCTTTCAAGACCGCCAAATTTGGCCCAATTGATGTTTCGAACTGTAGAAGCCATCCGGACTGTTGCGACTAGATGAAAGCATTTGTCATTTCATAACGATGGAGACTGGACAATTTGGATGACCCAGGAATCTACTTTTGACTGAACAACGGTATACTGGACCTCATATTTAAATATCCGAAAATCCCTACGTATTCATGGAAACAAACATGCACATTTATATGTGTATAGTAATCGAGTAGAAAGCATTCGATTTTTAAGTGTATACGTGCTTTTCCAAATACACATAATTATTTTCGATTGATAAAACATATGTCGCATATCCGTATACGGATACATACATATATATATATATACATATAAGTAAAAAATAAATCGATGCATGCACATATATATCAGTATCCATTAGTGTTCATAAGTACATAGAAGTATACGGTTGGCGGCATCCGATTCGGATTAGCCTGTCACAATGACCGAAGCCAAAGGACGCCTGCGCTTAACCATCACTGCAACTGGCTTGCGCTGCACCAATTGCAGTTCCACCAACACACCACATATCCAGTGTAAGCCCGAAGGAATAAGACTAGGAGGTGTGCCAGTGGGACCTTTCTGTCCAACCGGCCAATGCTGGTTAGCCACTTGATTGGCTAATAAGGAAAGGAAACCCCGATCTCTCGGAAACTAAATAGAGAGAGGCTATAATGACGAGATTTATACTAAGAAGAAAGATTTCTGAAGTGTAATACAAGAAGCATTGCAGTATAGCAGTGCAGGTTAGTGCATCCCAGAGAAGATAATGATGAAAAGCAAAGTTCTCAATGGACTTTGAAAAGCCGGGCAGATCATTCATCATACAATACACCGACAAAGCCGAAGAAAAGAATGGATAGAAGACCACAGATGCTCAACAACAAACACACACACTCGTACTGAACAAATTCACATAAAACACACCGAAAATACCAAACTAAACAGATCGGTTGTGCCCGTTCTGGCTTAGTTTTCACGTGAACGGGCAAATAGAGCGTGGTGATCTACGACCGACGTGGTGTGTAGCACTCCACGCTGGTAACCAACTCACCGTACAGTTGTGTGTAGTGTGATCGAAGTAAACACTTATATACACGCACGCAAACACGAATACAGATATGTGACATGTGAGTGTTTGTAAGCATATCAGCGTAGATAAATGTTTATTTACGTCCATATACGTACAAGTGTGTGTTCATGTGTGTGCTTAAACATAAGTAAATACACCAAAATGCATGTGAAACAGAGACATATACATGTGTATACACTATGAGGTACTTAGTTATATGTGTACTGATGCGTGGATATATATATATACCTGTACTTACATCTGCGTATGCATACACATATGTATATATGTATGTACATACATACAAATATAGGCATAATTATGTACAAGCATACTTACCAGCTTTATATTTGAGCCGATATTTGTGTATATGCATATGCATAACCACGGTACTTCGACTGAAATGAGATGTGGCGTACCTCAGTTAGAGCGGTATTTGCAGACCTGTGAGCGTAGCTCGCTGTAAAATTGTATCTTGGATGGCCCTAAATAGGCTTGCATGCTCTTTCATATGACGCTCAAAGGAGATTGGTTTATTCTTTTCGTCCCGGAAACGCCTTTCTGTCCCGCTCGTTGATCGCGTCGTATAACCTACGTTATTTCAAGCCATATAGGCGCACGAAGTTCGGCATGATTCAAATTTGGAACGACCGGGATGGCAAAAACCCACAACACTTACTGCACTCTACCCAAAGTAGGCTGCTCTCATCCAGAACTGTTTATTCGCGTTTTACAAACGGTTGGTGACGTGTTTACCAAACAACCAACCAACTGCGTTGCCCAAACACTTCTGCAAAGAAGCCACATTTGGTTCAATCACTGATGCACTTCATTACGGACAGACTTGATTGCTTACAGCAACTTATGCAGCTGCCCTAGCCTTTCATTAGAAACCATATTACGGGTACAATGGTAAATAAATTTCTCGGAAAATACTCGAACTAACCGACCGACGATAACGTCTAGATACGCCATTCATCAAATATAAACGATAAATTACGACGACAAACTTTGGAGAAGTATCGCGAGGTATTTAGTAGAAACTTCGGGTTCAGTATAAACATCTTAAGCACACAAATATCAAAAACCGCATTGTGTACGGCGAATACGGAATTCTCATTCCAATAGAACAAAAGAAGCTCAATAATCCTAAGTCGTAGCGACGAAAAAAGCAGTTTCTCTCGTCTTATGCATATGCATGACATGTTCAGCAATAAAGAGTACAGAGCTGAAGTGATGCAAGTGGGAGAGGGGGAAAGGTGCCCATCAAATTGGAGTTCGAGCAGCTGATGGGACACAGGAATTATGGGAAGGATCCCAGTACATCACTATCAACTCTAAAGGAAAAAACTATTACTGATGATCTTGTAACGATCTGTAAAGTATTTAATCCACATCTCGCCGCTTCTTTCAAACTGAGACAGATTCAGTGACTTCGCCTCTTACTGTGAACACAGGTGTGTTCCTATGTCATGTTCCCTTGATGTTGTGGATATGCACTCCAATTCACTTATTGTCAGACCGTTTTATGACCCTAGTCCTGACGGTACACACCCGATTGCCCTCAAACACGACGGCAAAGGTATTCCTTCTTTTTACCATATTTTTAAATATAATCGGTGGAAAAATCTCATATTCAGTGCTCGCTAAGAAAGCGATCCAAGACACGAAGTTATCAGTTCAGTTGCCGGGACTAAGTGGCTTGAGCCAGAAATTGTCCAGTTTCTTGCACCAATGAGCTATTGAGGGCGTCCAGTGCTATGACGATAAGGAAAGAAATTCCTCACTTTCGTCAGCAATCATGAGGGCTACCTGAGAAAAGCTGAGAAGTTCAAGCTAACAGTGCCTTCAGAACACGTGTTCAAAGCCACCACTGGTAAACACAGGTTTATCTTCTCATTGAAAAATGTGAAACAAGAGGTAGGTGTCAGAACAACATGAGTTTTATTTCTTGGATCTATACTATCAGGTTCTAAGATTAATTTTGTAAATAAGTAAAACAAACTGAATGAGATAAAAAGGGTGCGACAATAATGGCAAATAAGGACGACAAGTTGATCAACTTAAATCTGTGAGAAAGAAAGTACTAGGAAAACTCACCCAAGCAAAACCCTCATAACAGGTCCAAAAAGAAAGACGGCCGATACTTAGCAGACTTTCTTTTGAACTGTGTCATACTATCAGAGGATACTACACTCTGTGGCAGCATGTTCCAACAGTTGGTGACTCGACATACGAAGGAGTTAGCTCTAATCGATGTAGCAACTCCCTTCTCCAATTTGAGACAGTGACTTCGGAGGTGTGAAATTGTGTGTAGATCGAACAAAGCTTCCGTCTCATCCCCGGTTATTCCTCCAAGAATCTTGAAGGTTTCTATTATGTCCCCTCTAACCTCCCAACAACTGACGTGAGACTCACTAATCGGTGGTTTCTCAACTGGTTCCTTTTCCCCCCTCATCGCCCCGTTAAACATGCCTCAGTTCCTTCTGGAATATGTAAAAAGACAACAGCACGTTGCATATTTGAATTCTTACTTTTACAATAGCTTATAAACTACGCGATGCATGGACTGCCCAACGAATGTTCTTTCAAGACGTGCCAGATAAAATTTCTCAAACATCACAAAATCCGTGGATTCTATCTACGCAGTTGTTATTTTAGTGCCGGAAATGCGGAGGGTTTTGATCAGTACAACACCGCATGGTGTGCGTGCTGCATTGCTTAGCGGGCTCGCTTCATACCTCAAAGGTCGTACGTAAACAGTAAAATTAGCAGACGCCTGTTTGCTGCCCTGACTAGTCATCAGTGGGGTGATTCAAGGAGACGTCGTTAGACTGCTATTTCTTCATATGTATACAAATGACATATGTGAAGTTATCAAATGTGGTAAGGTATTTCTATTCACTAATAATATTGAACTCATCTACAGACTTTCTCATCTAGCAGCCTTAATCCTTGCCTACCCAAAGTACAAAAGACTCCATATCACTACAATCTTGATGTCCAACTTGCCTGACGACATTTTCATCAAATGAATCCAACATCTACGCACGTGGTTGCCGCATACCAGATGGATGGTCATGGCATACCAACTGCATACCAACTATGCAACATGAGCATAACTTATTGAAATTCATTTAATTTCGTCCGACACGTCCTTCTAATTAGGTAAAACTAGGTGGACAATAGGCCACATCACGCATATAAACTTTCTTTCTGCTATTCGGCTACGCCTTAGTAAATTATCCATATGACCTCAATTACAGTATTGCACATTAATACACAGCCAGTTTCTCAAGACTGTTAGGCTAGCCCTGGAAAGTCTTCAACATACATTTATGGACAGCTCAATTGGTAACTCATCTTCACTGAGTTGCACAGACCTCTATCGGAAGTCTGACATCGATCCTTTTTGGCTACAGCAACTAAACCTGAGCCTCGCACTCATGTATAGTTTGGTTTATGACAATAGAATCGCCAGTAATTACGCGGTTCACTTGTAACGAAAATTTGACGGCTTGTAAAACCCAAAAACCTACGTCCCAACTTTTTTATAGTGACTTAATCCTACACCTGGAACGAACTCCATTATAAAACTAGAGCGAGTAGGGATGTGTATAAATCTGAAGAAAGATGAGAAACTTCTCCGATTATTTTGAGTGTCATTTCCGTCTTCAAAACTTGCTTGTCGGAGGACGACGGCTCTGAAAACGGACCTAATAACATTAGGGTGAAAGCGGTCGGTACCGTGTTAGATTGGTTCAGGTACCATTCGAACTCGCCCAGGCTGACGATAACATCACTAGAGTTATTGCTGGAGATGTAAAGGATTAACGCTGGTCGTTAGTTACGGAGGTCTAGTGATTAATCGAGCTACGTTAAACTCACTGGCAACGCCCGTGGACAGTCCGGGCCTGAATAATCTTATCTGTGATGCACAGCCTGCCTACATGACCGCCATCACACGCTTAACGCATGCAGTTAGTTCAGGAAGTATGGGGCGAGTCGATGTTGAAACCAGGTGGTACCCTCATGCTTCAGAAGACTGTCAGCAAACCTCTTGCTACATTAGATTAAAACAACTTTTATCACCGTTCCTTATTTCAGTAGCTAGCACAATAATATCAACATCACACAAAAGTCTGCTAAAAGTTGCATGTCTTATGCTTCATAATTCATGTGATAATTCGCCATCGTCTCATTTATCACGTAACATTGCGGTTAATTCCTGATTTTATGAATACTCGTTAAACAAGAAAATATTCCACAACTCCTGGATTCTAAAAATGCTATATCGGTCAGACGATCGTGAGGTTTACAATGTTCAGTCGTTTTTGAACTATTGACGACATCTTGTTCAAATGTCCGTCCATTTTGAGGTATCCTATTCCGTTATCCCGGTGGATTCATTTCCAGATCTTTCCGATGCTATTAACAACAAATAGTGGTTCAGCGATTGATACACGGGTTCGAGGCAGCGGTTCAAGGTTACCGAATCCAGTCGGTTTTCGTTGCTCAGTGTCAGCGGGAGTCTGTTGATCTGAAAGGCGATCACTGAAAACACGGTGTAGCACTGCTCCTCTAGCAGTTAATCTCCCTCATTCTTGGAACCTTTTTTTTCGACACGACCGTGCTTATTGTTAAACTGTAAACTGATGTAGTGACGCGTCTTCTTTGGTAAATCTTGTGGAACATGTGAACTATTGTTTACAATAGCGTGCGCGTCTGATTGTTGTAGACTGTGATTAAGTCCTGTCTCGGCATGCCTGTTACGCTCACGGGTGCTAATATCTGCCGTAATGTCTTATCATTATTTTTATGTATCGTACAAAAGTATGTCCACTGATCGCGTTCACCTGGTCGCTCCTCAGGAACGCGCTGAAAACTACATCACTAGTGCTGTGATTATTGGACTTGCTCGCTGAAATTGCAACGTCGAACAACTTTTTTAATCTGTCACCCGAATAACTTTTGGTTGGTCTGCTTGTTGTGCGGTTCCGCACACGACACGATTTATCGCTTCAAACAAGAGATGACCAAATGTTAAAAAGTGAGTAATCGCAACGATAAGTTAGTACATCGGATGTTAATCTTCAATAGGGTTTCATCATAAACTGTACAAGATGGTGTAACTAACCGCACTAACCACTGTACTGGATTATTTCGTGGAGCACCAGCCAACAATAGCATTTCTCTCAAAGGAAAACCGAAATTCGCACGGTGTGGTGAGCCCTATAGTGATTAACTTTTTTGCCAGGTTTCACGAGGATTGAAGTAACGTCCTCGATAAATTTACTTTGGAGAAGTTGATGAACACTGGTGTTCGCATGGCATTCAAAATCATCCGTGTTGTGGTTGCGCTATTAGAAAATAACTTGCTTCCGTTTTGTAATACTGATCTGGAGCTGTGAACGCAGTCACTTCTGTTCAACAATAAGACTTAATGACATTAATCTGGTTGCAACCTTATTGGATCTGTAGTATTTTAATCTGTTTTCGCCTGGGCTCATGCTTTTTGACAGGTGGCCTTTGTGTCTCCACATGTTGACACTGTGGAGATTGTGAAGGACAACCAGTTTGGGCATCAGCCAACTGCGACCGGCCTCAGCAATTGAGGACGAGTTTGGTACTAGACCATATAAACGGAGTTTGTGATTCTGGGGGAGCTTGCATTATTATGAGGCACTCTGGTTCACATGTTTGCACGTCCAGCTGAGAGTAGTCGAGTAACACTGATTAAGAACTTGACACAATTTTAGAGATGTGTGGTAACTGGTTGCTGTAGCAGTTTCCACAACTGACTGTAAACAGTTACCAACTGCTCAACATTTTCCAGTCCGTCAGGCCCAAGTCAGTTTTGATTGGGCGTTCAGTCATCCTCACACTTCGACAGACCAAAGGATGCTATAAAGTATACAGGCAGTAAGCAACAAGAGACTAATGACACTCATTCTATATACGAATAAACGCCTGCCTCAAGCTTTTCATTGAGGGGAAATTTACAGTCAGGGTGAAGTAGGATCATGTATGCAAACTCCGTCTTTCCACCGCAGCCTTTCAACAACATCACACTGCATTATGTATTTGGTAATTTACAGCAGGATAACCTTGAAGGTTAAGCTTCCTAGTATTGTTGTATAACAGGCAGTTTCGTTGTGAGTAGTATACTACTCACAAGTAGTGTATTACCCACATGGGGACATTCAGGAGCAAAAGGACAAGCCCCGAACACGACGGACAAGAAGAGACTATCGAAACAGTGTGTACATGATGTGTGAGAACTTTCACCAAGGCGAATGACCACGTACTGTCACCCAATGTATGTGAGTGCATGTCCGTCGTGCAAATGAGTGTACACGTTTGTGGTTTAGTTTTTGACATGACCTATACGGAAGTTTGCGCAATAAACCAACTTGTTGGCCAAGCGTCTTTTGCGGACACAACAACTGGTGCCGTGACGAACGCGAGGATGAAGATTCCCTGGCCACAGCCGTTCGAAGATGGAGACGTCCGGACGTTCCTGGAGGACTTGGAGGACGTGGCCGAAGTGGTCGGAGTCAAGACCGACCGTGGGAAGCTGGCTGCCCTGCGGACGCTGGTGAAGGGCAGGGCGAAGGCGGTGCTGGACGCAGCGCGAAGAGGCCCTGCGAAGATGGAGTGGGCCGCTGCGAAGGAGACGCTGGTGGCTGCGTTTGACAGCCCGGCCGACCGCCAGGAGGCCATGCGGCGGTTCAAGGCGGCCAGGCTTGGACAAGGAGCGGACCCGTCCGTGTTTGCCACCACTCTGCAAGGTTTGCTGGACAGGGCTCTGCCAGGATTGGATCAAGAATCACGACGGCAGTTGTTAACGGAGCAGTTTATTGAAGGTCTCCCGATGGAGGTTCGCGACCAAGTCCGTATTGCCCATGTCGCCCGGCCGATGGACCTTGACGATCTGGCGAAGGTGACACGGGAGTTGGCAGTAATGTCCGTGGCCTCAGTGGATTCAAACAGCAATACGGACAAGAAGACATTGGAGGTAATGCAGAAGGCAATGGAGCAACTCGCAGCGGATGTAGCTGCCCTGAAAACAGCAGCACGGAAGAACGATCAACCAGGAGGCTGCTTCATCTGTGGAAAAAAAGGACATTGGAAGAAGGATTGCCCAATCCGGCGGTCTCAGAGGTCTAAAAATAAAGTGTTTCGTGATTGTTCTTTTTGTTGGGCGGGTCGACTAGTAATGGGAGCGATTGAGAAGGGGGCCGTACATACAAGGGTTGAAGTTGATGGAGAGGTAGAACAGTGTTTAGTCGATACAGGGGCAGCTATTTCGTTG
This sequence comes from Paragonimus westermani, assembly GCA_008508345.1. Taxonomy (NCBI): domain Eukaryota; kingdom Metazoa; phylum Platyhelminthes; class Trematoda; order Plagiorchiida; family Troglotrematidae; genus Paragonimus; species Paragonimus westermani. The sequence continues at coordinate 405,551 of QNGE01000099.1, read as the reverse complement.
ATTGCTCGTGCCGAAAAGCAAAACCTAGAACCGACATCCATGATGATCAAGACGGTTGGAGGTCATAGTCTACTGGTTGACGGTGTGAAAGAATGTGGGGTACGTATCGGCGGCCATATCGTAAAGCACCGTTTCATTGTGTCCCCAGAAACCAGGCAAACGATACTCGGAGCCGATTTCCTCGCTGCAACAGATGCCGTGATTGACTTGAAGCTCAAGAAGTTGTCAACCAAGTATGGCTCCCTGACGCTCATAGGACAGCGAAAGGATAGCGTCAACCAAGTACGCAAGGTTAAAACCCCCAGTTGCACAGCCCCCCTGCTCCAGTCCACGGTCGAGAAATACGCGGAAGTATTTACGACTGACGATGATCCGTACGGATTTTGCAACTGGATTGCCCATGAAATACCAACAACCGGAACATTTCGACCTCACGGGCCCCGCAGGATACCGGTTCATCTTGAGGAGGAATTGAGGAGACAAATACAGAACATGCTGAGCGAGGATGTTATCGAAGAAGCCAACAGTCCGTACAACTCGCCTGTTCTCCTGGTGAAGAAGTCCAACGGGAAGTACCGCTTTTGTGTGGATTTTAGACGGCTGAATGAGGTAACACAGAATACAGTCGTACCAATACCGTCCGTCGCTGATATTTTTGACAAGCTACAGCAGGCGAAATTGTTCACAGTTTTGGACTTACGCTCCGGATACTGGCAAGTACCAATTAAACCCACAGATCGTGAGAAGACCGCATTCACGGTAGGCGAAAAACAGTATCAGTTCAAGCGCATGCCGTTTGGCCTATCCGGGGCACCTTTCACATTTCGGCGCCTGATGGTTCAGCTGGTAAAACGACTGGATAATGTGGCGGTATACGGAGATGATATCGTAATATACAGCAACACGGAATCGGAACATGCTGCCCATATAGATGCTGTCTTGAATCGCATTAAGAACTCAGGACTGCGGATCAATGCTGATAAGTCACAGCTCGGACGATCATCGGTGGTGTTACTGGGACACAAGGTGGGTCAAGGCGAAATCAAGCCTCTCCCGGAGAAAATACTGACAATTAGAGAAGCCATGGCTCCGAATTCCAAACGAACCCTGAGACAATTTTTGGGTCAAGCGGGGTACTACAGTCGGTTCGTGAAAAATTTTCACTCCATTGCATTGCCATTGTACGAACTCCTTCGAAAAGACAAGAAATTTGAATGGACCGACGATGCCCAGAGGGCGTTCAAGCGAGTGCAACAAGCGATGAACGAGCAACAACTGACGTTGAAACTACCGAACACAAAAGAAACGTTCATCGTAGCAACAGATGCCAGTGACCGTGGCATTGGGGCAGTACTCAAGCAAAAGGAAGGAGTAATCGAGTATGCCAGCAGAGTCCTGACTCCAACGGAGCAGAAATATTCGACTATTGAAAAGGAATGTTTGGCAATCGTCTGGGCACTGGACAAGTGGAGGCCATACCTGTTGGGTCAACAGTTCCACGTGGAGACGGATCACAAACCCCTGGAATGGATCATGACTGCGAGGGACCCGAGAGGCAAATTAGCCCGATGGGCATTACGTTTACAGGAATATGACTTCACGATCAACCATGTGCCTGGTTTGAGCAATTGCGTCGCGGATTTTCTTTCTCGACCACAAGTAGACGACGAACTCCCCAAAGTGACCGTTGGAGTCAACGGCTTAATAATGGAGCAGGACCCACAAACGCTAGTACGCCTACAACGTCAAGATAAGGTCCTCCGGAAAGTGATTGAAGCTCTGGCAAGAGGCGTGAGAATCCCCACAAATACTAAGGATGAGGAGCTGAAAATAATCGCATCCCAATGGAAAAGAGTTGGCTTAAACAGTGCAGGCGTATTGACATGGCAGCGTGGCGTTGGGCACCCGTGCGTGGTAGTCATCCCGAGACAACTGAGGAGGAAAGTGGTGGCAGACTGCCATGAAATGGCACACACCGGATGCACTAGGACGTACGATCTGTTGCAACAAAGAGCATATTGGCCGAAAATGAAAGAGGATGTGACAACTTACGTGCTTGCATGCCAACAGTGTCAGTTACTGAAAAGCGACAATCGGGGAGCCCAACAGCCCTTACAACCAATACCAGTCTCCGAAATCGGTGAACTCTGGTCTATGGATCTTATGGGCCCATTTCCACTGAGCGCCCGCGGTAACCAGTACGTTCTGGTCATGACGGAACACTTTACCCGTTGAATCGAAGCGACTGGCGTTCCGGATCAGAAAGCATCTACGGTGGGAGATATGGTGATGAAGCACATTGTAGCAAACCACGGTGTACCAAAGGCGATCTTGACGGATCAGGGACCATGCTTCGAAAGCGATGAGTTTCGAACACGCATGCAACAACTGGGAATCAAGCGCATCCGAACGACGCCGTATCACCCACAAACGAATGGCCTAACTGAGCGTAACAACCGAACGGTCAAAGAATGGTTATCAGCCAAAGGAGGAGACTGGGAGTCTGCGTTGCCACTAGTGTTATTGGCCTACCGGGCGTCTGTGCAGGCGAGCACGAAGAAATCTCCATTTCAATTGATGTACGGTAGAACCCCTCGACTTCCGGTGGATCAGGACATTGGGGTATGGCCAGAGTGCATTGATTCCACTAAAGAATTGGTAACCGAAAGAGAAAGAGCCCAACGAAATCTGAAAGCATCGCAAGCACGCACAAAGGAGAAATCCGCAAGGCAACGGTTCGGCAAGACTAGAATGTTCAACCTAGGAGAACGGGTGAAATATCGAGACCATCGGAACACCGGTGCCAGCGGGCCAGGATCAAGAAAACTTTTGCCTAAATGGAAAGGTCCGTATTTGGTAATATCCAGACGAGGCCCAGTATACACGATCAAGAAGGACGGCGAGACGAAACGAGTGCACGCCAGTGAGTTAGCAACGTGGAACGAGATGCAGGCGCGACGAACCAGAAGATCAATAATCCGGGAGGAAACACCGCGTCGATCGGAGAGGATTCGTCGACAAATGCGAAAGAACCAAGGAACCTCAGAAGGGGGAGGAGTGTTGTATAACAGGCAGTTTCGTTGTGAGTAGTATACTACTCACAAGTAGTGTATTACCCACATGGGGACATTCAGGAGCAAAAGGACAAGCCCCGAACACGACGGACAAGAAGAGACTATCGAAACAGTGTGTACATGATGTGTGAGAACTTTCACCGAGGCTAATGACCACGTACTGTCACCCAATGTATGTGAGTGCATGTCCGTCGTGCAAATGAGTGTACACGTTTTTGGTTTAGTTTTGACATGACCTATACAGAAGTTTGCGCAATAAACCAACTTGTTGGCCAAGCGTCTTTTGCGGACACAACAGTATAACATACCTGGCTTGCGCTCTGAGATTTCTATTAGTTCCTGCAAACCATACATTTCACCTTCTAGACTTGTGTCACTGTTGTTCCACCCAGAAAAGAAGTTGTGACTGTTAACTAGCACCATTGGAAGTAATCACAAGTTCGACGTTTCAACATCTTCCGCCAGATTGTATGTGAAGCGGACACTAACAAAACATTTAAGACTACTCCTCTAAGTCTTAAGTCGCAAGCAGATAAAATCGAATGTGTTATTTGTTGTATATTTGCCAACTACGCGAAGTATGATATTTAAACCTTAATGCTGGGATGCAAGTGGTTATGCACAAAGAACTGTGCTAACGTTGGGAACTGGCTCACTGCTTTCAACAGGATTTGGACAAACCTTCAGTCTGTACCCGCCCTACTGTATATGGTTCGCTAACTTATTGACAAGTATTTAGTCGTGATCTGTCTTCGTCGATCGTCATTCAATGAGACCTCATACGTCGATCCTGTTACAGCATGGCAAGACACTCTAGAACACACAGATCGACTCAGTACGCTCGTCTGTGCATTTTGATGAGAATTTGTCTTGCACTTTCTCGTCCAAGCGAGAATAAATGCGCCGATCGCGAAGTGTCCTGCAGCTCAGATACCCTGTATCCAATAACGTGCATGTGATAAGTTTTTCTTTACACGAGTGACCACGTTTTTCAGTAGACACAGTGAGTAAGTTTGAGCAAAATGTTCTACGCGAGATAGAATCACAACTAGATTTGTTAACACTTGCGATGATGGACACACATCAGCTTTCACCACGGCGGCACTTTATTTGTTAGAAGGAGTAAAAGTGTTGGAGAGTGAAAAAACCAAATTTACAGCTGTTGCATTACCACTAGTTGGGTCGCGTGCACCTGCACGCTTCTAAGACAGCAAGCCATTGACTGGGCATGCTAAACAATGTGCGGATTTTTGGAACATTTTACGGCCAGTTTTGCTTCAGTGTCCACCTGCAGATTGATGTTACATTCTCGTGAAGATTGTTAGAAACTGATTTACGTCCAACAAGAATCCGCGTAATTGTAAAGTGGACCAGCCCAGTTATCAGTCAGTTCGCCTATGTCTACTGAAAAAGAATTGAGAACTCTCGTGCAAACTGTCAAGGATATAGTGTTCTTAGATTCACGCATCATCGTTCCCCTTTTGTGTGCTTTACTGAAAGCGGGCCCAAACAGTCCAACTGTTCCTTGAATTTGAGAAATTAAGGTTGCCTTTTCTCCCACACGAACTTAGGTATCCAGTTTCAAATGCAATCAAAACGGATGATTGCAATGCGTCACTTCTTACATATGATCTTTGGATTTTTGGACAGAAAAGACCGATGTATCCTGTGACCCATCACCAAAAAGGTAGTAGTGTGTAGAAATTGTTGGACAACGGCTCAAATTACAGAAAAGATTATCCGGTTAGTTAACAGTAACGTTAGTGTAGGTCGGTCAGTTTTACTTTTAAAAGTAGACTGTCTGTTCCACGTGAACTGGTGATGTTTGTGAAAGCGCAATCGTAATTAGCGACATTTTCTTAGGGTTGCGCCGATAAACAGTCTATAGCGGACAAACCAAAGGTGATTCGCTTTTTCATTTAAGTGATTAATTGGTTTCGTGCATTCTGTTGCACAACATTCGTCCTGAGATAACCAAAATATCACATGTGACAGCAATGTGCCTGTGGAGCCGTGTTGAATTTGTTGGGGTCAGTTGCATTATTTTTGAGACTGAAGAACTTAGTTTGATTGGTGTTGAAAGGTTGCGCCACGTTTTAATATCTTCCTTAAATAAACCGCACTAATCATCTTCATGATTATATCAGCTACTGGCACCGTTCCCCTTACTCTTATCTAGCCTCAGCCCCGTAAATTTCTGAAAGCCAGAAGCAAACATTCCTTTTCTATATTTTTTATTCAGTAACTTATAAATTCTATCAGTTCGCAACGCGTTAACAGTTGTTTTGCTCTGACCCAACCAATGATCATTTGTTTGAGTGAGCTCAATCCCGTTCTATCGTCCCGCATTTCTGGAGCGGTACCTGGTTGTCGAATTTGGTGTGCGGGCAAACTGTTTGATTACTGAGGGTGTGTCAAAATTGGGTTGAGTGATTTAATTTCCCTATAGTTATTCAGTTAATGCCGTATTAAATCCGATTTTTACAAGTGCCTTCTCACCAACCGTTGTCGAAAACGGAACATATTCTCTGGCGTTGTTTAGTGAGGAGGGCATTTGTTGAGATAACAGATTACGCGTAACTCGGTGTGAGCTTGAATCGTCAGAGAACGATTCAATGAATCGTACATAATCGTTGTAAAGTATCCGCACCAAGTCTAGTACGAATGAAGTCAAACAGTTTGGGCGTCGTGTTTAACGTGTTATTGATAAACAGATTGAGAATAACACAGTGTTAGGAGCAAGTTGTGATATTTTGCGTTTCAACAACGGGGGTGGCTTCCTCAGGAGTGTTGAGTCGAAATCGGCAGTGAGATCTGAACTTCAAAGAAAGATGCTTAAACTATAGCAAAATATTTAAGCACGGAGGTGCGTAGTGGTAAACTCTAAACGGAAACAAGGGGAACATCGAGGGTATAAACTCGACTTGGGAACCAAAAGGTCTTTAATACACAATGTACCAAAACAGCTGGAGAACAAAAAAGACAGAGGGTCATAACGACCCAGATTCCTGAGTAATGTGCCAAGTGACGGGTAGCTTGAGTTGACACGAAATGACATACGTAACTGACTCGAATCACTTGAGTTTAACGCACTTGATGTCATTACGTTGATGATTCCCTATGAGTAGTCAGGTCGTCTCTCCATCAGAGAAGCCAAAAACTTTGCGGCCGCATTCATCACAATGCCATATAGTTAGGTCGCCGATATAAATATATATATATATGCATACGTATGTCACCTACGTACCCCTGTGTACCGCGCCTTTGGTTTTGTGGATGAGTGAATGTCGCTCACCGAACTTTCGCACGTCTTCCAGATCATACACATACCGGTCCGAAACCACCAATACCTCAATGAACCGATTCTGGATTTATGGCATGCAGATGTAACTAAATACACTGTTGTGCCCGGAAATCTCCATCGGACTAGTTTTAAATCACATTCGTGCAAACAACTCTTCGTTACTGCGTACTTTTTTCGTAGTGTTTGATACATCAATGCCAGAACGACAGGTAATTGTGTCAATTGTAGACACAAAATTCATTCTAAGGCAAGCTAGCCCGTGTGAACTTATGCAGCGCGAAATGCCGAGCATTGTACTTCATCATATCATCCTGTACATTAGTCCTAAACGATTCTCACTCGCGTTGATGGGACGTGCAGTCAGTTAATGTACTCCCTCAATGCGCCTATTCCAGAATTACCGCACCTCGAAAGATTTGGCATTCAAGAAGCTTTTGTGCAGCGGTTACCGGCAAAGAAAATCCCTTTTCTACACAGAGTGGGAGTTCGTTTAGTAAATCGGATTGACGCAATCTGTTGACTAAACCCAGGTGTTCTCAGTCAAATGAAGAAACTGGACATTTTTTGCGTTCCTTGAACAGTGTAGTAACACAATAAGTTGACTTTTGTTGACCTCGGCATAACTCTCCAAACAATGTTTTTAAGAACCAGTGCCTAGTTCGAAATCCGCCGAATTTGTTTACAGTGGTGGCGAACTTCGATTTCCTGGTGGAATGGTACTGAACAATCTTGACTCTGAGGTTTGCCGATTACTTAATTTAGCGGTTGTTTGTCGTTTGTTTGTCACTGTTGACCAACTGTCCTCTATAAACGGGTGTTCTAAATGTACTGTCCCTTTCGACATCGTGAATTCGTTTTTGTGTATAGCCTCCGCGCTCTGTGGAAGAGAATTCTAACTAGGTTTTTTTACATTGCACTAGACGGAAGCTTCTCAAGTCTGTTCTGTTAGCGTAGGTTTCCCGTAGGCTGATCTTCTTGTCATGCCAAATGATCGTCAGGTGACTAGAGTGCCCAGGCCCGAAAGATGATCATGTAGTTCGATCTCTTTTGTTCGCTTTAAGTTCAAATGAGTTCGCTTCAATTTCAAGAATAAAGTATTTGAATCACTTACGCTCTCAAAACTGGCTAGGTTGTCATTTACACAGTGTCTGATTTTAAACGGTGTAAAAACGAACTGAAATATTGACCACTGAGGACAATGCACAAACAAACGATACACGGTAAACCTGAGAAAGCAAACAACTGACTTTGTGGATAGAAACAATAATGAGAGCAAAACTCGAGTTTAGTGCTTCGTTTCGAAAGAGGCTGGCTGCAAAGTCTATCTGAATGCGGAGGCTACGATCAAATGTGAGTGATGGTCAACTTGAAAAACCAAATCCCCGACTACTCATCAGCAATCTAAAATATCGCCTTGCAAGTTTAATCAGATCAGTGATCTCAACTTGTCTCGGAAGTCCTAATCCCAGGGTTATCGATTGGAGTTAACACGACAGTTACTGTGTCTCCTCTCGAGACGATCGGGCAACCTGACCAGTGCTCACACGTAAAAGTGGTTGGGCGTTCAGATTTGATAATTCATTCGTGTCTCATGTGAGGTCAGTGTCGCAGTGGTCAACACGGTTGCCTCATGATTAGAATGGTCGGAGTTCAAATCCCGACCGTGGCAACAATATGCACTACTGACGAGCTCTAATGAGAGCGAAACTCGAGTCTAGTGCTTTGTTTCGAAAGAGCCTGACTGGAAAGTCTATCTGAATGCGAAGGCTGTGATCAAATGTGAGTGATAGTCAACTTGAAAATAATCCAAATCCCCGACTACTCATCAGTAAACTAAACTTTAGGTTTAATCATACTGTTTTTCAACACCCAACCAATAATATCACCCGAATATATCCGAAAGTGCAACGAACCGTAGAATTCTGAAGTGTTGGTCAACAAACCGCTAAGTGCTAACTTCTGCAACGGTCAATCGGATATTCTAAATCTTGTAATCTGTTCTATGACAGTTACTTACATGCTCTCGCACGATTTGATCCACAAAAGACTAACAAAACACAATATGGTTAAAAGTGGCACCGATGACTGCCGATCATTGAGTTGACCAGGTGCAGGCTTTGTTGCAATTGTGATAACTAATCGTTCACTATCTCACTGAAATGTCAAACTCTTCGTTTTTAACCTGACCGGGTCCCGTTCGAGTAAAACGCTAACAATACCAATGTGAAAGTTATAGCAATCTGTGCATAAGTTGGTAAACTACCTTTTGTTTGTCCTTAACACACATTGCACTGGAGGCACATGCTTCGAAGGCGTGTTAACATCAGGCCCACTAGCGACACTTTCCTTGAGTTTCTGGGTTACATGCCAAACTTGAGCGCTAAACCTACTAGTCAGTAGCCTTTTTTAAACGTCCAGCGGAATCCACGACAGACGGACTAACAGTAGGTCCGTCATGCTGTTTTCATAAATGTTCGCGAAAGTTTTACCTAAATCAAACTGATGCTTGAAAAACTTTAAAAATGTGGTCCAACGGCCCGCCTACAATTATACGATTCAAAACTATAAACTGAAAACACCCCCGAAGTATTTTTCGAAATGTTTAAAAAGGAACCACACCCAAATAACCACCCTTCGGGGTAGTGAGCCTTAAACCTAATACCTACGAAAGCCACAAATGCCTCCGATTGTGCTGCCTTCCAACCGAATCCCACAAGGCTTTTGAATTCCAAGGATAGTATTCCTGACTGGAAAGAACTATGCACAAGTTCAATGTACAAACTTTGGGACGAAGGAACCAAAGTGAGCTGTCCTATGAAATTACAGCTTCACCGTATTGTTTATTTGGATAAATTTTTGGAGCTGAGCAATGCTGGTTACTAACCGAGAGAACTACTCGAAAAACGCTGGTGGTAGAAGAACACTGTATATGGGGCGCGTTTGAGAGAGATGATTACGCCCGATGACTATTGCGATCAGAAGCGTGAGGTAAAGAGGACGAAATATTCAGTGGTGACGATTCTATTAACGTGGATGTGGTCTCGGATGATCGGACAAGTCAGAAGTGTAACATCGTGTGTGTAAGCGAACTTGAGGTGATCTCTGAAGGCTGTTATGGTATTGCTGGTGATGAATCGTGAAATAGTTTACAGCTCCATGAAGAACTGTAAATGAACCTGAGTATGACGGTTAGAGGGGATTACATATCCTGCCAGAGCTGATGAGTATACAGGGACAGGTGACGGACATTCTTACAAATGGTTGATCTAGTCTACTCACGGGCGAAGTGTAAAGACGGTGTATGCAGCCGAGTCAGAAAAAATGATCGTAAGCTCGAAAAGCTGAGGTAAACTGGTCAAACAAACACACTGTACAATCGTGAAACACTTCGACCGGGTCACATTACAAGTTTACAGAAATGAGCGCAACCAAGTGTGCTGATGCCTGGAAGCCCGTGAGTGACAGAATTGAACATATCTGGGCACGACGTGTGTTGTGAGGAAACATTGAAACATTGTCCAAACATCTAGGGTACTTAACTGAACATTTGTCTTAAAAAATAGCTTAGTACATAAAAAAGGGAATTATGATTCCTGTGGAAGCCACCAGGACGACCTCTCATGTGTGTCAATCATGGCGAGCGCAGATACGATACAAGTTATTTTCTACCTGAGGTGTAGTAACTGATCAGTTAGCAGACGTTTGGAGAATCCCAGCAATTGTCACTTGACGTGAGCAGGTTGCTGCAATACAATAACCACAGCGGCATCAAGAGCATCAATGGTGAAAGAATTACAGACTTCGGGATCAACGTATGCTAACAGCGTTATAGTAAAGATAGCCTTTTTGGGTTGAAAAAACCAACGTCATTCTCGTAGAAGTCAGTTTTCTGAAGCAATTCGGAAGTGGTTCCTGAAGGGCTGTACAGGTTGTACGCATCAAAGAATGAACCGGTAGTGGTTACTGGACCGGTAATGCCTCGAAGCAGTTTGAAGAGGGTGAGTCTCGGCAGATCGACGTTAATGTCTAGTTCGGCCGATAAAAGGCGTGCACCAGCTTCAGAGATAAAATGGTCTGAACATTCAACACCGTTCTTCTCAAAGTTCTCAGTTACTGTATTGCCAGTGGCGTTATATCGGGTTATGACCGAAAATACGGGGCAAAAATGTCACGTGTTCCTCTCTCAGTACTAACCACTACTAACAGAACAGAGATAAAAGAGATGCAAATTGCAATAAAACACATGGATAAAATTCTGAGAGGTTTTAACAGCGTTCACAAGGCCATTTGCCACCCGGAGAAATTCTACCAATTCACAGGGCGATCACGGCCACCCTGCTGATATTTGTTTCATCTAACGGGATCTGAGGTTATTCGTTAACCAAGCTGACTTTGTTGCACACCGTTTTGCCATTAAGACAGTTAGGTTCTGTTTCGAGAATGGGATTTTCCTTACTGATAATGTGCGTGTATAGACCACCATAAGCAACATGGGGAAACAGGATTGAGTGATGCGCAGCCCATGGAGAGATCGAGGTGCGGATCATAGAGTTCGAGCATGTGTGCGAATCCACCCTAACCAACATCACTATATCAAGGGCCGAATGCACCAGAGGACAACATCGACGATAGTTGGCACAATTATGAAGTGCGCCATCTGAAGTGACAGGTAAAACTTCGTTCGCGGGTCGAACGGGCCGCAAAAACCTACACGACACGACTGAGAAACTTAGGCGTAGAGATTTAGTAGACTAGTAGCTGATATGCACTTGAGTGCTACAGAACCTCAGTTGCGTTAAAAAGTCGTTTACTTCCTTCGTTCGTTGTAGACGATGAGGTCAAAACGCTGAACAGAATAGATTTGTAAACTAGCAGACGGAACAGTCACGGCCATGAAAACCAGGCAGAAAGCTCAGTGGAATCCAAGATTGAGTGTGAACATTGTTAGTAGTTGGAGACAGGTGCACAGCTGGCAGCATGAAGCTTGGGGGAAGGTGAACAGGTAGCCTCACCACAGAGTTAACAGATCATGCTGACACCTGTCATGGTATTGACTTGGTAAGCGTCCCATGTGTTCAAATACGTGTGGAGACGACTGTCAGGCAAGAGGCCGACCATTGTTATGAAATGGATAGCGTTCTTGTTGTGATGAGGATTTAGCCAGAGTGGTTCTAAAACTAAAACAACGAGCATTTGTCTCGTGCGTATGGCAGTCCAGCAAGTTTCCTTAAGAGCTCATTATCGTGAGGGTTGTCGAAAAAACCTACTGAGAGGTTCAAATCTCTGATGCAACCAGATATTAGGCAATACACAACTATCACTGAAACACACAAATCCAACTTCTTAACGAAACGTGAGATGCACATTAGGTTAACTTATTTATACCTATAGGCAAAAAATCGATAGATTGGAAGGTAATATCAAAAGACAAAATAAGCGGAGATGATGCGTAAGAAAAATCGATAGTCAGCGAAATTGCACCATAAGAAGCCACAGAACTAAGGAACCACAAAGATGAAGACCGATGGACTAACAGAAGGGAGGTCATAGATAGTGAGTCTGAGAATAAGCAGCAAACGATAGTTGAGTTTTGTCCAAACCGAGTCAAGTATGTTACAGTAATTATTTGATTTGGAAGCTTGTTTCAGTGAACATCCAATTCATGGAAGCAAATAACTGTCCCACTTAGTATAGTCACTCACGCTTCTCCAATCGTAGGTCGACCCCGGAAATGCTTAGTTGGGTTCAGCCCGGACGAGCAGCACGCATAAGTCCGGCTGTTCACTCATGATCCAAAGAAATCGGTGATATGCACTCTGACCGCTTTCTGCTAAAGTGAGGAAAATTCCTATTTCTTGCGTTCGTTTACACGACTTTTCATACATCAACCAAATCAGTGCTGCCAATCTCATTTCTACTCTTCCAATGCAGTATGAAAATAAACCACGATCAATAAAGAGAAGGACCGCAGTCCTCGCGGATATAGTGTTCATGAAACGCTAAAAACTGCAGGAGAATAATCAGTGTTCCGACAGTGGTTGGCGTAGTGAAGCATCGTATAAGCCAACAATGTTTTAGTAGGGCACCAATAATCGACGAAACCAAAACATACAAATAGTGTAGTGAGTCGCATCCACTTTGTCAACTCAAATAGGTATGTATCACGCGATGTGATTCCAGATGATGAACAAAATGAATCAGACAACAAGTCAGACACTGAATCAACCATTTCAATCTGGGAATGGACCCCTAGAGCATACACCAAACTCCAGATCATCCATCACAAAAGATGTTGAGTAAATTATCACTTGAGGTTGTTCTTTTGAAATTGACCTCATTGTTTTGTATTCCGTGACACAACTCAATGAACAGTATGCCTACAGTTGATCCATAGTGTTAATGACCTCAACTGAACTTTATCAATTACAATGTTGGGCATTGAAACCATAACGACGTTCCTCAAACATAGACTGATCCCACTGGAAGTTCACAATTCCTGATATTCGACGCTGTTCAATTGTTGCCCTCACATTATGACGGTTGCGTTCTTTGTTTTGATCGGATCAACCATAGCCGGGGTGATATTTTGCAACGTCATGATCGTTTCTTGGCACTGCATGCAACTGGTGCAAAACTCAGTCTGTTACATCGTTGATTTCAATGTGTTTCGTGCTGACCTAACGTAACCTGAGCAAGGAAGTGAACGAACTCTCCTACATAACCTAATTCACACTGAGCGATTCGCCAATCGCATCAACTCGATCAGTTACTGATATAAATAAGAAAAAATAAAGCTAATTTTACACCGAATATGTAAACATTACCCAAGACGTTTAACGATTGATTGCAGTGAGTGAAAATAACACGAGGACAGGGTAACACGAAAGTGGTTGAAAAATGGCCAAAATGGTGTGCCATTCGACAATCAGTTTACAAAACCATGAGATTACCATGAAAACTGAAACATGAAAAATAAAAAGAGCGTCCAAGAAGTGGTTCCACATATCTATCACAGTCCATACAGTCAGCATTCAGTGACTGGCCACATTCGGCGGTTTCAGAAAGGTGTAATCCCCTGCCAGATGGCTAGCCAAACTATTTTTGATGAAACACCGTCCACTTCGTCTACGATTTCGTTTCTGTCCAATAGGTTTTTGCACCGTGGAGTTTGTCAGTTGTGCACAATCATAGGAAATGGCGTTAGACCGACGACCTTGCAGAAACGCACGTAGACGCGTCGGGTAATCTGTCATAACACCTTGTGCTCCTATGTCAAACACCTTCTTGTAGTCTTCAAAAGTGTTACACACCCAGAATATAACCTGACAAATGAAGCAATAATGGTCACTGAAAAATAAATCGTGAATTTAGGTCACTGATGAGAAAAATGAATCGCGAGAGGCTAGTGAAATAAAACGGTAGGGTAGTAGTTCTGCAGGTTATACCGACTAAAACTGAAACAGTCGTTTTGCATATTACGGCCATTGGCGATATCGGGTATGTCTCTCACAAGTGTCCACCAGAAATCAATATCACATATGAAGCCCATCTAACCCAAAATTAGCAATAGTGCATTGCCCAAGTAGATCGACTGAAAAGACAACCAGTTTGTGATAACCAGAAAATGTACAAACATATTCCTCCGTGGTTTAAATGAAACAGGTACCTACAACTCGGCCAAAGCTCAATTCAAATTTGATAGAAATCGTTCGACACTAGTGTTTAAAGAAAGCTACGGACATTAGCCGACGAGGAACCTTTCAGCAAGGGTAAACGGCAGGGAGAAACTCAAATCTCCAGTTACAGAGCAAGTTATGGAAAACAATAGGTATCAGGATTGTCATAAACAAATCAAAACAGAATACCGTTAACAAAAATAAGGTAAGAATGCATTGCAAGCAACCACCCTGGAAAACCAAAAGCGCAACAGACAATTCTGTGTCACAAGCCAGAAAGAACACAGCATGAACCTCACATAATAACCGACAAGTTTAACACCAACTAAGACAAAACAAAAATGAGTAGCTGATATGGTGATCAAGGCAAATTGTGGTCTAATAACGACAGAGTTGTTACACTCATAATGAAGGCTCGTAGCGCAGACGTTGTGCAGAGAGCCTCAAATTCACCAAATGCGGGCAGCACGACCCACATGCGCTACAAGCATAACGCGTCGGCTATGTTATAGCGCAAATGTGTCCGACATCTTTTCGTTCGACAGTTCAAACAACCTGAAGAGACGTTACAGTCGTTATATCATTGAATGGAGTCAACAGGACAGGTGTCACGTCCTCTCCAGAGGTGATCGAGCAATCTGCGCATTCATTACAAGTGAACTTGACTGAGCTTTTCCGCATGATAATTCGACCACACTTAATGGGGGGAATGGCACAATGCCCAACACAGTTGCCTTAAGAAGACGTGGCAAGGATATACACTACTGACAAGCCCTAACAAAAGTGAAATTCCAGTGTGGTGCTTCGTTTCGAGAGTTGGTTGAAAGTCTAGAGGAACGCGATTGCCGTAACCAATTATGAGTGAACTTCAACATGTAATAACGAAAAGTACCACATTATTAATCAGCATCTGCTTGTTTCCATCACAAGAAGAATCCGTGCCAATTTTCTTCATTCTGGTCCGATGTAACGTCGACTCCCGACTTCTCTCGAATGACCAACATACTGAAAGAAATGTTGCTGTTGCCCCGACCTATACTGCTACCTTGACGTGGTGGTCGGGCTTGTGTACTGTTTTGATCCGGCGGGCTATGCTGACTAGGACTCCGGTCCTTCCAGGTGCAACC
>QNGE01000099.1:348954-372869 GCA_008508345.1 Paragonimus westermani | reverse complement strand
GTTGCACAGCTTGCGATGGTTGGGTCACGTTCTCCGTATGCCAGCTGAGCGTTTACCGTACCGGGCATTACATAATGAGGCCACCAACAGTTGTGTAAAACCGCGTGGTGGTCAAGCAACAACGTGGTCACGGAATATGAAGACTTTGACTGCTCCGCTGAGCAAAGTGGGCAGGCAATGCCTGCCTGGATGGGGTCCTCGTGGCCACTCAAACCGCAGGTTAGAGACGCTATCCGAGATGGCGATGTGTCGCAGTCAATGACGTACCTGTATCCATATTATTTATGGTTCTTCCGCTCAGTCTTCTTTAATATTTGTTGACCTTCTTGGTAACGTTCCCTTTTAGGATATTCCACGTCACTGTTGAGGTGAGCGGCAGCCCGAGTAACAGTACCTTTGGTCAGGCTCATGACTGTTATGATGATGATGGATCATTCTACCGTTGTGTCAGCTTCGTTCAACGACCTATTCAGAAAACACAGGTTAGTAAATGCGAAATAGTTAACTGATATCCGAACGATGAGGGTGTGAGGAACTCTTCTTAATGTACACCTGCAAACAAACTGATCGGATTTGGCAATGTGAGGTAACCCCGCGAACACTGAAACCATCTGCAGCGACTATGAGGGCTTACCGTGAAGATGTATATTCATCATAAACCACAATACATCAGTGGTTTTCACTGATGATTGACTGATACGCAACTATGAAGAAAAATTCAAACCCTGTATACAGAGAGGGAAAGAAAAAGAAGTGGAGAGGAAGGAATCTAACTATCAAAAATGGCTAAGTTTATATATTCCATCATCCAATGTCAAAGTGCCTACACATTACAGGCAAGCAAACCAACTATAAGTGAAAGTAAGGCGTTATCAGCAAGACAACTTCCTTTGAAGGGGTAGGGTAGTTGCCACAAAGCTGAGACTCTACCCTGTTGATAAACCTAAAAAAAGACAGCTCGTTCCCCCTTGGCTCTGAACGACCATCAGGAAGTCAAATACAAGTTGCCCAAGAGATTGCATGAGAACAGTAGTCAACACTCGTTAGAGCAGTCAGAGGAGATGGAATCAACCTTTTGATTTGGAGACAACAGATTTTACTTTTCTTGCTTCGTGGTTGTGATGGTCGTTGAACTGTTAGTGAGTCCATGTTTGAAAAAGATGGTTAACTTATCACTAGCCACTGGCGTCACCTAGTCAAACCCAGCGGAACCCGGGTGCGCGGAGAGACCTGAAGTCGACTAGCTGGATGGCATACAGAGCACGCTCTTACTCTGCACGAGTCTGAGGTTTCGACACTCGTGAAGGCGACCGACGGTTTTGGTTTTTATAAACCTGGAAGCTGCATTCTCTACACATCCACAGCTGTCATTGCAACTTCCTAAGTAAATGGATCGATCAACAACCCCCATAACTTCATTATTCCACATTACGTCTACGTAACCGCAACAGTGACGCAGAAGCACGTTGCACTTTGAGGCAGCAAAGCGCATTCCGAAATGTCAAGCAGTGCGCAAAATAACCTTCGGCATTATCTGTGCTGCTTGGAAACTGTCAAACAACACCTCGCCAGCATAATCAAGATCAGTCAGTCTTCCAGTAGGCAGGATATTCACGCCCTCATCTCGTAAATGTCTGAGACGGTCTTCCATTAGTTCGTCTAAAACAAAAGTAAACAAAAGCTGTGAAAGTGGAAAACCTTGATGTGCACCGCTTCTTGTGCTGAAACTGCCAGGCAGTTCATCGTAAGCCTCAGCCTAAGGTGAAGAATGGGAATAAAGAGCCAACAGCGCGTTCTCATACTTTTTCCGTACCGTTGTATGTCCAAACAATTTTACCAGCGTGGGTCAATCGACTGAACCGACCCCAGCTTTAGAGTCGAGAAAAAAATCGGTTGTTGATCGACGATATGTAGAACGCTGCTCCAAAATTTGGCGAAGAGTGAAAAATTGACTAACGCACCCTCTTTTAGAACGCAACCCTGCATGTTCTCCCCTACTGTCTGCCTTCCAGGCTGAGACGAGTCGATGAAGTATAGTGGATGTCGAAACCCTAATAATGACGTTAATGATGCGCATGCAGCTTTAAAGTAGCTCTCAATAACAAACAGAATCAGAATTTATTGAGAGCATAAAAGGCCATGATCCATGCTATCAGCCAACCCTGACAGTATTCTCCTGAAAAAAACCACTCTAGTACTTCCGTTCAACCTTTGTTCCCATGTTCACTTACATAAATGTCTTTCGATTCTTCAGCAAGCGACTGATAAGGTGTACTGCAAACGTTAACATCATATTATTTTACAAAACATGCCCAGCCTTAAGACCTGCCAGCGAACTTAGACATCAGCAGAGAAGTATTCATAACGTGGAACACAAATGCATGAAACATAGGTAATTTCTAAACATCCTAGCAGCAAGTTGACCGGGAGTTGACGGGGAATTTTTCGGTCAGTGTCATTACCTACTGAACCATTCAGCAGAAAGCCGATATGCCGATGAGACAGGTGGTGTGAGATAGCGAAGAACATATGGACTTAAACTGTACGATGCGATTAAATTAGGATTGTTATCAACGTCGTCAGTTTTGAGACTACAAGACAAAGCTAGCAAGTTTTAACGTACCGTGTTCCATATAAAAAACCTTTTCATTATTATGCCTTCTTGACGGGAAAAACTTCAGTAAGGAACAATATTCCAAAATGTTAAGGATCACAAAATTCAACCCTCTCGAACACATACAGTCTGTGCCGCAACTCCAGAAAAAATGCACATTTCAGTCTTGAAAAAAGAGAGACGTAAGTACTGCTTACTGGCAAACAGCTTTTCCCACCAGCAAGAGTTACTAATGCAGATGGCTTATGTGGTTCTCATTAAAGAAAATAAAATGCCGGTCTAGTTGTGCATGGAAATTAATTGAGAAAGTGTGTTAACTGTATACATTTGAAATAATATACCATATGCTAGTACATATAAACAATCAGCAGTGGGTTCAATGTAACCTCCCGAGAACAAATTTCATTAGTGGGCCATTAAATTGGGTAATCTTTAGTGTCAATGACAAATGTCCACGACCCTGTGAACATTTATTAAAAATTCACTCGCACAACTTCCATTTTCATTGTATACCATGAAATGTAGACCGTAGTACTTGACAGTCTGCGTCTCGATATGAAACAACAAATCCGGATTGCTTGGTGTATTTCAGCAATCCGACCTTTTAGTCTATTACTTTTCTGTCAATCTCAATAAGTCTGACACTTGGTATGTGGAAATTAGTTGTTAAGAGGGTCACGTTATGACTCAATATTGTGATTACTATTATTATTATCATCATCATTGATATGTAGGAAGCAACCTAAGAAAAAGTTAGCACACAGAAACAGATATTTTGTCTCTGGAGCTAATAGAACAAAAGCCACAGGAATGGTCAACAAAATAAGAATGAGGCTCGATGAGTTTGCTGCGGAACCACCAGATGCACTGCTTTTGCCTGAACGCTAAGTGCAAATTATCGCCGGAATCGAGTGTGTCAGGGGCATTAGTGAAGGTTTGTAAATTTCGGAAGATGATTAGAATGCACCAAACGGACAAAATTTTTCCGAGTTACCCAGACCTAAGAAGGTTAAATTCAGGCTCCATTAAATGCCTTTAATCGAATAGCTAACTCACATGGTAGTGCGTCGAGGCATGAGTCTTTTAGCCTGTCGAGAACGGGTGCTCTAGAATACCTGACGTAACGAACAAACATCCGTGTGATTCACTCATCTCTAGAGTGAAATAACTGAACCAGAAGAGTTACATGTCTTTAGGATGGTTGGATATCA
Source organism: Paragonimus westermani (assembly GCA_008508345.1). NCBI lineage: Eukaryota > Metazoa > Platyhelminthes > Trematoda > Plagiorchiida > Troglotrematidae > Paragonimus > Paragonimus westermani. The sequence goes on along the minus strand of QNGE01000099.1, from coordinate 369,044 downwards.
GAGCTTTCCAAGTGATAACAAGCAAAAATCAGGAATTCGCTGAAGTAACTGCAGATACGGATACCGAGTTTGCACTCACATTCTCATACAAAAAAATAACAAACAACAACCGCAAGGACCCTTAGAGAACAAACGAGAACGTTTTCGAGGTAAAATACGGGACCTCATATACACCCCTAAATGTGGTTAGGCCATTAGATCACTGCTATCATTGTTTGCAACGCATACAATCAAGGAATAATGGATGACAGCATAACAGATAACGGTCGGCCACCCACTAAGTACCAACGCAACTCAGAACACTCACAGGTATACCACGAGCTTTCAGGTGTTGATATAGCTGACGGCGCATTTGTAGTCTGCAACAAAAACGAGTGAGGAATTCATTTAAATGAAGGTGTCACAACAATATGTCATGACGATCATCGCTCTGAGTACATTGTGAAAATACATAAACCGAACCTGATCACAACCGATCTGCCAATTTATTCCTCAACCATTCAGACTGCTTCCAATTCTTCCGAAATCAGTACAAAAACGAGAAACGTAGTCTCCCTCCACATACTAGGTGTGAATAATCAAAATGAGTTACGGTGGACAAGTATCTTAGTGAGGTGAAATGAGAAGAATAGTGTGATAACCTCCGAATGAAAACCAAGTTAATAGGACCGATTCTGATGGCGACTGTAACAAACAAACCGTAATTTAGGCTTCGGCTACCCGATATAGTTTTGAACGAAGTTCCTGTGATATGAAGACAACGGGAGACAGCGTTCCTACAGAATAAGGATTCCAAAAAGAGTCCCGTGGAAAGAGACAACACGAACAAGTATGAGCCAAAGGCCTGGTGAGGCATACACGGGACTCACTTGATCAAAAACTAAAATAGCGCCAACAACAGGGCAGCAAGCTGCGTTATGGTAACCAGTACTAAGGGGATGATACAAGAAAGCCTGTTACAGAAAATGGTATGTTAAGCAGAGGATGTTTATTTGTTTGCGAATAAGCGTATACGTTAAGGAATTCATTATCTATAAAGGAAAACCAGACCTTGACGAACAGGCTGAAACACTGGGTAGCTAATGCTTGCCATTGTATAGGCTAAAAATCGTTGAGTTCCGGTAAGATGTTACTGAAATATATAAAACAAGTCACCAAACGTTCAAAAACGTATACTCAAAGCAGAAGATTATTATAATTATCTTGACACCTGCTGAGCCCTGACTGCAAATTAGTGAACACTTAATGTGCAATGATAGACAGTATATGAACACGATGAGGAACATTCGACTGCAGGGTTTTAGGAACGAAGGAAAAGGTACTGAGCTGAAATCAGCCCAAAAATAGCAAGCTAATCAAAACAATGTCTTATTGTTGTCAATCTAAGCTTCGTATAACAGCAAATAACAATGAGGAAAGGGTAAGTACCCAAGGGAGTGGAATGAAACCAAGCGCGTCTCTATTATACAGGATGAACACTCAATTACATTTTGAAACCCCTTAGCAAGATGAGTAGCACTCCTTGAACGTGAACGGTATGTAACAGCAAACATTAACAACAAGCTACAAATGTCCATCGTATCGGTATTCCGATAGTACAAAGGACAAGAGCGCTACCTTTTAACTCGATTGTCTTGTTGGTGATATCTGGCTTAGTTGTTTGAATGTTTGAGTTTGAATATGACTTAGTTAGATCTCTCCGATCCATTTTTTCTTTTCTCTTACATGGTTGTAAAGCCGGTAAGCATCAATATGAACCACTGGTGCTTTGATGTCTTTCATAATGATGAGAGGTGCACAGCTTTTAATCAAGACTAGTAACACTGTTATCTGAGCAAATCACAGTTGTGACACAGTAAGAGAGAACTGTAGAGTGGAAGAGGCAAACAAAAGTTCACTCGAAAATCACCGAAAGCATATATGCGACTGCCGGAAAAATGTGATCACGTTAAGAATTTCACAGAATGGAAAGTGATGTGGGAAATAATCTACTGGAAACTATAGGTGGTACATTTGCACAATTTAACTGATCGGTTGTACATCGTTAAAGAACCCTCTACACAATCAGACCAACTGGCAGCGAAAACGATGACCAGCAACTCAAATCTGGAGTGAAACCACACTAGGCTTTACAGAATAAGGGATCTCATAGAGTCTTTGCACGATCGATTCTTAACTGATGACTGAAAATCTTTCAAAGACAACATATGACGAAGAAGAGTAAACAAGACCAATGTCCCACTGTCCACACGAATGTATTGCCAATAATACAAGTTGGTGAGATGATGAATCGGTCCGTAGCCATATGTGCGCCACACTGATGCCAACTCAATCCTGGGATAGGTCGCAATTAATGATGCCGTCCATAGGATTCCCCCAAATCACTTAACAAGTCTGCGTCATCACTAGTTACATGTGATGAGGACGTTTCGATTCAGTCCGTCATGACCACTAACGATTAAAGAAGCACATTACAGACTGTTAACAATCCGAGAGCATAGGATCACAATACATACAACTCGATTCGCTAAGGTAGGCTATCGTATATGTGAGTTCCGAAACCATTCGGTACGGCAGAGTATGCTGACAAGGAGAACAAGGCGTAAGTTATGTACCGTACACTGGTATGTTCCATATCATCAAGTCGAACCTGACAAGTGAAGTGAATTTTTGAGTTTGTCATTTAGCTCACACCCGAAGGACATGCGCACATTAATACATATGACTTATTCGCCAATCCCTTAGACGAACATAATGAGGAAGCTAGACAATGGGCTAAAACGAAGACCACGGTGTATACTGGGAAGCATGACAAACGTCTCAACTGCAGTCGGCTGTTAGCAGCTGTGATCAATAAATTTAGGTTGAACACCAATGGCAATTGATTGCAACTTTCGTATTTCCACAGATTTTGCAGTCAGCTCCTCTATAAAACAAGCACCAGACTCGAGTTTCGCTTTTATCAGAGCTTGTCAGCAGTACACATTTTTGTCACTGCCGGGGTTCGAACTCCGGGCATACTTTCATAGGGCAACCTTGTTGATCGCGCATTACCCACAAGTGAACTTGACTGAGCGTTTGTGTACGATAGTTAACTCGTGCCTAATATGAGGTCAACGGCGCAGTGGTCAGAAGCATGATTGCCTCATGAAAACACCGCAAAAGTTCAGATCCCAGCCATGGCACGGACATGCATCATTGACGACCTCTAACAAGGGCGAAACTCGATTCTCGTTTCTGTTTTCGATGGAGGTTGGCTAAAATATCTGTGGGATCTAGGTGACTAATACATTATTGGAAACGGACAGCTAAGCGTACGAACGGGCATTTTTTGGTGCGAATCTTAACCGATGTAAGCAAGTCGCACTAAAAGAGCAAAGTAGAAAAGTAGGAGTAAGCATTAAGTCCGACTATTTATATTCAGGCTAAATATGGGAAGTCAATTTTAGGAAATCTACAAACGCAACATACTCCACATTCCTGTAGGTATATTCTATCTGTCGTCCACAGTTGGATCCGCTGAGCACGCCAAGAGCCCAATACAACGTCCCACTTGATTAGAACCAATCGGTAAGTTGACGCGCATTGCAACCTCTGACCCGATTGCGTTATTTGACCTCTCGATTAGCCATCCGGCAATCAGACGAAAACCCTTACTTGGTCAGTCAGGGCAAATAAGATCACGTAATCGCATTACTGACCGTTTGTAGGCAACAGAGATATTGTACGACATGGGAATTAACACACCCAAGATGAACATAAGGCTAGTTAGCCATACTTCAATCGACGAGTAGGTCAAAAATTAACCACGTCTTAATTCGGATTAGCTTAGTTGTAGCCTCCCCAATGTGACAGGTATACCCAACGCCCGAGAAATTCGCGTCCGTACCGTACGCGCCTGGCCACGATTCTATTGGATTTTTAACGAGACAGATACGTGTGATTTGAGGTAAACACCTCGTTCACTTCATGGATGAAGTTGCGAGTCAGATTGGGTTCCGAGTTGTGAGATCAAACCACCTGGCTGGTAAATCAAGAATGAACACGCCGGTGTTATCTTTTCACTGTCCATGAGGCAATCGTGTTTAATTTTGACGTGGTTAGACAGATAAGTTAACTTATACGACCAGAGGGCAATTAATACCAGACTAGAGGTTGCCATGCCTGTGTACCTAGGTAAGTCCATCTACAATGAGTAGTAAAAACCAATAAGTTCAATAATGTCCACGTTCGTACAAGCCACAGAAGGAGTAACTACACGTGTGCGTCTCAGAGGTCGACGAGTACGTTTTGGGGCACGCGACACAACGAGTGTTATCCGAGTGTACACAGACAACTTAAAATTCGAACAGAGGCATGAAGAAAGAGACAATAATCCATGAGCGCAACGTGGCTACAGGGGATTTTCCTTGGAGCGCGTCGTACGGAGAAAGACTGGACGAATAACTGAGCAACAAGCTCCATAAGGGGAACAAAATCACAACCTCTTCTGTTGTTGCCATTCTACAGTCCAATTTTATTTACGTTCGACTGAAAAGTTCCCGTTAATCAACTGGAAGCAGCCCGACATCAGCTGCGGTTGCATGGGGTTGGTGGCATCCGTTTCCGGATTAATCTGCCATAGTAATCGGACCCAAAGGACGCTCGCGCATAACATTCATCGTATGCAGCTTGCGCTATACCGCCTGCGGTTCCACTCGCTTATCACACATCCAGTGTATACCCGAAGGAATAAGACCACGAGGGACTTGAGTGAAGGCCTTCGTGGTGCGGCTGGTCAGTGCCAGTTGGTCAGACAGTAGGTTATTATGAGAATGAAATCTTTCTTTCAGAAACCAAAAAGAAGGAATGAAAAATACCGAAGGTGAACAAAATAACATGAATTTAGACCAAGAACTAAGCTAAACATGTAACATACGGTACACTAGCAAAGCAGGGGAGAAGAAAAAATAGAAGGTCATCATGATCCAAGATCCTCCACCTCATCCTCATAGACAGCAACACATTAGTGGTTCACACTAATGCTTAACTGCCACAGAACCATGAAGAAACAGCAAACCCTACATAGAAAGAGAAAAGGGAAGAAAAGAAGACGGGAAGGGACCTAGCTACTGAAAATAACTACGTCCATATTCAAACATTCAGCATCAAGGTACCTACAACTTACAAACAAACAACCGAGCTGCAAGTGAGAGTAAGGCGTCATCAGCAAGACAGCTTCCTTACCGCTTTCACTGCCCCACGTCATTAAATGCACTCACTTCACAGACAACTCGGCCAATCGACGACAACATTCACGCTACTGAGCTCGATTAGTCGCCATCTCACCTAGAGTCTCCAGCCACCGACTTTGTGAATCGCGAGGGCTCTAGCCCGGGAGACGAACTCGATCTATAGTGGCCAACCCCTTCGTGAACGACTTCATTTCCCTACGCCAGGTCATCATCTGTCCACCTCGAACCTTACACCAGTCGGTCGCAGTGTGTCAGCGAACAGTGCTGGGTGTGGAAGACGACTAGCTACAGGAAAGAACGAACGGTTTACCAGACGACGGGATTCGTTGGTTAACACAAAGGAAAGCAGAGATGCACACATGCAAAATCTCGTATGCTTAGCTGTGTCTAACGCATTCGCCGACTCTTCACTGAAGGTCCACTGTGAACACGCAGATGACCTAACAATCGAAAATAGTCAGAGCACCTGCGGCCGAATTCGTCAGTAGCATACAGTCCCATCGACAAGACCTAAGAAGCTTACACGTCCTTCGCGTACAGTGCGCTTGCATTCACGGCTACGCAGTTCCCGATCTTTGCACTTTCGAATACCAGACCGGCTCTCATTTATTTAGATGGTCCAGCTGAAGAAAGCGCCTGACACAAAATCGACAGTACAACGCGAAAGACTTACTCCGACAAATTCATGGCACCGAAGCACCTATCCACCAAGATTTCACCCCAGCTTTTACCTCTCCTTATAACAGCAGCCTCAGGATTCGTTCGCATGAACAAGCGCACGCCGTAATGATATTCATTTCAATGCTCTCGAAAAATCGATAAAACGGACTTTAGAGAATATACCGTGCGTTGTACTAATGGTCATCATTCGGTAGGCTCTCTGTTAAGCCACAGTGTGTTAAAATCAACCGAAGGGAACGTGCAACAGAAACAAGCAGCACAGCAACTGATTGTCGACATCCGAAAGGCTCTTCACAAACACTCAAGTAGTGCTGTGTCGAAGTGGTTTTTCTAAAGTCACCACAATGGCCAACCGCAAGGTAGTTAACTTGAAGGACAAACGATCTGTAATGTGTCAGTCAGATTGTTTGCATCGAATTAATTCCAAAACTTGTCAATCACTTTTCATTAGGTAGATCTCCCGCCAGCCGGAAGTACGTACTGAAGAGTAGGAAATGTGCAGGAAGAAACTTTTAACGATATTTAGCAACTCCGGATGTTAGAACATTACTAAGCCACGGCTACAAACGCCATCACCAGACAATATTGAGTTAACTTTGACCATTCCACTACCACCATCATCATCGTTTTCAGTTTTGAGCTGTGCCTTGAGGTACTGTGGCTAACCAGTGCAGTCACAGGACGTCCACTGACCTCACATGAATGATTGGAGCGCGCAGTGCGGCACACACGTGCTCGTGTCTGTCTCATATGGACTAATAAACCCAACAACCTGTTATTTTCCTTGCAGGACAAGTTGCTCCGCTAGCACCTGGGTTTGGTGCGTGGGGTCGATCGGGCGTCGAGTCGAAACAACGAAGCTGAACGAACATGAGTACCAGCAACGTTGACAGTCAGCTTGATTTGGTGTAGCACTCAAGAGCAAGCTGTCAATGCTTTGCGGATCAATTGTTACGTATAGGCAGATGGACGATCAATCGATGGACGTAAGCCCGTGCATCCCAGTTAGTCTTGGAATAACCCAGGATAGACAAGCTAGCAACCAGAAGCACGACCAGATGAACGATGCCAGCCAAGAATAGGCCAGTCCCTCTGACGAGGTGTCAACTGTTGATTAGACATCCCGTTCAAGTGCGTTGATAGTCAGGCAGTGGATCTACTGACAGGTAAAGGAGCTAAAATAAACTAGAAAGCAAGACTCCTCCGCAGCAAAACTACTAAACCCTCACGGAAAATGTGCAGGTCAATGCTCATACTGAATCAAGATCCCTTCTTGTATTGCGATTCATACAGGCTTTATAAAAGTGTGGACGTGTTCTCAATAATTAACACTTGTGCCGCGCTCTGATCGTCCTTGACCAGTATTGAAGTTTGATGTCAAGTTAATGATACCTACGTTTATTTGTTCCGTATGAAACTCTGACGTTTTTAGTCGATGACAAATCTTGGCATATTGGGGTCTGCTGTTGTTTGACGCCTAAGTGCTTTAACAGATCGTTCCCGCTGATCCGTTTAGTCCCGTTGATCTTCCTAGGTAACTTTTGTATTCTGAAGCTTACTGTGTCTTTTTCGGTGATTTACCTACCGATATGCCTAGCCCTGATTCGACGCTTTGTATCGGTTACGTGCTAATTTGATGCCATCGATACCTCTGCACCTACCTCACCGTTTATTTACCATTGGTGGGTAGTTCATTGCTGAAATTGCTAGGAAAAATCTATCTCGTGTAACTCGATTGTATGGTATCGGTGTTTACATAACATTTTCAAGCTTGACTGCATAACTTTGATTGCATAATTTGACTGGCAGAACGTAACTTAATTGATCTAACTATAATGGTGTGATCAACTCAACGCTTAACATATAGTTAATTAATGCATAAGACAAAAAGCAACCTGACTGGACTACTGGAAGTGTTTAGAAAAAAATGGATGTGTTCGTTATTCAAAATACCGGGTATCCTTTATGCAACACAGCAACGGGACACGTTACAGGATGCTGACATTTCGTTTCATCTCGCTGGCCACAAACCAGATATTTTGGAATAATGGATTGGCGAGTGACAATCAAACCAGTCGATCTATGAAAACCAACTGAAAAGTATAACGCACGCGAAAAATGTGCGCAAACGAATGTTACGCTCAAAAGCTCAGTCAAGAAATCGAACTAGCATGAGCCCCTAAAGAATACAAACAAAATAGCACTAACATTGCGCAAAATCACAATGAACCTAGTGACTCGCTGAGTAATCTGACGTCAGAAAACATATGCACTTCAAAGTCCAAATACGTGTACCTCAGTGTGGAATGTTTTCACAGTCGATAATAGTATAAGCAATGACTGACATCGATGCAACAATATGGCCATGAGAGAAAGGGTGAAAACAAACCCTGGCTTTCATAGCTCGGAGATGGAAGAAATAGTGCTTATGCAGCAGATCTTACTAAAAAACAACCGAGCTGCAGGTGAGAATCAGGCCACATTCGCAAAAGCTTCCTTGAAGCATTCACTACTCTTTGTAATCAGTTGCACTCACTCCACCGACAGCAAACAGCCACAAAATGCAAGCCACTGAAGCCAGTTAGCCGCCATCTTCTTTGACGTCCCTAGCCACTGATCCTGTGGGTCGCGAGTGCCCAAATCCTATAGACAAGACGGACCGACTGTGCTCGACCAACCGTCTGAGCCAAGTCATTATTTTCGCACCTCCAGTGTTTCGTCGATCGCTTGCAACATCCATTGAATGCCTGGCGTGGGAGCTGATTGGTTCACACTCGTAGCACATAGCCTGATAAACAATCTGAGTGGTGTTCAACTCGAAACTAAACCAAATCCCCGACTACTCATCAGCAATCTAAAATATCGCCTTGCAAGTTTAATCAGATCAGTGATCTCGACCTGTCTCGGAAGTCCTAATCGCGGGGTTATTGATTGGATTTAACACGACAGTTACCGTGTCTACTCTCGAAACGATCGGGCAACCTGACCAGTGCTCACACGCGAAAGTGGTTGGGCCTTCAGATTTGATAATTCAGTCGTGTCTAATATGAGATCAATGTCGCAGTGATCAACACGGTTGCCTCAAGAATGGAACGACCGGAGTTCGAATCCCGACCGTGGCAACAATGTGCACTACTGACGAGCTCTAATGAGAGCGAAACTCGAGTCTAGTGCTTCTTTTCGAAAGAGGCTGGCTGGAAAGTCTATCTGAATGCGAAGGCTGTGATCAAATGTGAGTGATGGTCAACTTGAAAATAAAGCAAATCCCCGACTACTCATCAATAATCTGTGAACCCTTAAAGACTAAGCTTGACCGTCACCATTGATTATGCTGCAGACAAGCCACAGGATGATTTGAACAAAATACATCTCTGGGCCACAAACAACAGGCTTCTGTTTAACATAGTGGAACGCAAAGTGATGCACTTCATTCATTCGGGCTACACACTACTTTTTGGGAGGGCAAAAACTGGACAGTATTACACCCGAGCGCTGTGTGGACACGATTACCTTCAGTGACCTTAGACTGCCGTCCAACAGTGCGTCAATGGTCAAGAAAGCCAACCAGGTACTTGGGTAACTCATCAGACTGTTCGGAAGGTTTTGCTAGCGTGCCCCACCTTGATTCATATATCAAAGCTCATCGTCCCTAATTTGTGAAGGACATTACTCCTACTGAGAAGTTGCAACGCATAGCTACAACACGGTCTGGGACTACGTTTTCTACCCTACCCAGATAAATTGCGCAAACTAGTGAAGTTCTTGTTTGCATGTCAAAAGGGACTTGATTTCGTTATATGGAATTCTCCAGCAACCCCAACATTCCCTAATAAAAATACTTGCTTGCATCCACCAGTTTTCGTGTTCTAACAGTTTTGTTCAAAAATACTTATGCCTAATGGGAATAAATATCTCCGGAGCAATTCACCAAAGCCACGAAATCAACTCAGTCTTTAGCTTTCTGCGAACAATCTTTCATCGCTCGGGTTGCAAATGCGTCATCAGTAGCTGAATTTAAGCACAGAATTGCCGCACACCCGGAACACCGAATCGATCACCAGAACTACTGCGGTAGTGAATGTACGCTTGACGTATCACTGCTGATGCTAACCAGCTGTTGCCTGCAGTAGACTGCACTGTGTTTGATGTACGCATGATAGACAGTGATTGGGTATCTATTCAGTTCATAAGCATCTGACTTCCTCAGTCAGAACCTTTCTACCGTTGACCGTCTGAAAGTGAAACTATCTTCCGACTCGTCTTCCTAAGAAGTCTAACACAGATTCACATGTATCTAAACATTTTCATGTTCCTCTAATCTGTGTACCTCCTAGTAATCCTGCATGCCTTCTGATATCATGGTTACTAGCACACTGATACCACCGATGCGTGCGGTTGGACACTCACTAAGATTGTCAAATAACTGAAGACCGTTTTTGCCCACTACCTTATGCGTTCGCGATTCGCAGCCGTAGAGTGACAATGTTCTCACAGCCACCTTATACACAGGATCCCTTATGTTCAGTGTAGAATGTAGTCGATAACCTCTGACAGCAGCCAGGTGGTCCCCATGAAATGACAAGTGGATATGCATCTCTTCAGAAGATCGAGCACATCCAATATTGATATGTTACAGTCTTGCTGTGAACGTTAATTTGTGAGCACCTATTAGCCAACATTCTCCATTGACTATTTCATAGATACATTGGTTATTTTCGAGTGAGAACTGACCCGTACACGTGCCAGCAGTAATTAAAGTTAAGCCGATCGTTTCAGTCGCCGCCATTTTTAGCAATCCATTGGTCTAGCTTTCTTACTTTTGATATTACCACTGTTAAAAACAACTCTCACAAAGCGTAGTTTACTGAATAATGCTACGACGCCTTGATTATCTTCTTTGCCGGTTTTGGCAAACAAATCCATTGATAAGGGAAGATGGTTAACAGTTAACCACACCCCTCGTGATGTGACTCCATTTAGTAAGGTTCACTACGAAACGGTAGAACTACAGCGTCTAAGCACAGTTACGTAGTGAGTAACGGTTATTTTGCTCGGTTTTCTCGAAAGGAGATACAGCAAATACGTTGGTAACCCCAACCTATAATATCGCAACAAGGACCCCTTAGTCAAAGCAGAATCTACCACAGCTACATGGGATTGCAGTTCACTTTTAAAGAATATATCGATCGACAAATTACAGTTACTAGAGAAGATAAAAAGCAGACAAGTTTGACAAGAACTTTAAAGTGGTGTCCCCTATTCGGTTTGCATAAAAGGCCTCTTTGTAGACAGGACGAGAAGACCCGCCTTAAAGTGCTGATCAATTTTAGCCGACATTTTTATAGGCGCGCTCGCTTTGAATGTTCAAGCGTCCTGGGTTTCCTTGAGAAAAATCCAGGAGAATATAGCAAACAGACTAAGGCCGGGAGACATCGATGACCGTCCTGCTGGACCTCTGCCATCGGTCGACAGCTTGTTGACCAAAGCGTATAGGTATTTGCGTACTGTTTGTGTGCAATGTTTTGGTCTTGCTGGAGCGAGATCTTAATCTCGTAACAGTGCCAGCTGATTTTGTAGTATCTTTATCCGGAAGTATGCAGTTAAGTGTAGGGAAACTTCCATTTGTGACATTTCTCGAAAATAAAAATGACCCCATTATCCTTGTTCTCAACAGGTACACCGACAACACGGACTTCTTTTCGTACAGCCCATGTGCGAGCGCGTAACGACGAGGACTGAAGGTAGACTACAAGTGAGGTTTTAAACCGTTCAGGTTAAATAAAGAGTGATTCATCTGTGATCAGCGTGAAAAATCCGTCACTTCCTTCAAAGAAATGAAGAGCAAAACATATTCATCCCTGTACTCAGGTCACACTTAGTGAGGCAACAGTTTACAACAGGGGCGGGAGACATCTTCCTTCAAAACCATATGAACTGCGTAATTTGCTGTTTTAAGTTTCAAAGCAAGTCACTCAAGAGTTTGCTTTGGCTCTATTCGGTGAGTTTCTTGACACACGATCAACCTGCTGTTACTGTGTTTGAACTTTGAGTTCTCCCCTAGCTTGGCACGCCTCCTGTGACCCCGAGTGTCTTATAGGGTTCCTAACATTGCTGGATTTGATGGTCCGTCTGTCAATGGGCTTGGCGTTCAAGCGTCCAGCTGCAGCCTCGGCACTCCAACCGGGCCCTACGTGTAAATAAACAGGGTGGATTATCAGGCCCAATTACGTTAGCACTGCAAAGCTGGTAGTACTTTTTACGTCCACCAAATGTAGCAGATCAAGGGCTAGGTCTCCGGTCCGATGGAAGAGCATAGTCATGCCTGTCGCGTCAAGCCGTAACCAGTCTGGTCGCCAATCTTTCTAGGTCAGTCGATTCCTAGACGGACTAGAAATGTTTCAGAGCTTACCGCTGTGAACTCGGTTGACCCATAAATCCACCCTTCCTATTGGCAGCTATTTTATTCGCCATATGTCAAACAAACCAACACGTACCATTCGACAACTGCATTCTAGGGAGCTTGTGTACCGCAATTTCTCTAAGTTAACTTGCTCGACAAGGGCTCTTCGAGAAGGTAGAAAATTCACAAAACCCACAGTTTTTGTTTTCACTCGCAGCGACCTGGCCAGGAACTTAATGAACAATATTCATATTCCTTTAAAACTACAACAGATTTCGATTACGTGAACGGCCAGCTGAGAATGTAACTGATAAGCCAGAGTTAGTCCGCAGTTGGGTGAGGAGAATTTAAAAAACCAGACGGTGTGCAATCGTTGACAAATTCGGTACCCATTAAGTGCGTTCACATTGTACAAGTGATCTGACAAAAAAAGAACAATCTAATGCTGTGGAAACCGAACTGTAAGCAGGAGAGTGGGTAAACAATAGTAGGGAAGTGTAAGCACACGTGAAACAATTTAATCTGATAATGAACGATTGATATGGGAAAATTGAAGCGAAGGCTTTAGAACAATTGCCATCAACATCACGGACAGCAAAACATCAGTGGTTCTCAGTGATTCTTAACTGACACAACCATCAGGTAAAAAACACTCTGCACATGAAAAGAAGGAAAAACAGAAGGGGAGGGTAAGGGACCCGACCATTTAAAGTAGCTACGTCTACATTCAATCATTTAACATCAGGATGCCTCCAATTTGCAGATAAACAACCGAACTATAAATGAAAGTGAGACAGGATAATCGTAAATAAAGTCAACCCCATAGGGCCTAGACAAATTGGTAACAGTATAATTCGCACCGGCAATTGGAATGTCAGGTCATGCACTCGGACGAACATGTGGTAGGCAAGTGGTTGGTCGCTATGCACCAGATGAATAAGTGATGAACACGACCTCAAGTAACGAATCTCAAAAACGACATTATTTGTAGTTAAGTAGAAGATGGAAGGAAACTTGACAAATCGCCAGCTAATGTGGAGGCGATAACTCAATTCCGCGTTCCAAGTTCACATTTCACTATGAAATGACGTTAGATTTGCTGAAGACAATAATTATGCTAAACCGTTCTGGGAGCTGATAACACGAATAGCGTTAGTAAAAAGAACAGCAGCGAAAGATATGGCAACCATAACAAATCTTTTAAATTCGTACCAGCAGGCATCCGAAACTGGATGAACGGTTACAAATTCGCAGACCTTTTGGTTTCGAATACGACTTCAGGGTACCGACAAGCTGCTTCAAATCAAAATAATGTGATCGTAACATCATTGATTAGAGACAGGTGATCGTTAGGAAAAAACGCTAATCATATGAGGCTTGGTCTCCAAAGGTTTGTGATAGATCTGGTAAGAGTAGAGCACTGCCATCTCCGAATAATCGAGGGCAGTCTACTGATAATAAAATGAGGAATTCGCGACCCGATATACATGTGCTCCAGTCCTCTCGATTTTTCATGAATGATCGAGAGGTTTGGTTGACATACATAGAACAATTCACACAGCACTTTTTGAAAGTTAAGTAACAGACTCGAAAAAATACCCGACGGACGGAAGGGAGCTAGTTGCACCAGCTCTCGGAAATTTTTTGATGTGAATAACTGCACAACGTGACTCATTTTGCTATTCACTCTCCTTAAACTCTCCCTCTATATATGTATACATAAAATGGTAGGGACAGAACGTAAGACGAGATGAGCGATGTGGTGCAAACCTGCTGTAGACACGTCGCGTCAGCCGATTAACCCGACATTTGCTTCAAGATTCTGCTCACCTAAACCTAGAAGCGGGGGCCAAATAATTGATATTGCCGTCCGCCGGCCCAGTTTCACAGGAAATGGTCTCAAAAGTATGAATGTGACTCTCGAAAGCGTCAGTGATTAACATAGTAAAAACACACCAAGAGAACAAGCACACATTTCAATCAGCCGATCATTATAGCAAACAGGGAAAAGAGTGAGCACGATGCGGATCTCAGCGAAAAATAAGTTGACGACACAAAATAACTACGAAGCAACCAGGTGGATGTATGTCGCGTCCGCTTTCACTTGAATGATGAACGACCGATGATGCAGGCAATCAGTCGTGGGTCAAAGTTTTGGTTTGCTGCCGTGAGACTTGTTCAACTAGCACATAGGAATATACTCAGCTATTCGAATGGTCAAATTCCTTCAAGCTCTTCCTGGATAGTAAGCAGTACAATCACAACTGAATTGATAAATACAATGAGAACTGTCGAGAACTGGTTTAACCGTCCTCGTAGACGGCAGTGGTACGGATTGTATGGTGGCTAATAATCAGATGGGAGAAACGTAATACGCTCGTTTGATTATCACATCCAGCTTCCGGTAGGTGTGTTCGAAGAGCACAGTTTGACGAGTATAGACACCTTTGGGCGGTTTGTGTGACCAATAATGGAGAAGGTTTTTTTGCTATGACACTCGATAAAACCCAACGGGTATCCATTCTGCCGTTGTGTTTGTCAGAAGTTCTGGCTCCTCATGCAGAGCTTCAAATGAGCAAATGCCCCCGGCTCATTAAAATGGTGTTCTAGCAAGTGCCCTCTTGTGTCACGTTGGTTAAATGCATGAAGTGTTGGTAGTTCACAGCAAACCTGCTTCCCTATTACATGATTGGCGTTTCCCTTCTGATCCGGTTTACATTCTAAGTGTTTCTTACACACAGCATTCATTTTATCAATCAAAACAATTCTATTCATGAAAACCGTCTCATAGCCTCTATCCGCATTGAGAACTAGTGTTATTTACGATTTTAAATCACATTCATTGAATAGATGTGTTCGTTATCCAGAGACGATCAAGGCTGGGTCAGACTATAAACACAATGGTGGACAGTAAAAACGAACATAGCTTTCAACCACGCCTGACTTTCGGCGTGCTATACACCATCATTCGTTGATGTACTACTCACGCGCTTCTCAGACAGTTCAATTAGACGTACTACTTTTCACAAACCAAGATGGGCTGGACAATACTCACATTTTGCAGGCATTTAACCAACGTGACACAAGAGGGCACTTGCTAGAACACCATTTTAATGAGCCGGGGGCATTTGCTCATTTGAAGCTCTGCATGAGGAGCCAGAACTTCTGACAAACACAACGGCAGAATGGATACCCGTTGGGTTTTATCGAGTGTCATAGCAAAAAAACCTTCTCCATTATTGGTCACACAAACCGCCCAAAGGTGTCTATACTCGTCAAACTGTGCTCTTCGAACACACCTACCGGAAGCTGGATGTGATAATCAAACGAGCGTATTACGTTTCTCCCATCTGATTATTAGCCACCATACAATCCGTACCACTGCCGTCTACGAGGACGGTTAAACCAGTTCTCGACAGTTCTTATTGTTTCAATACTGTGAATATGCCCGGTCTAGTCATGAGAAGAAATGCGTATCAAACAAGCTCGTTTTCGGTGTTTCATCATCAGGCTAAATACAAATACAAATATGGGTTAGATGGGGGTGGAAGATAACATACCACTATAGCGAAAGATGTCAGTCAACAGTTTTTGTCTGGTTTGAGTCATGAGACTTAGTTACGTAACATTGACCACGTGAGTTGTACGAAGTCTGCGAGCGATGCGTCACATCTACGCAGTCATTCTATCCTGGGTTTGCGTACACGGCCATGGAAGATTCAACGTTTTGATTAGTTGTTTTGAGCGCACAATGGTGGTTCTTATTGTATTTATCAATTCAGTTGTGATTGTAATGCTTACTATCCAGGAAGAGCTTGATGGAACTTGACCATTCGAATAGCTGAGTATATTCCTATGTGCTAGTTGAACAAGTCTCACGGCAGCAAACCAAAACTTTGACCCACGACTGATTGCCTGCATCATCGGTCGTTCATCATTCAACTGAAGGCGGGCATGGCATAGATTGCTTCATAGTTTTGCTACACAATTAAAGTTCACGCCTGTTGAAGCTAACGGAAGCTGTGCTAACCATAAATAATATTTTCTCAATAGTGCAAACGAAGTTGACTCACCGGTCCAAGAACCACATCAATAATCGATATTTAAAGCTATCAAGGCCATATGCACGTCGGAATGCGGGGTAGCTGAGTAGAAAAACGGAAATTGTAGAGAAAACAGTGGAACATCCGGGTTGGAAACCAACGTCAGAAAGTCAACAAATACGTTCGTATACAAATAATTTGGTCAACTGATGACGGCGCGCAAAAGTTGGGGTAATACAGCCAATGATCTCGCGTCTCAACCCACGTGGCCGTACTAAGCACCTACTGGTGACAGGCTCCAACGGTAAGTCCGCGAATCAAAGAGTGAGTGACCAAGTGACAGCAAACGATCATTAACACTTTATGACCATGATAATCAATAGCAACATATCAGTGTCTTGTGCCGGCGCTTAATTGCCGTACAGCCGTGAAGTAACAAGACGAAGTAACATTTTGATCGCAACCTAGCTACAAAGTTTACTGAGGCATTCCAACTGTTTCCAGTGCCTGGGTTAGGCGAGAAGCCAACAGCTCTTATAAGACGCTGGTCAGCCACGAGGCGCGTTAAGCCATGTTGATAACACGATCAATAAGGAGTGCCCAAGGAGATAAAGTGAGTGTTTAGGAATAAGCGTTGTGCACACAGCTGGAGTGAAAACTGGTGGTTGCCAACGGCAAGTGTCACAGACGTTAGGATTCTGAGTAGAATTGAAGAAAATATACACATCCATTAAAACCAAGGAACACTTAACTTTTGTCTCGCGTTTTCTCACGGAATGCATTATCACTCAGTTGGTTCGTCGAATTGTATCACGGTCGTTTGATTTTGTTGTGTCACCGTTTGTAATTAATTAGCCAAAATGTTCGGCTTGCAAAGGAAGGTATCATCGTTCGAAAAATAATTATCGTCCTCTATACGTTCACTGACAACGAGCCCCGGTTGACCAATTATTGATGAATTTCAACGGATGCTAGGTACAGCAGAGGAATTCAAACGATTTATGATAGTCACATTCGTTATACGAAAAATATACACTTTCCCAACTCCACTAGAAGTATTTTCAATTTCCCCGGGAAGACAAAACAGTTTTCACTTCAAATGGTTAGTAAAATCCATTCCGGATTTGACCAAAGCCAAAGGACGCCTGTGCACAACACTCACCACAAGTGGCTTCCGCTGCACTATTTGTGGTTCCATTCAGACGCCACTTATCCATTGTAACTAAGAAACGTGTGAGTAAAGACATCTGTGGTCCCGGCAACCTACGCTAGTTAGTTATTTGGTAGGTTAGTATGAAAGTGAAACCCTCAAATCTCGGAAAGTTAACAGAGATTCCAATAGTTAGATTTAAACTGAAAAGAAAAATACTCGAAATGTAAGGCAAGAAGTGGCTCAATATAGCACACATTGTTGCACTCTAGAAAGGACGAGGAAGAAAAGCCGAAATTTAGAGTTGGGCAGAAAAATAAACAAAAGATGTATCACGGAATGCATCAAAAAGTTCAAAGAAGGCTACCATGGTCCAGTTTTCTGAAAAGGAGAACGGGTGGTTTAGAAAATGACTACGGTTGTCGGTTGATACAACCGGAAAAGTGAATATGACAAGTACAACACCCTTGCGCCCAACGAACTCGTCGTATCTTCGCTGACTGCGTATTATAAGTGGGTTGACTGTTCAAAAATGCGAGACCGTCAGCGCGTACGCGGCCCCCTTCATCGTAACGCCACATCACCATCCCAACACGACCTATGACACCTACCGTTCTTTTGTGTACCACATGCATGAAAGCATGGCCGCGCAACTGTCGCCCAGTGAACCTTCGTACGCCCAACCAAATAGCATTCCTCCAGACGGTACAGTTCCAGATCAGGTTCTTCCAAAGTCTGAACTAAATACCACATCACGAAATACTTATTTCAATGAGATTCTGATATCACGGCTTCTGATCCCCAGGAATTCGTTTGCTTGCTTTCAGTTGCCCGTACAGCAGCTCTTTCGGAATCCGTTCGCCGCCCATGCAACGAAAGTTCCTCAGCCAACGAATATGACTGGACGTCAGTACAGCATCAATTTTGTGTGAGTCTGCTCGCCGAAATATCTTAGTGTTCGGTGCTAAGATCAACCATCGAATAAATTAGATGTATCTCGAGCACTACAGAGGGAAGCGGCACATACTGCAAACACAATCTAAGTTTTATCACAGCACAACAATACAGACAGCACCGTTGACCGGCAGACAAACACATTTGTTTTTATCTTTAAGCAGCCGTTCTCCCAGATTCCCTTCTCAAGATGTCCGAAAGCACCAGCAGCTTTCGCCACACAAACTCACCGACAGATCTGTCAACAGATTGCTACCCACGCAATAGAGATGTGGGCAGCTATCCGTAACGTTTCGCCTGATGCGGACGCCAGGTGTAGACACACTAAGTCCGCCAGGAGAAGGCTGAAGAAACAAACTGCCTAACCAGTATGGATATCCAAACCAAATAATGATGCCGCGATTACGACAGCTGTGACCAGCCGCCAAGTGAAACAAGTGCACTATGATCTGTGAACAAGAGAACGCACATCAGAAGAAACGCGCAGCAAACAAGCTCGTTTCCGGTGTGTCATCATCAGGCTAAATATAACACATATATATTGGGTTTGATGGAGGTGGTAGGTGACATAATACTGAGGCAAGAGATACCAGCCAATGGTTTCTATCTGGCCTGAGTCATGAGATTTAGTTTCATAACATTGATCACGTGAGTTGTACGAAGTTTGTGGGAGAAGCGTAGCATCTATGCGATCACTCTATCCTGGGTTTGTGTACACAGCCATGGAGGTTTCAACGTGATGACCAGCCGTTTTTGGGCGCACAGTAGTGGTGAATATGGTCGGATTGCATCGCTTGAGAGATTCCTCGAAATTTGTTGAAACCTTAAAGCAGTTGAACATACTGGGTAAGCGTTTATTCTCAATTGACGTCACATCATCATCATCATCATCGTCATCATGGACAGCAACACATTAGTGGTTCACACTAATGCTTAACTGCCACAGAACCATGAAGAAACAGCAAACCCTACATAGAAAGTGAAAAGGGAAGAAAAGAAGACGGGAAGGGACCTAGCTACTGAAAATAACTACGTCCATATTCAAACATTCAACGTCAAGGTGCCTACACCTTGCAAACAAACAACCGAGCTGCAAGTGAGAGTAAGGCGTCATCAGCAATACAGCTTCCTTACCGCTTTCACTGCCCCACGTCATTAAATGCACTCACTTCACAGACAACTCGGCCAATCGACGACAACATTCACGCTACTGAGCTCGATTAGTCGCCATCTCACCTAGAGTCTCCAGCCACCGACTCTGTGAATCGCGAGGGCTCTAGCCCGGGAGACGAACTCGATCTATAGTGGCCAACCCCATCGTGAACGACTTCATTTCCCTACGCCAGGTCATCATCTGTCCACCTCGAACCTTACACCAGTCGGTCGCAGTGTGTCAGCGAACAGTGCTCGGTGTGGCAGACGACTAGCTGACATCCTTAATACATGACCTAAACATCTAAGCCTGTGCAAACGTAAGGATTGAACAAATAAGCTCGCTTGGCAATCACTACCAAACACCCGCTTTCTAACCTCTTCGTTACTTACACGCTGGTGCCACCCGATACGAGCGATTGAACGCAGACATCGGTGGTCAAATACTTGAAGACGGTTCACGTCTTCTACCCTGA
>QNGE01000099.1:313993-347874 GCA_008508345.1 Paragonimus westermani | reverse complement strand
ATTCATGGTTGTGTGTGGGCTGAGATACTGCCAGGACGCCCAGACCTAGACAGGAGAACGATTAGGGTTCTCAACCAAAGCCTTTGGCTCAAAAGCCTGTACCGCAAGGCAGCGGGTGGGTGGCGGTGTACCAGAAATGGTACGTTTTTCAGGAAGAGATGCCAACCATCTTCCAACCCCCAACCTGGAGGACCATGAGACTGTGGTTTGTCAGACTTCTACCTGTTGGCCTGCCTGGTATGAGTAACTCTGTCCAGTTTAGCCCAAAAGGTCATCGAGATGCGCAAGCCGTCACACCACGCTAAGGTCCAGTCTCACCGTGACGTCACATACCCATTCACCTATATCTTACCAAATGAACGATTGAGATCCTCGGACAGTATGTTGAAAGTAGTGATATCGACGTGGGAATGGACCATTAGAACTAGAACAGTTACTACATCGTTGCACACATAACGTTCAGCTCAAGTTCTCCGGCAAGTCATACCGTCAAGAGGACGGACTATCAATGGGGTCACCACTAGGCCCATTGTTGGCTGATATCTTTGTGGCAAAGCTAGAGTGTGGTTCATTAGCTGATCAAATAAAATCAGTCACCCTTCACAAGCGTTATGTAGACGATATCACCTATGTGGCAGATGAATCACAAAGCCTCAGTGAGATACTGACTCATTTCAACTCTGTCCACAAAAATATTCATTATACCCTAGAACCCGAATCACCCACATGTATAGCGTTCCTAGACGTCCTCATGCCTCATCGCGAGGATGGCACAATACAACGGAAGATGTATCCTAAGACAAGTTGGACGGACCAGTATACAAACTTCAATAGTTTTGTCCCACTGAGACAAAGGGGAATCTAATCCGACGTCCGATAGACAGCGCCACGAAAATATGCTCAAGTAACATCACTGAAGAGCAAAGACCGTTCATATTTAAGACACTCGTTGAAAACGTTGAAAACATGCTAATGAGCGCTAAGATAGACAAACCACAAACTGCAAACAAAGTCTGTTCATATTCCCTTGCCCCTCAAAGGTGATGTCGTTGAAAGTTTAACCTAGAAACTTAACGCAGTAATCAGTAAAACATACTTCGCAGCTCAACTACGCGTCCAGTTTGCCTCCATAATAGTATACTGCTCCCAGTTGAGAGATATACTGCCTGTTCATGCCACCTCTTTTAGTGTTTACCGTTTCGTTTGTTCCTGTAGAACAAGCTACATAGACCGCACAACACGGCGATTATCGGAACGTATTCGGGAACACCAACCAGTGTGGCTAACACAAAGATCAATAAGGCCCTGTTCGCCTGCAGCCGCCACGCATTTGATCGAGTCGAACCACCTGGTCAATCCGACCGATTCGTTCAAGCCAATCTGTCGAATATGTGGGATACAATCGAAGCAGGTCAAATGTCGTATACTATCTATTGCAGAGACCATTGCAATCCGAACATATTCACCACTACTGTGCGCCCAAAAACGGCTGGTCAACACGTTGAACCCTCTATGGCCGTGTACACAAACCCAGGATAGAGTGATCGCATAGATGCTACGCTTCTCCCACAAACTTCGTACAACTCACGTGATCAATGTTATGAAACTAAATCTCATGACTCAGGCCAGATAGAAACCATTGGCTGGTATCTCTTGCCTCAGTATTATGTCACCTACCACCTCCATCTAACCCATATAAATGTGTTATATTTAGCCTGATGATGACACACCAGAAACGAGCTTGTCTGCTACGCATTTCTTCTCAGGACTAAATCGGGCGTATTCAAAGTATAGAATGTTCATTGTTTTATTACGTAGCCGACATGGGGCATCGAAGCGTAGAATATTCAGCGGGCGACCATCGTGCAGCATGCAACTTCCGCACCATCATGAGAGTTTTGAAGAACAACGGTTGACACTGCGGTCAGACGTAGAGGGATTTATAGTGCCGTGGCTAGCACACATCTCTACTTCACGTAAGTGGCAAGTTCAAGATCATCACAGTCTAGTTTACTCCACCCCACGTTCGATCTTACATCAAAACATATTTTAATTAGGTTGCCAAACTTCCCTGGACATGTAAAACTACCCAGCATTGTCCACGCCTGACGACCCAGAGAAGGAAACACCTTGGTGAACTTCACAAAAGCAGCATGCAGTGGCCGTTTGCGTTTACAGCGCCTCTACTGGATGTGTCGAGCAATGAACACCATGTCGACCGTACTGCGACTCACTCGGACTTTAAGATGTTCCCCAAGAACTCTGACTTTCAAAAATTCTGTACCGAGTCGGTTGCTAGCACCTTTTAAGCGCAGTTCAGCGAACTTATACTTCACTACCTGTCGGTGTACTCTCTCCAGCAGCTACCTCCAAACAAAGGTACGATCAAGATATCACTGATCACTTGAGGGACTGGGTCCTTCTGCCGTTCTTCAGAATTTGTCTTGGCAAACTCACTTTTACTGTAGGCTTTCCGTTTCGAGTATGTAAAACAGCTCTCTGCACCTTAACCAAATCCTGGACGATGGCAATTGAAGTTTTGACATCTTACTTTTGGAGACTACGCATCGTATTTCAATCAATGATACGAGGGCAGTTTAGAAGGTTACCGAAGTCTTTGCGCAAGATTTCCATACAGGCCGTCGTCTCAGCGTACAAAAAGCGACAGTCAATCAGTTCTTTGTTAAGCCGGACGCATGGGTCAAAAATCGTCCCTAGCGAATCATAAAACTTAATGTGTCGTTAGTCGCCATCCTAGCCCTGCATCAGTTGGTTTTGCCGCTTTCACCAGTCGTCCTTGATGCCGCAAAACTGTTCGGCGAGTCGTCAGCGCGTGGCCCGTTTGGCTTCATTATCTGGGTCTGCTGTGGGAACACCAAACGTCACATTCCTCTCTCTCGTATCAAGGTGAAGACAAGTGCATTATTACCGTCAAACTAATCCGGACGTTTCTGACGTTGAATAATGATCGTCACGATAGCCGCTCTCGTGATCTTCCCCTTGAGGTAGTGGTACATACCTTCGGAGGGAGGAGATACACGAGCGTCTTTCAAACAGACGACAAGTGCACGCTGAAATACCGTCCTCGTCTTTGATTTCTCCAATCGCTCAACATTCACCTTCAGCAGTTGTCTGGCAATCTACAATAAACAGGCTTGCAAACAAGTATAAACAAGCTGGTCCTGACCAGCCTATGATCCGTGCTACATTTAACCCCTTGCGCAACGCTCCCGTGACAGTACTTTGCGAACATCAAGCTGTCGCACGACCACGCAATCAAGCAAATGGTGATGATCAATTCATAGTGAGTCCGCGTCATGAGGTTGCTTGCATGTAACAGGATTCGGGTGAAACAGATGATCATCGCTCCTACTGATTGCGCCAACGTCATGGGGTGCTGGGACTCCCAGCCAGGCTGCTGAGTCACGCTCAGCTAGCACATTGAGGTCATCCGGGACAACCAGTCGGCCACCTGCGGTATCAAGCAGATTTTGGCACACAGCTGATCACAAAAGTGGTGTTTTGTATCATCAGCGTGATACACAGATGGATAAAAAAACGCTAAGAAACGTGGCAGACTTATCTCCATCGAATCAGCCGCACGGATGACGTGCGGCTCGCAAGCACCTGCCTCTCAGAGCTCACCTTGGCCTACAAACCTTAGGACCGAGAAATCGATGTCGTGCTGGCTTAGTTCTATAGCAGTCAGTACGGTACACCGTTCCGGCAGCTCAACGTCATATCAACCCAGTAGCGTACACACATTTCACGTCCCTACGGACAACAGCTTCGGTCATATCTCAGGCTGATATGTGAGGCCACAGATACAGTAGCTGACTCAACACTTTAGTCCCTGGCACAGAAGTAAATGGGGATTACTTGGGGGACCCCACCAGGAGCCTTTGATTCAAAAACCGCAACTGCGAGGTAAGGGAATATAGGGTTTTCTTGATGGACCCCACTGAGAGACTTCGGTTCAAAAGTCTGATGCAATTGGCAATGAGAGGTTAACCCAGCCCGGGAACGCAGTGGATGAGACCGAATGGGAAAATACGGCAATGGTCACGGTCAGTTTTTTAACGGTCGGAGTACCCTGTTTGAGGATACCTCCTTTTAACCCCCCCTTCCGAACAATGGAAAAAGCAGTTGTAACTATACGCATTTTTCTATTGTATACTCATAGGTTAGGATCACACTGTTTAGGCACCCTTACGCAGTCAGTCAGTAGGGTAACATGCTTTTTGTCTGGATGCTCTCCTTTGACCTACCTGATATGGCTGAACCTGGAAGGACCGAATTACTGGTCAACACAGTATACCGGATCAAAACCGCACACAAACCTGACCACTAAGCCAATGTAGCAGATAGGGTCACGTCTCACCTAACACGCACAAACACAAACTGACTGTAGCCGATTTTGATAAGCAAATCCAAAAAGAAAGTATCCGCCATCTTTAGCTCTGCCTATGATGAAACTCGAAACAACTGGTAGTTGGATAAGAAGTGACTGAATCTCCTAAATGAGCTAGTTCACACGCTGACCATAACGGAGCACTGCCAACAGTGATGGAAAGAACCTTGCATGTGGATAATAACTGAACAGCACTAAACAGTAGAAACGTGTGAAGGTCTGGAACGGTACATTTAGACGACGCATTCACACACACAAGCTTAACCATACGCTTAATGAGCACACACACCGTCAATATTGATGACCCCGTGAAATTCACCTGCTTCACGGATGAATCATCCGATTTAGAAGGGCAGCCGTAAACGGTCAAGAAAATACAACCAACCAAGGAAAGAAGACAGCAATTTGTCGATAACGCTCTGACACGTTCTCTACCAGTGGACCAAGGTGAAAACTTGGCTTACCAAATTGGCAGCCAACAAACGTGCTAGCATTCGTGCTGCTCATCCATCAAACTGGTGTTTTAGAGTGAATCAAATAGAACCGAATTATGAGTCTTTAGCACCACGAATGCAGGAAGTAGGCTTGAAAAAGAGAATCCATATACATTAATAAATCCGTCTTTCGCAAAACCTTTTTAAATCATTACTCTTAATTTTCTAAACGAAACATCAAGGCTCCATAGCTCAACTTTCACAATTAGAACGGCAGTGTCAGCATAGTGGTAACTTGACACGTTTATCAGCGTCAAGCTGAAAAACATTTGAGGCCTCTCTCTGCCGTTCCTCACGCTTAATTTCCCACAAACGTCCTGTTAAGCCTAAACACAGGGTGATATCACCCACCTTAGGAATAAAAGATCAACACGGTCGAATATACATTTCATGATGCGCTAACAGAATGAGAACAAAATATCATTGAAACAACACGCGCCCCAGTTAGCCAAACCCAATGTCAACCGTCAATATAAACGTACATGCATAGCATGCAACAGCCGCCAACCCGGGTCACGAAGCAAATTTCGCACCAGCCACACAAACACAGTGATACAGTTAGGCACTTTCTTGTGTACGTTGTATTCTGACTACGAAACAACAAACTGACGCGTCAACGCTGTTCCACATGCTGCATTCAATGACTCACAAATGAGAAGTAGTCTTTGCCGAAGCTGTTGCTATCCCAGATTTCTAATCAGTGGTGGATGTTCAGAAAAAAACTTTGTTGGTTTATTTCTACCATGATAGTGAAGGTGACTATGAACACTGCCTTTGTTTATGCTTAGCTGTTTTGTTTCACTGGCACACGAAGGGATATAAGGGGGTCTTTGTATGCATTCGGACAGATGGTGAAAATTTTTGGGAACATGCATCGCGCAACATCAGCCTCTATATTAATTTATTAGAACAAACATGGCCGTTCGAAATATGAACATGAAAAAGCGGATCCTGGAAAAACTACAAGGAATGTGTGTTCGCGAATGTTCACATGTGTTGAAACCCTGAACCCGTTCAACTGCCTCGACAAATGAACAGGTCGTAAGGATCCAAGATCGGCGCTATAGGCGTGCTGTAAACGATCTAACAGCAAACAGAAGAAAACTCACGCGAATGTCGAGATCAACGGGAGCTCCAAATAATCGTAAGAAAGTGACATGAATGGAAGGAATCCAAAAACGTAGCCAGCAAATAGCCAGAGAACAGGAGTGAGTGGAAAAAACCGCGGTATATCCGGATTCGCCTGTTTGCATTTGGCCGAAACCGTCGTTGAAAAGCTTCCCCAAACTGTATATTTTTCGCGTTTGAACCGGTGTACAAGTTCAGCAACCTGCAATAGAATATATTTAACTTTATGAAAGAAATAACAAAGTAATTTCAAACTGGAATAAAATAGAAGAGGAATGAGCAATAAACGTTAATTCCCATGAGACAGCTAACTTTGTGGTAAGTATTACTGAATGGGGACACGGATGTGTTTACACTTGATTACCATGTTGACTAGTATCGTGAATCCAGCTTAGACAGACATTCGCAAAAACCTCACATAGTTCATCGGATCAAACGAACGTCGGATGACTTTATGCTGACGATTGTCAGAGGATGTGTTTCGTTGCAACAAGGTAGCCGGATGATCGTCTGAACTATCGCAACACAATAAACGACTGGAGACATCGGGAACCACTGAAGTGATGCCTGACCTATACTCCTGTCTTGACGTGGTTGTTAGATTTGTGTAGTGCACTGATACAAATGGTTATGACGATAAGGAGCTTACCGATTCCACGTGAAATCATGCAAGACAGGTCAAAAGGCAACAGTCAGATGAAAAGCAGACGTCCTCACAGGGTTGTATGTCGCACTACTAACCGCGTAGGAACGTTTAGGTAGTGAAGTTCGATCCTATAGACATACAGCAGAACTATTTTTTATAGTTGTGACACTGCTGTTTTTAAATTATTAAGTAGGGTATTAGAAAGGGCACCCTCGAGCAAAAAAGCATTCCCATCGTTCAACGGTTGACGTTGACTGTCAACGCCTTATCTAATACGTTCGAAAAACATCCGATGTTATTCGAGAGGCTGATGTAGCTTTGAACATACCTACTGTGTACAGTGGTGAACAGAATGAGGCAGCACAGTATTATTAACCGCCTCCATGGACTAGGCAAGTCTTTCACTGAGAAGTGAGTCAAACTGTTGAGTCAGTGATTCAGAACAGAGTCCCCCAAGGAAATCCCATCCCGTTATCTTGCAGGTCAGGATTTTGAATCAGAGACTCAGAATTAGATCTTTCAAATCAACCCTCTCCCGCGAAATAAACGACAAGAAGGTGTCAGAAATTATCGTTGTTCAGATAGACTAGTCCATTCGTTCTTACTTCCTACCTTTGCTGCTAATTACCCTCTCTTCAAGCCAAGATATCTGGTAAAAGTTGGTACTTTTAACGTCTGCATTTTACGACAAATGTATCAGTAAACTACTCTCTCTGGGAGTGGGTGGGTGGTGTGTCTCCGGAAGAGACTTACAACCCCAGCATTATCCTTCATTTGAATTCCACTTTAGACAATGCTATCCGTCAGCAATTCTTCCCCCAAGGTCTTTGATGACGTCGAATCTAACAGTCAAGCTAGATTGAAGATTGCACTGAGCTTTAACACAGAAACTGCTTGAATGGATCCCAATGAATGAATGATCGCCTCTCTGCCGTCGGAATTAGTGCTCCCTCGAAAATCTACCGGCACAGACCAGATGTCGTCTATTTGCCACACCTGCATATACTCCGACAGACCGTAATTCAAATGTTGCCAAGATCATTTCCCACAACGCCATTGTTGATCTTAAGGCAAACTAAGCAATCACACATCGTTGTGGTTGCTGGTGATATGAACGCACAATTCAGTCGTATTACTCCAGAAGAGAAGCGGCTGAGTGGTGTATTGCATGCCCGTACGTGAGGAAATGACAATGACGGCCGGCTATCACAATTAGCAACACCTCGTGAACTGTATACAACGTGCAGCACATTGCGGTACAAATGACGGTAGCGCGTCACACGGACTTCACCCTGTACTACTCAACTATGGACGCACATTGATCCTATCGCCATCAGGTGCCGGTGACGCAAATCCATCAAAGATAGTTGTTCATTTGGGAGTAACCACCTTGACTCGGATGATGTTGCTTGTGCAAGTTTTGTTTCACGGTTTACCCAACGATCATCTGCTATCAAGCATAAAGTAATCAGTTGGAAATTGAGCGATGAGGGTACACGAAGCGTCTATCAAACAACAATGACAGATAAACTGCCCCGGTCACAACTGTAGGGTGACCGAAGCGAGTACCGGACAAAAATATCAACACTCACACGAACCTCGTGTGAAGAGTTCTGTCCCAA
Source organism: Paragonimus westermani (assembly GCA_008508345.1). Lineage (NCBI taxonomy): Eukaryota > Metazoa > Platyhelminthes > Trematoda > Plagiorchiida > Troglotrematidae > Paragonimus > Paragonimus westermani. The sequence goes on along the minus strand of QNGE01000099.1, from coordinate 339,573 downwards.
AGAAACGCTGCAGATAAGACAGAAGCGGACTTCCGCGGATCTAACAGAACTTACGAATAAACCTCGACTGATCTCTGACTTTGAATATGATGGACACCCTCACAAACCAAAAACACTTATAGAAAGTCCGCCTAAGGATCGTGAAGAGTACTTACTCGAGCCAGCCAGAGACAGAAGCGTTTGCATCGTGGAATAACCGGGTGCTGTTTACCCCGATTCCTGGTTGCACTGGCCTTTGGCAAGGTGTTAGTGAAACTGCATATGAAAAAGATGGCTCGTGAATTTACGAACTGTCACAGTGACTTAACAGATGGGCTGAGCACAGTTTAATCAGCCTGAGTCAATTCATTCAGTTGTGGACTACGTGGACTGTGTGGCTAGATATGATGCTACAGACTAGCCTTTGTCGGAAACTGGGGTGTTTTTGGGGTGTAAAATATTGAGACGTAATAAGGATCCAGGTCCGGAACTTCTTTCTTAAGCACTTTTTAAAAATAGTGGTTAACGTTTGTCTGAACTGACCATAGACCTTCGTTCCATATAGGAAACTGAGAAACAACCTCATATCTGGGGCTTGTCAACAGTCATTCGCATTTTCAAGAAAGGTCAATAACGTCACGTGACAACCACAGAGGTATTAGCCTTGTTTGTATCATACCTAACACACACACGGATGTCAATGTGGTGGATCCTGAAACAGAGAGAACTAAATAGGAGGAAAACAAGCCAGTTTCCGATCAGGTTGCGGGTGTACCGATAATGTCTTTACCCTGCGACAACGGAGCATTTGTGCTCCTTTTCTCAGTCATTGGTCGTGATATTTTTGGGCCTAAAGACTATCTTTGATTCTGTTGCCCGAGAGGCTCTATCAGGCTGCCTCTACTGTAGATCGGTCACCGTGAAGTATGTCAATTTGTTGAAGTTGTACTCCCACTCGGAGTACAGAGTGCGCATTGATGAGCAGGTATCTTGAATGTTTTCTACGTCAAGTGGTGTCCGACAGGAACGCCCGATCTCTCTTTCATTTTCACCTATGCGACAATATTCTAGGGAGGGCACCTGGAGGTTCTAAGAATCTCCGAATGGAGCTTCGGTCAGGGATTGATATTGGGTATGCGGACGACATTTCGTTACTTGGTTCTTCGACAGAGATCATGCACGCCATGATGAACTAGTTGAATAGCATGGCTAATCTGTATGGTATGCAACCTACCCTTTCAAAGCATAATGCTGCTACAATCCTGGGTGGGCACTCGCCCTCTCCATGTTATTACTATCAAGCCCGAGGGACTGGCTAGAGATTGTTGACCAATTCATCAACCTCGGTAGATTCATTTCATCAGCCTTTAATTTTGCTGACGAAGTGTTTACAAGGATAGCCGGAACACCAGATGCAATCGCCAAACTACGTCACTTGTGGCGTCGCAAAACCGTCCACTTGCCGAGTAAAAGCGGAGTTTACAATGCACAAGTGCACTCATTTGTGCTCCATGAACCACACAAATCATTACCATCAGCAGCAGGAGCAACACCACAGACAGTGATTCACCAATGGCTCTCACTGATGATTAACTGGCACACAACCATGAGAACGAAAACAAAGGAAGGAATAATGGAAACGAAAGGACCCAACTAATAAGAATAACCACGTCTACATTCAATCATTCAGCATCAAGGTATCTAGGTCTTGCCGACAAGCAACCGTGCTACAGGTGAGAATAAGGTGTCACCAGCAAGACAGCTTCCTTACAGCTTTTACTGCCCGACATCACAAAGTGCACTCCACAGACAACTCGGTCAAATAACAACATTTACGTCATTAAGCCCGATTGGCCACCATCAGATACCCGGCCCACTTGTGCGAAAGGTCCTCATTGACCCTCGGTATTCGGTAACCATTTTATGTGCTAGTTAGCCTATGGCAAAGAGGCCGTCCAAGTGGGCAACGCGACAGTCCGTAGGCGCGTGTTTGGGAAATGTGCAGGTTTGCGACCGATAATCAAGATAGCGAAAATAAGCAGCCTTAGCTGGTTGGGTCAAGTAACATACCATACCATACCGCGCACTGTCCAGTGTGGCTGCTAACAGTTGAAAGGAACCGCAAATAAGCCAAGCGATGGCGTGATTACGGGCCATAAAAGCCTTCACTGCTCCGTTGAACAACGTTGGTAGGCGCCGTTCGCCTGGTTAGGGAGTTCGCGACCATTCACACCATCTGACATGGCATTGTGTCACAGTCAGTGGCGAACTTGTATGCGCAAACTTGTTGAGCACTTTTCAAGAAAATCTTGTCTGGTTCGTTCCCTTCTCCACTTTTTCTTCGCGACACGTGTACACATAAGTTTTACTGCGAAAATTCATGGACCACTGTCACGACCAACGACAGCCCAAGTCTTTGTACTTACGGGTATAGTCCAAATATGAAAATGATTGATGATGATTGATAGAAACGAGGATTTTAAAAATCAACAAGCAAGTTACTCAACGGAGACAGAATTAATTGACCAGTGACTAGCGTGAATGCAAATACATGATTCGTTAATACGGCCCTGCTGAACGAAGTACTAAGGACCCAGTCCTCGCACTTTAGATGTACGGCTGTCACTTTAAAATTAACTGAAGCCGTATGAAGAGCGTATGGGGCACGAATTGAAAATCAAAAGATTTGCGTGAATCATCGAAACCAGTGCACGCACGTCAATCAGCATGCTAGATTTACTTGTTCTGAAAACGCTTCAAGTATTAGTAGAAAACACCTATGCGTTACAATCAATGCTAGTTAGGCATGGAAAGAACTGGACCACAAACCCGTGCAATCAAACGATCGTCGTCAACTTTTATGTCGATGTTCATGGGGGTAGAGGGAAAAGCGGTGAATAACTCCTCCAGTCGCGGTATTCGTCTGTCAGTCCCCGAAACAGCCTCGTAGTAGTTTCCTGAAGATGACAAAACGGCAAATATCCATGTCGTTATGTTGGCGACGAGTGCAGGTTACCGACAGTTAACAGGACTATCGGAAAGGATAAAGCACAACCAAAAGTTACGCATTTATTTGGTTGCGCAACCAACAGGATCAAAGCAGGCCTAGCGTGTTTTCATACCACAGTTCTCTGCGCACCTAGGAGAGACTCCTTTGGCTTTAACAAACGAGCCATTTTGTCCGTTCCCATCCAGACCGAATCGTAAATGAGAGTCTTTATAAACGTTTCGATCAGTGATGGTATTGTCCTACCGTTTAATCATTGAGGAGTCTATCCGTTCACCTTAAGTGGCTTTAAGGACAATGTAACGTTGGGGAGAACGCTGTCAAGTTACCACTCCTCTCACTAGTCATACGTACTTAAGTATGGAAAGATCACACTCAAACGGATGGTCGAAGATGAACCAAATTGAATACGACACAATCAACACCATCGTAAAAATATTTTGGGATTTGAAACTGATGCCCAGCTGATGTCAAGACAAGGAAAAACGGCCCCGATTTGAAGATGAAAAAGAAAGCATTATTTTAAGTCCTCACACCTAAACGAAAAAATGCCCGGCCTCAAAAATCCCCATACATTGTATACAAACAACCAAGAATCAAGTGAGAATGTCAGCATGAAAGGTTTGAGTTAACACACACGTTAAGCAGTCACAACGGTCATATTCATGCAACGGAAAAAGATCGGCCACCAACTCCCCAAACGTTATAAATCACACGCAACAATCAGTCGCCCGAGAAGAATGGACGCTGCGACAAAAGACTGTCACAATTACTTATATCCCAAACGTACACAAGTGTTTCAAGCGTAACTAGGAATAAAGATAGTGCCGTAAAGTAATCTTATAGGTACTCTGTTTTCGCCACACATTCAGGAAGTGTTGGTTGTATAATAGTCTCCATTAGGTATGTAGCCGAACCAGATTGGATATCTGTAATCTGTCAAGGAAGGTCGAGAGTTATTTCCGGTGCCAATGATTACGGTTTAGCCACCAAATGAAATAGATCTTTGCCAAACAAACAAAACACTCAGGCCACGCAGGAGCGTGTATGTACAGTTTCCCATTCACCCAAAATGTTACAGCCCACTGGTATTCAGTCCCCAAGTAAGCGCGTATTGTGTTCCAGCAGTATCGCGACGGACCACGACCCCCATGATCCTCCGCTGTTGATCAAGTCAACTACTTCTGGTTTATCATTCGGGTTGACGGTACCTAAACACGAACATATTCGAAATGTCCGGATGCACTTAGGACCGACCTGGCTATCCGTCATGGAATCTGTACTACACGCTTTTGCGGAATTGACGCAACTAAAATCTCTGGTGAAGGGCTGCATGTAGTAGCACATTAAGTTCTGTCGTTGGTCGCGTTAACCGAGGTGAGAAGATGGCAGCCCGTCGTTCCTGTACAGTCTGACTCGAGGCTTGTCGAAGCTCCCTACATTACAGAGTGTGTAATTGAGTTGTGACAAACACGAATTGAGGGTAAGCTCGGTGAAGCGACTGTAGGGTGTGGATCGTTACCATGCAAGTACTCATAGAATTGCTACAATAACCTTGTTCCACGTGGTTCCAAGCGATCCACGGGCTTTCTAATGGCGACGAATATAGTTTAACATGAAAATAATACTGTGCCGATGATTGTCGAATGATAAGTGCACATGGAAAAGCGGCCGCTGTTAAACACCAGGTTTCGAACAGATTTTGCATCGTTTCTCACCAACGTAATCAATGTGGAGCGAGTGGTCCCTATGAGGTGAGTGCTTACAGGAAGCAAAGCATTCAACATATTACACAGGTAATCACATAACAGAAGCAATCTTTGGCAGCGTCAGATATACGAAAAGGAAGGAAGAGACGCGTAGTGAGCGTACCACTTACTATCGTTCCAAGCCAGTGCGGATGGTGCTTATAAGGATGAGCGTATCGTCTTCTATTCCCAGCCTGAAAGCCAAATGCGCTCTGATCTCAAATGTCCAGCTCAGTTCATTTACTTTCCACCTAACTCCTTCAACTCTGCTTCAGGTAAACGAGATGGCAATCAGTGGGACGTTATGCGTTCAGTCAATGTGTCTAGCATAACGAGACAATCTCATCTGTCGACTGGCTACCTCTGTTTCGTTCGAAAAGATGATTGTGAGTCTTGCCAACACCCGTATAGGATTTTCACAAGACGCGAGTAAAGTTCTATAAACACAACGACACCTGAAGATAAACCGTTTATTGTTTTCTACATTACGATTTTTGCACGGCACATTCACATGCGGTGAACCCTCTCCAGACGAATTTTCTCCCAACAGCAAACACGTTTGAAAGAACACCAAATTTCTATTTTTTAAAAAAAACAGATATTCGACACTGACTCGACTAACCTCTGTGGCACTATCGATTTTAGTCCAGACCTTCCAAACGATAATCACCACTATACGATTATTCCTCAAGTGTCATATTGTGCTCCAGTGCACACCATAATCAGTTTAACAAAAACAGCACACCAACGTGTCAACGTGGTGTGAGCCACCAGCAGAGTGAACGATTCGCAAGCAATGAAAAACCCAGTAAATCACCCAAAACTCGCGTTTGGCCCGGTGCAGGATTTGATGACAGTAGGGTGGGCTGGATGTCCTGGAATGGTTAGGCATCACGCAAGACAATAGGTGTCGATTACTGTCAATGAGGAACTGCATCCACCCTACTCGGTCTGACGACAAAATGGAACACGACTGGCGACCTTACTACTGAACTGTCAACCTACTCACTCGGTAGAGACCACGCCACCTCATTACTACACTAATATCGAGCACGCACCGTACAATACAGGATAATCAAAAAGAATGATTTCAGTGGAACCACTACACTCCGGTTCGGCTTACGGGCAAACCGTGTCGAGTCCAACCAATCCTGAAAGAGAAACTAGAAGGTGTTTACTGAAATAGGAAAACAGATTTAGTGAAATGTACAAACAGACGTCCCAAGGCCAGTAAGCCATGCAAAATGATAACCGTGGGGAGCAGGAGAGAGGAAAATCGCAGGAAGGCACGAACACGCACAAACGAACAATGGCTTGAAGGACGCCTGTATCAGCGACTCCACAATGCATACACTTAAAACAGTAGGATGCAGGTCTGATTCAAGGGCCGGTGGCCCGATGGTTGACAGCTACAGCCAGTAACGACGGTAACCAAATCTGACCCCTCTCAAACACTCTCTATTTGGTGAATTTAGACAAGGACGAAAACGTCACTGTAAGATGATTTTTTGAGGATGAACACAAATTAGAGGTGTGGCAGTCTTGCTGTGAACATAACAAAGGATGAATAAACTGCAGTCAGGGATAAACCTGTTTGAACACGTAAACCCCGAGCAACAGAAACAATATCTATGACGAGAAACAACCACAACCAGCTTGTTTAATGAGACAGACAGCGCGCCTGTCCAAAGATTCGGGTATACAACGTTATAAACACATCTGCATACTTTCAGAGTATTTTCAACAACTGTAAGACCAACTCAGAGTCGACCAATTGAGTTCGTTGAAGACCGGACTACGCATTACCACCGTCGACACCAATGCGTTGTTGGATAATACTGATACTTCACTGTCAAAAATAAAAACAGTCAAAGACTACCCACACAATTCCTGACAGTGTTCCGAAGGTAGACAAAAGGTGAGAAGGTAACCGACACAAACGCACCCCGGAAAAAAACTATCTGTTCTTTGTGCAGTTCATTTGCTCTCGTTTGGCTGCATTTTGAAGATCACAATGGCGATATACAAAGTAAACGCACGTGTTACGTCTGTAACAGAACAGCCTGTTCTAGCCGTAACGCTAGTAGAAATCGGATGCTGCGCCGATCGAGTCAACGTATTCAATTTTTAAAAGGAAGGAATAAACAAGACATGTCACAGTTCTACGAACAGGGGCAAAATCTTGGGTAGAAGTAGGAAATATGGCCACTTTCAAGTAATAAGGTGGAACAGTTAGAGCAATAATTAACACATTTCTGAATGGTATAATCTGTTCACATCCGTGAATTAAACATTTCTAGTTTAAAACAAAGCATATTAACACGTGTTTCATTGGACGTACAGCTCAGGAACTACAGAACATCCTTCTCCAGTTACCAATTTGGATGACGAAATCAGAAGACCGGTTTTACAAGATGGTAGTACCATTTCGTATGTTCTCGTCAGCTGCTACACATAACAGCGGTAAACACCAGAAAAATATTTAAGCGAATTAAGTTCATACATCAAGTCAACAGTAAGGCGCGGATGCCCGAGCTGTCCACTTCACATTGTGTCTACCAGTTCACCTGCAGCTGCGGTGACGTTTACGTTGGCAAAACTGATCGATCCTTGTGTCTTAGAATGATGGAACACGTGCCCAAGTATATCGAGTACTTGGTGTGTGGCAAGACCTGACTTGAACCCACCAAACGACGCAAGCCAGCTTCGTCGAGCGTCATACATTTGTTAGAGACCGGTCATGTGGTCGACCCGACAAACTCTTTCCGTGTGTTAATGCGTCATCACAAGCCTGCCATCCTTAAGTCACTCGAGGCGCTGCTCGTCCTGCGTTGCAAACCAGCCCTCTGTGTACAAAAGCTGTTGATCTTGAACCTCCGTCCGCCATGGTTCTGACAAATAAAAAACTACTTCAGGAACTGTCCATTAGACTCCGCCACATAGGACAAGTAGGCTACGCTGACAGTTTTTCGCACGACTGCTGAATATATAATAAATTGGAAAAGTTTATCAAAAGCCGATGAGACTTAAAGGGAATCTGTACGTTTATTACTCCCCCAAGAGTGGATTGTGAATAAGCTCATTTTGGATGACTCCTTCGGTAATACAGCGATGTCTGACTCTAGCTTCCGCCGACGACCAGTCAAATACACATCACCCGACAAAAAGACCTTCAGGAAGGATTGCGACGTACATTTGTGATTAAAATGAGTGATAGTGACCGCAAACCACTTGTGTGGCACTGCCGTTGAAGCAAGTGCAGTGTTTGAGCCATCGTCAGTTGCAGGTGACCGAATGTAAGAAAGTTCATCGATTCCAATATGCAATCGTCAATAACGCAAGCTACCGAATTTAAATGACCTAATTCTATTACTAGGTAAACCGGAACAGTCGAAAAGACTGGAAGAAAATTCAGCAATTTTAATCATACATGTTGCTCAAAAAATCATTAAGACACTAATGCTTCGACTCTCACATTTGGTGGTACTTTTACAGATGAGAATAACATCCTCAAACTCCAGTTCGTTTTATTCTGTCTAGTCATCGGCATTCCCCGTATTTGAAAGCGGCCGATGACAGAAGTACATATTTCGTTCAATTAATTTATACATATATGTATCGCATTCAAACGTGACTGAACGGTGCCCTTAAAGCAGTCTAGGTACGACAACCTTACGTTGTCCGTATGTCATCATCTCCAACAAAGCAGTAGTAGTTAGCACTAAGGCTTGACTGCCATACAAACACAAGGAAACATGGCAAGACAAACCCAAATTTGAATAGAAAAGAAAAAAGAGAAACGAACCCTAACAAAAAGATCATACACTTAGATTTGAACATTAAACATCAAGGTGCTTACACCGTGCAAACAAATACCCGAGTTGCAAGTGAAAGCAGGATGGTATCCATGGATTTCACTTCCACTCTTCATTACTCACGCCTACTACACGGACGACTCAGTTAACCGACAACAAGAAGGCAGGCTCATGAATCCGATCATCCTTTTAGAAATCGCCAAGCATTCACTAAGCTGCGAACCTCGGGTGTAACTGAACCACCCCACGTTAACCACCTTTTGCATCAGCACAGTGTTCGATAGAGTACGAATGGTCGACATCTTTGTACAATACCCAACCATCTGGGTTCGTACATCCTGAAGGATCGAACAAATTCGCCTGATCTTCAATACCAAATATTGCATTCTTAATCCCACTGTTCATTGCCGGCCGAAACTACCTGATCTGTGTGATTGAATACAAGCGTTGATGGTTGAATACAAGACGGACTATGTTCAACGCTCTGAGCGGTCACGTTTCGTAAGTACAGGGAAGCAACGCCTTCGCAGTTGCCCTACATGCAAACTTCTAAAGCTTCAGAGAGAGGAGTCCTTGTTACCGAAGTCAAATGCTGGCCTAATCTTGATGTTATGGACATACACTTCATTTCGCGCCCACCGACCGATGCTGACGAGTAAATAACAGCTTTGACGTTGTCATCAGAGATTTGATCTACGTAACTCCCACACAGCTCCAACAGAAAAACGAGCCCTGATTTCATTCATTCGCTCATTCACAACAGTCACCAACTTGACCGAGGGTATTGTGAATCAAGTCGGGGGAAACGGGGAAAAAAATAAAAATTAGAGCACAAAAACACCTTTCGAAATAACAATATATAACTGTGGCTGAGGTGAACGTGGTATACACAGGGAAACAAAGTAACAGTGTTGTTGTCAAGCCGAAACCATATGAAAACACTAGACGGAAAGTACTGCATAGTTCATCTTTGAAGCTAGAGCTTTAGCTAAGCTTTATCAACTGCGTACAGTTTACCACCAAACTGTTTTAATAAACTGTTCTCCCAAAAAGAGAGAGGCCTGCCCAAGAAACGCTTTTGTAGTTTGTAACTACAGTGAAAAAACATTTACCAGAACCGCACGGGAAATGCATTTTGGGATTGGAAATCAGCCGTCTCTCCGTGAAATAAACGTTGCGGTAGTTTATTAAGACCAAGCTGGATTTGTCCACGCATTGACTTCGAGACGGAAATCCAATCCTGAGCAGTCTTCACACATCAGCCTGACAGGTTAAGATATGACATACGTCTAGCCGGCTAAAGTGAAATGATGGCTTGTTGCAAACTGGAGTATCCAGAGAACATCTGAGACTTCGTTTCGGAACCCGAGTACATGGGATCACTTAGTCAAATGATGCAATTGTACTATAAGCTGCGGGCGCTTTAGACCGATACAACAAAAAAGTAAAAAGAAGTTGATTGATTGTGGGCGCGCCTCAAAGCAATGAAAACACTCGACGACATTCTCTAAAATTTAATCGCCTTCTACGTACTGAACTGTTCCACATGATTCTGAGTTAAAATAAAAGTGATTAAAATGTGATCCTGTCAGTCGACAAATCTTACGTTCGAAGCATTTTATTTGCGTCTTGTCTAGTCATGGGCAGTGTGACAATATCCAAGCCAGTAAGCAGTTGTATTGTTGCGTGACAGCAAACATCGCGTGGTGTCAAGCCAATTTTGGCTCATTTCTTCTAACCATTAAGCCAAACAAAGCGGAGATATTATCAGTTACCTTGAGGTGCGATTTTTCATTAACGCATGATTGCGCAGAGTACACAACAATCCATAGGCCAGGATAAAGCGAGAGTGTACTGCTTTTAAGATGGTCTATAGTACCTAAATATACTGTGGATAGGCTTGATGAAATAGACCATTGTATCCTCAGTGACCGCGTCGCACGTATGTCCAACAGACTCCACAGGTGGAGATTCTGTCGCTCCCAAGAACCTTTCAGCAAAAACCACGTTCGCTCTTCCTAAACGGTAGATTCTGCTGATTGCGGTACTGCAGCATATCAGCGCATTTTTGCTGGAAGCAGAAAACAGGTCTTTTTAAAACAACTTAAAATAGGGCGGAGCAAATTTGCCAACTGAAGGACGCTGGTTGGCAGTTTCTTTTGAAGTAGACGCAAACTACTGAAAATAGCAAAAAAACAAATCATGAATTTAGAATGTCGTTTCCATATAACTGATAAAAAAGCCAAGGGATAAGAGTTTGGATAGGCGTATCAGCACCACAAGGTTAGAAATGTTGCACTAATTAATAGGAAATTTTGCCGAAAGATACCAACCTGGCTGTAATGAGTTTGAAGTAGAGCGGTTTCTTAGTTGGAGAAGGTTCAGCCAATCCATGTTCGCACACCAGCTGCTACAGACGGAATTACGGTCAGACTGGCGTCAACAAATCAAAGACGGCGATCAGTTGCTGTTAGATGCGTGTCTGTTTCAAACAACCGAGTTGCCAGATGCATGGTTGCTGAACAACGCAGCAACAAACTAGCCAGTCAAAACGTAAGGACGCCTGTCCTTTAATAGCGGTCGTAAATACCGTTGTTCTTTTAAAAAAAGATGTTATTTTCCCAACAAATTGAGGTTGTCCAGTGGCACTCAGATTCCTGTTCTGATTTTCCTCGATTGGGTAGCTCAGTATGCGACACTAGTCTCAGAAATCAACTCCAACAACGTGCACTGATTATCTATCTGATCGGCACTTTAAGTGTTCGTATGGGAAATAACAAATATCCAAATAACTATAATACATTCCCGAAACAAGTCGCTTCGCACCTTGTTCATTCAGTCCGGTGACAATTTATCGAGTCTTTGGACGCGTCTCGTTCTATAATTTAACATAGAGCATAAGTTTAAAATTATCAGGAAAACCATTCCACTACTAATCTATTATCCAAGGAAGGCAGAATAAAACTAGTCAAGCAGAAGAACATGAGCGAGGGAATTTTTCTCACAAAAACAAAACATAATACAAAACCTTCCAAGAATAAAGATCACTCCATAGTTGTGATAGCTGAGCAGATCACAAGACGTACCTGGATCAAACTGAACTTCCAATTCGGCTAAGTATAATGGTAATTCGTCGTAATGCAAATTACTGATGTTAGCATTGACCCCGGTGCTTCGATCCAAATCAGAGTCGTGAAGAATGACAACTTCGCCATCTTTAGTAATGTGACAATCCAGTTCAAGCATATCTGTACCACCAGAAACCGCACTACAAGTGACAATTATTAATGCGCCAGCATACTTCCGGAATGCTTCCATAGTATTCTCGATACTTTCCCCAGAACCTATTAATTCATTTAGGCGCTATAAACAAAAGAAAGCAAACAAACCTCCACGATGACTTATATGAACGGGGATGCAATGTGGGGATTTCCGCTTATGAATCAGATGAGGATATCGGAAGAATACATTTGATATGATGATGTAAAGCATCACAAACAGTAGCATTAACAGCAACATTGCGAAGGTCAGTAAAGGCTCGAAATGCACCTCACGATTATCGGCGATAATTTGTAGGCTACGAAGGAAAATGAAATTAACCATGTTTGCAACATCACCACAAACAGACTAGTGGCAGAAAAAACTCGTGCTAATTAAATCTAAACGATCGGCGAGTATTCAAAGATTTCTTGTTTTAAAAAATCAAACACGCTTCTCTTAATCCGAACACTCCAAAACGCAGATGGTCACAAAACTAAATGTCGTCAAACAAACCTTACCTAAAACCTAAACGCGACATTAGAGGTTCCTGGTGTAGGATTATTGGGAATTTCTATGCTCAGCGGTGGCGTTGGTGGATTCCAGCGTGAACTGTTTGAGAAGTCCTGCCGGAATCATTTGGTGGATTCCATATGAGACAGTGGGACGGGTGGGTAACAGAGTCCAAATGTGAAATTTCCGAGCTCCGGTGTGGCTTCGCAGCTCAGCTGGTAGAGCGCTTGCTGCGTTGAGGTATGCTGTGTCTGTCGCTGGTTTGAATCCGGCCGGAGCCCTGACTTTTCGCAGTTGGGTCTCATCTGAAATCATAAATCTGCCACATTACTTATTAGTAATGAAATCAGTGTGTTTGATGTGTGATTGTCTTGCCGAGCTTGACATCCCGAATGCGAAAGTTTTCTCACCAATCCAGATAACAGAACTGTTGCATGCAAACCTCGAGTGTATGTATACTCAATAGAGTACGCACCACTATTGCCGCCTTAACCAGTGACGAAACGTTTCGAATATAACTTAGTCGTGGTGGACAACCGAATATCCAAGAGACATCTGGCTTTAATCCTTGACTCACCTTGTGAAATGAAATGAAATAAACACTAATACCTTCGTCGAAACAATAGTCATTGATATAAAGGATGATAGACAGTAGAAACTTCCACGCTTGTTCACACAAATAGCCTCTTAAAGCACAGCGTTCCTCTCTCAATAGTGTATTTCCGACTTACATCCCATCGTGTTGGATCAGACCTCTGTAAACCTCAACGCGACATTTCAGTACAACGATTAACAGTAACCAATCGCGTGACACGTTTACTAAACAAAGTCAGTGATACGAACAGAAATGTATATCAATGAGTAGAAGAAGTGTGTCCAAAATGGCTGCCTACGAACGACAGTTAGTAGTTTCACGACGATCCCCCTATTAGGAAAAGTGCATTTTTCGGAGGATCAGTTGGGGTTTTTCGGTTCCTAGTGGATATGTTTGACAAGAGTCGGTTGCACTGCCCGAAAAACTTTGTCCAGCCGGAAATACATGAAAACCGTTCAGAATGCTTCGTTAAGCAAGCCTACTAAAAGGGATAAGAATATCAAAACCAAAAGTTAACTGCCACTTCGTTCTCATCGTCTCGTCTTAGCTGTTGCATTCCACTTTAGAAGACAGCATTTACATACAAATCAATTATCTGCGTCTGATCTGTGGGTCTGAAAAGTCAAGTAGACTGCAACACACGGGCAATCTCGAAACTATTAGAAAACAGTCTGCTTTAGCTACCGATTAGTTATAATCCTCGATTTCCAGATTACTGTTGTGAAAATCAAAGGGGAATTACGGTCATGGTGATTTTACACCTGGCTTATTTGTATACCTTATGTACGCTCTGTAAAATCAATTTACATGTTGACGGTCACGCAGAATCTACGGAACGTCACGCTGGATAAAACCACATCAAATAAGTCAAATGACTTTAATGTTCACGCTGTTATGGAAAACTACTTGTCCCCACCAACGCCAAACAAAGGCTCAGGCGTTAGCTATCAAACTGAGTCACTCGTAGTGACTGAAAAACACCGGACTGTTTCCTAACAGGGTGCGATCATCACAGCAGCCAAGAGCCTGACCAAAGGGTACTATGGTTCAGGTCGCCGCTCACCTCAACAGTGATGTGGAATATCCTAGGAGAAAACGTCACCAAAACGCAGCCTTCGCATTCAGATAGACTTCCCAGCCAGCCTCTTTCGAATGCGAAGGCTGCGATCAAATGTGAGTGATGATCAACTTGAAAATAAACCAAATCCCCCATTACTCATCAGTTACTAAAACGGTTGGAAATTAACAAAAGAAGACTAAGCGGGAGAACTAGAAATGGTATGGATTTCTGACCGTACTCGACCACAGTTTTTACCAGTTCGTTCCATGGTAGGACCTTATCGCTGCGTCAAGCAAATTAGTAAGCATACGAAGTATTTTTTCAGAGAAATAATGGACGTATTTTGAAGTCAATAAAATTCGGACACTTTTCTAGTGTTGACGGCTTCACTGTGGACTCACATTTATGCACACAAAGGCGGTTGCAACAGAAAATCCGAACCCTTTGGGAAAAATTGTTAAATTTCATTCAAAACAAATTTAGTTTAAAAAAATAAACGATGTTAGTTCACTCACACTGACTCCAAATTTCTGAAATTTTTTACGGCCCACACCACTTGAAAAACTTCATCTGAATCAGTTTCAGTTATTAATGAAATGCACTCCTCTAACGTAAGTAAATAATGCTTAGTTATGAAGCTGTAAAAAAACAGTTGCAAAAGCCTTTAATATGGAAATCTTAGAGAAAATCCTCTTGTCTTCCCCACTGAAGTGACCTCAGTGGTCAGTACTTTCGGTAGTAACATATCAGTGCATACGTTTGATATCTCTGGTTTTCAGTCCACTTTGCTTAGGAGTTAAAAACCTAACTTTCTCCACGTCTCCCAAGCAAAGCGTGTCTTTCTGTTTATAAGCTATCTTCCAGCGTCGATAACAACAGAAGGGGTAAACGCGTTGAGTCCGCTTTTACTACCACATAGACTTTAACTATCACAATTAAACGGGGTATTATTCTGCTGAAACGTCGCCTCTTGTGTTGTTTGCCTCGTTCCGTCACACAGTGTTCAATACATTAAAGGCTTGTTTCACCCAACCGAACGCCCTCCAGTTAAACTTGTAAATGAACGACCAGTGAGGCCCAAAGCAAACCATGATATCCCCCATCGGATCCACCCTTGTCTCCAATGCTAACATTTCAAGGTCCACCGTTACACAAAGAAATCCCTCGGTACTCTCCATTTGCTATTAATTGTGCTTTTATCACGTGTACGTCGACCTGGTGCGTCTCTTATCGTTCTCAAACAGTTCGATTTATCTATTGATGCGTGTTGATTGCTTCACAGGATAGCTCACAGCCGTTCCGCTACCAATTTTCTCAGAAACGGCAATCAGAGCCTTCTTGGAGAGTTAAGTGGCACAATTTGGTTGTCCCGGCAATTGTGACCACAGATCCAGGATCACACTTTGAAAGACATTTCACAGATCTCCTGAATACCCAGTAAGCAAAAACATTCGTACCACGGTTTGCCACCCGGTAACAAATGAAATGATTGAGCGTTTTTATCCTCAATTACGAGCCTCACTCAGTATTTTTGTCGATCCTTCAAGGGAATAAGCATTGTCGTTAGTCCTCTTAAGCTTACGGAATAAAAAAGGATGATAAATGTCGCGAGCTGTCAATGTTTGGATTTGCTCTTATCGGCCACTAAAGAAAAACCAACAGATTTCATCGGTGCTCGCATCAACGTATAACGAAGTACATTCCTAAGTGGTTATCAACCGCTATGTCAAAAAAGACCTGCTGACTGTAACACGCTCGAAGAACCCGGTTTCACTTAACACTAAACACACCTTAGCAACCGCCAACCTAGCTGACCCTGGTAAATCATTCAAGATATCGTTGCGTAGTCTTAACCGGAAACTGCTAGCCATTAGTGAAGCACTGCTTATCAGACAAGGTCGGCTGGATCTGTGTGTACCAAAGGTGTCAACGCAATCAATCTCCTTGCCATCAAAATGACTGTATTATTATCGCGCGAAAGTTCAAAACTATATGGCCGGTTCGTTCAGCTGTTGCTGCTACGTGCAGTCTACATAAAATTTATTGGTTTTACGTTAGTGACTGATGAGAGTAAATCGGAACGTTAACATCTCGCGACATGTCTACTCTTTGCTTTGACCAAATGAATAACCGAAAGTGTTTTGAGTTTAGGCAGCACAATTAGGAAGGACATGAAAGTCACCGCAGTCGAGCCAGTTCTTTGTTGTCATCATAAGGTTACCAGGTAAACTCGTCTCACCTACACCTCCAGCACTTTAGGACTACGGAAACTGTACAGCTTGATTTTCATACCACATGTGAAAACTACTCCCCGTACAGCCTAACCAGTAATCATCAAAAGTACGCTTGCACGACAACCTGTCTTTCTTCGCCCACATCTTCGTATGCGAGGATGACCTGTGTTAATCACTGCAACCTCTATATACCGGTCTACATCGTGTCCCCACAAAAGATACGATGAAGTTCACAGTTTGCCGCAACGGCAAACGTGAGATAGTTTCTGTCGATAGACTTAAAATGGCATTTAGGAAGGAATTATCAGCTGCACCCCCAGTATCAACAAGTTTTTTCGACTCGATTCATTCAGGGAACCTCCGGTGTTTGGCAGCACGCCTGAATATCTAACCTCTGGTTGCTGCGTTATCATCAACAACAACAACAACAACACAGACCGGAATGCAGCAGTGGTTCTCACTGATGAATAAGTGACAATCATGAAGAAAAATACAAATCTTGTAAAAGAAGAGAGAAAAATAACGGGAAGGGGCCCAACTACCAGAAATAGCTGTCTTTATGTTCAAACATTCAACATCAACGCGCCTATGTCTTGCAAACAAACAACCGTGCCATAAGTCAAAATACAGCAACATTAGCATGATAACTTTTGTACGGCTCTCACTTCCCCGCACCATCAAGTGCACGTACTTCACGGACAACTCAAAAAACAATAATGTTCACGCCACTGAGCCCGATTAGCCGTCACCTCACCTATCGTTTCCAGGCACAGACTCTGTGCGTCCCCAGCTTGTACTACTCGTCTAGGCAGGGGACTTTGCAAACTAGTGTTTGCAGAATGTCAATGTCTTCATTTTGAAATAACGTTTACACTAAAGTGTATGCACTTTTGTGACCAAAGTTGTGTCCATCTACAGATTCTCTTTTCTTAGCGAGTGCATACATGGACATGGCCAGCAACAAACAAAAAGACATTCATCATCGTGCTTCTACTTCCTCATGCCCACTCGGGTTAATCCGTATACACACAGATATAGACAAATAGAAACCTGGTGATTGTTGCCTATGCTCATCCTGATATGTTTTTCTGAATTATTCGATGCATTGACAGGCCTGTAACTCAAATGTCATTGCTCAGGATTATTTTTACTGGCATGCTTTCTTTTAAGTGCCGCTGCGGTTAAACATATTTGCAAGAAAATGAAAAAATGAAAAAAAGATCAAGGTACCAAATCCAAAACGAACTGTGAGTCGCCAGATCACTGTTAATCAGAATGAATAACTTTACATGATGAGTAATTTTTTGTTTCATCTGTCTTGCAGGTATTTCGTTGTTATTACCATCAGAAATAATCTAAAAACGGTGCAAGGAGAGAATTCCCATGTTTCTATCGCACGACATTGGACAGACCTCCCGTCTTCTCTTTTTAGGGTTGGGCAGTCCACTGAGAAGGAGGAAATACACAATGAAGACTAAGAAATTCAGAGGAAAGTATCCTATCGGCGCAGTAGCCACTCACGACTGACCCTTCCCTTGTACTCCAGCATTTATTGGCCAAAATATACGACGTCGTTAATCTCTACAGGTATCACCCTGTAAGTTTGAACTTTCAGAGGACATGATTTTTCATCTCCTTCTGAATAACGACGACATGCATAAATCCTACGAGAATCTTATAGGAGAGTTATATAGAGACTACAGCAACCAGCGACGAGGATGATTGTGCAAAGCCAACGTGAGGGTGGCATCTAAAAACCACGTTCAACTGGGTGGCCAAAGCTTCAATAACCCGCGACCACAATATCATCAGATCACTGAGATTTCTTCCATCGGCCGCTACATTGAACAATTTGCGGAAGCAGGCGTTTCGCTGACATGGAGAGTGGTTGGTCTAACCGATGAATACCGGACATTTTCATTAACACGGTTATCGGTTGCGCTGATCATACAGTTAATCCACAAGCTAACCAGAGTTCGTATGTGGTAATCCTAAACGTGGCACGTCTGTGATCCACAGAACAAGAACAAGAACAAGTCGCACACAAGCTGTATACAACAACCGGACTTCCCTCCAGGGCCATAATTGAGAACGACTATGGAATACACTATGTGCCTCCGTAATCATTCTAGAAACCCCGTCTGTAACATTGAAAAGTGATGGAAAGACGCTATCCAGGTAGGCGAAATGAAAGTTTTGAGCAACCTAGTAACAACAACACAGATGTGACCAGGACTAACTCCATCCCGTAACAACACCCAACATTTTGAAGGTGGGCAGATGCCAACCACACCACCTAGCCGACTGAACACGGTCTGTATGTTGTCAGAATAAGAGTCCAGCAGTGTAATGTCATCCACATATCCAAAATCGGTCAGCTTACTACCCGACAAAAACTCCACTCCGAAATCCTCTGAACCTCCTACTGCTTTTTTCAAAATATCAGACAATACATAATTCGAGTGGAGGAGCAAGATCGGACATTATTGTGGGACGCTAATTGGAACACGCTCAGAATAAAGAATATCAGAGATGATTATCCACATCTGCACACCTCGCACAAAAAGGAAACATACACATTTTGCTTCAGAAACTGTCGATATTATGAAACCTGATGGTATGTAGGACGCGCTAGAAGCGTAGTCACTATCTGTGTGGTTGTCAAATCTATCTGAAGACGGAGATTAAGAACGACAGGCGCCAACCTTAGGACACTTCCTGAATCCCATGCAAAACGAAGGAAAGTGGAAACTTCGGATATCAATCTCTCACTTCTACTGTTCAGGGGAAAAAATGAGGGTTTAGACCTACAGTTACGTTCACTTTCAATCGTTTGAACTCCAAAGCCATCTCGATTTCTGACGGAGGATCGTCAAAAATGTTATAAAACCTCATCGTCCACAGGTGAATGAAACGAGTCTGATCCGTTGCACCGCAGTTTAGAGTACTTACTCAGCCTGCTAATCCACTGTGAAAAGCTGTAAGTTTGTAAACCAACTTTTCCACACTAACACACTGTCAACAGCCAGTGCAATCATTAAAGAAAGAAGTTTACACTCGGCAATTTCCTGATAATAATGTTGCCTCCAACTTGGTCCTACCGGTCAGGTTAAGAGCCCCATCGAATCCACGGAAACCTACTCCGCCGTATTCTCAGTGCTCCTTTGAAACAGACCTCTTTAAAACGAGTTTGCACGACCATAGGGATATCTGCTCAGTGTTTGTTTGGATCACCCCCTACCTATTTCCGTGGCCTCGGCAGTGTGACTGTTGATGTCGCCTGATAGGCGCGATGTACGACCTTATCGCTATAGTTCGAACTGATCACCTCACATTTATGAGGATCACTGAGCAAACGACAAAACGAGGTATGCATGGTCAACGACACGGTTTGAGTGTGTGGTACCTCCAAAATGAACGGCAATATTTGACGAAGAAACTTCACCAACGATTGTTGACAATATGCCCATGACTAGGCTGCGCATGGTAAACTCCATCCAGAATGCGGAATTCGGTACAAAAGGTGAATAATTTGCGCACCACTGCAACGGTCAGCCACCACAATCAGCGCGTCGCCCTCGAAAGCCAAACAACATATACCCACTTCTATTCAAGATCAAGGAGGTCGAGGTGTGCATTCACGCCCTTAGCAAGCTGAATAGTTTACTTGCATTGTAGAAGGAGTTTTTGACAGGTGACACCTACCTACATTGCCTAGAGGAAGAATCGGCCTTCATATTTGGTGACCACGTCGGTACTTGGTCACTCAATATATGAAGCTCGGTGAAGTAAACGCTCAGCCAGCATAGACAGTACACGACCGAACCATCGCAGACCGTGCAGTAATACTACAGATCGATTAATCGTTGGGAGAATACTGGTAACTGTCTCCAGTTGTATATGCTTTTACCATCCTACCTAAAAACCTTACACCAATCGCCAGCGATATCCGAAAAGTGATCGAGGTAGGAAACGACTGGTTAGCATTCATAACGAATGGTGCAGATACCTTAAACTATACACTTTAAATTGAAAGTGAACAAACTTGCCTGGCCGCGCGAAAGATGTTTTATCGAATTTATATAGGACTATTGCTTGAGCAGATCAATGAAGTCATGTGTACGCTGATCGGGAAAGAGATGCTCGCCCTTGAAGAAAAATAACAAGTCACCAAAAAGTCACCCATGTGGAAATCTTAACTAGAAATAACCAACCCATGTCCACCTTATTTTGCGAAGACTCCATGGCGAATGAATTCCTGTGCACTTTTTCCCCATCCCACGGTTAGTAGAAACCCATTATCGTGATCACTACTGACGGATAACGAGGTTGCAACGCGAAGCGTTACAAGCACCAACTTCGAACTTTCATGAACAACTTTTTGGTTAGCCATTCACCGACTGTTGAAACAACCTCCCTTTTGCGGTCGATAGCTGCTCACAGTGAAATCACAAAAAGTTAACTGCATGATAATTTACGGCAGACATGAATTCATATCGCTTGCTGTAACCGCCAAAGGCAGTGTTACACATTATTTGAGGTAACGATTTGTAGATCAACAAATGTAAACTGGACAACACAGACGATCCGAAGTGATCGGAGGGGATTGGACCTCGTGAACGTGATCACGTGACGTGTGCGTCTTAAATCAACGGACCCAGATTAGAGTTTCAGATAACTGCAACATGAAGTATGTATAAGTAGCAGCAAATGTGCCTAATTTGATATCCAGGACGAGACGCTCGAGTGAGAAACCGACTGGGTTTTTATACTGGCGGTATCTTGAAGATATTGGCGCAGTCTCTGAACGCATTAATTTACACGGGGTTCACGAGGTCATTTGTGTCTACGGACGCAAAACAAGTGTATCAGCCACAACAGTCCCCTAGACGTGTTAAAATGGGACTGGCAGCAATAGAACAGAGCGGCGTCTGTGATAATCGTTGACTGGTTCATTTTCGACGCTCACTCACGGTTACTGTTTGACACCAAGCTTTCGTCCAGTGAGGTTTTTTTTTCACGCGCAGACTGTATGTCCCTGTGTAGTAGTCTACAGTAGAGTGGTTAACCACCAAAAAGCTGACTGGCTGCTTTCTCCGCAGTCATGTAGTTCGCATGCAATGATGAACCTACGTGTCTGCAGCTGCAATCGATTGATAGGTGCATCGAATCGTGTTCAACGTGAGGTCAATTACAAAACAAAATCATTGAGGCTGTAAACACTTCTTATGTATGGTTGTACACTTTTCAATTGTGTTCCTACTGCTGCTGTTAACTCATGTGGATAATTATTTTCATAGTTGCATTATAATGTTATTTGGTTGCACGACTGAGCGGTATGAACAGGCGCGATAATCAGTGTCACGACGCGGCCTAAACAACAGTAATAAATGTTTTCTGACACGCAGATATGTGCACTAGAGCAACCACATGTACTCATAGCAATTAACGAAACAAACAGGAGTTTTCAGTCATCGTGCACTTGCCAGTTATTGCCTGATAGTTAGCATATTTTCCGTCCTGGTAGTAACGTCGTTCGTATGTTTGGATGTTACATGTATGTTATCACGAGTAAATCTGATGATTCGGACCATGCGGAAAACGTACAGGACTGATATTGAGTGTGCATCACGGTCTATCATTAATCGTCCCAAAATGCGCTTAACGACTGTCACGCAACCACCTTATGAGATGAAAGCAAGCAAGGTTGCCACAATCAAGCGCATAGGTTTATGGCTATCATCATTTAGCCTGCCAGGTAATAGCCTACCACATGCTGTTGACGTCAGTGTCCAACCCGTCGGCATTAACAATGAAAGGAAACAGAGTGGCTGCGGACATCGCAGTGAACAATTTACAAGGCTGTTCTCTAGTGTGACATTCCCAGAGCGGCTGTTACATCAACGTTGAAATTAATTCATTCACATGTCCCTTCACTGTCTTTTACTGCGCCTGAGTCGAAGAAAATCACAGGTTCAAAAGATTTGTTTGAAGTATGCACTGTATCTTAAGATAATCAGCTCTAATTCAACCGTGATTATCCAGTTTCCGAAGAAGTGAAAGGCACCCATCTACAAAAGGATTCATAGGATATTGTACATATTTTCATGTTTCGAGTTATTTCTATATACAGTCTGTATCAGTTGTCGTTGTACAGAATGCGCATCACTTGTACGAACTGATTAGACTTGACAATACACTTTTGGTGCGCGCGTCTCGTCTCCTTGAAGCTCCTGTTCAACCTAGATCGGAATTGCCTATAGTGAGCTATTCAGCGACCGTGTTTTGAAATGAATTTGTTCATACTTTTGTATACGGCTAATCTCCAACAGGTCATGTCCCCTACAGATATATGGTTACCTGCTCCTAGCTGGTGTGCCTCCCTCCCTGTGACGTGGTTTTCTCTCTCTCTACCCCATCCCGTGAACTCTGTGCACACTGTGAACCAGTCCCGTGTCTCTCCAATTTACTGGTCTCCAATGGTTCGCACTTGCAACAAATGTGCAGTATACATCGGACGGACGCCTTCTCTAGAACCAAAAGCATGGGCGCGAACTCTGCTATTTATCTTTTCTGTTTCAAGATCATACTTGGTAATGTCGTGTTTCCACGATATTTCCAAATTTTGGTTCAGCGTTTCGAATTTCGATCCGGATCTTCGTACTGCACCCGATCAACTGAACCCGTCCTGTGTGATCATTGGAGACGCGTGTACGCATGCGTCCGTAGGGTACATTCTTTTCAGTCATCGGCCGGTGTTCAAAAGAGAGCAACCGCCCAAAAGGGATGTTCTGTATATTTCAACGTCAACCGGAACAGCAACGGAGGATTTCGGGTGACGAAATTTATATTTCCGCACAATCACGCCTGTGACGTTGTTGCTACCAAATAGGAGACCTCAAGGTGTCGCCTCGCCGCGGAAGGAATCGGGGAGATTCGACCATGGCTGCTCAACGGCACCGTATCCTTCAGCATTATTCAGTACATCCCGCAGCATTTCGACAAGAAGACAACGACGAAGGATGTGTACAAACTTTGCGCACGCCTGTTCACCGAAAGAAACACTATTAGCTAACTAGGCCGTTTGCACACCCAACTCATAACTGGTAAGCGCTACTACGACTCAAATGATATAACTGTCTAACGCAATTCATGTTCATGAGCAATGAACAGATAGGATTACGTCCGCGCTACCCCCAAGGTCATCGGTATAGACGCCACCTATAAGAGTTGTAAGGAACGGTACAATTTGTTTTAGTTGTTGCGGATGTAAGTGGAGTGGGTTTACCTGTGTGCTTTGGTTGGCTTGCGAGTGAGACTACGGTAGCCATCGCAGTTTCTCCGTCAGTTAGTCAGATTCGTGAGATCAGTGGAGACGAGGGCCATACTCATGGACGACAGTGCGGCCATACAAGAATCAATCACACAATAGCTGCCGCAATTTCACCAACTACTGTGTCGAGTGCGCATTTTGTGAATTGTGCGTGAGGGAACCAACAACGGAACTCTTAACAAGTGGTTCATGATTGCTATTCTGACACGTAACCGCTGGAGGTAGGCTGCAGCATTAGCTATTGTGCGGACCACCGATTCAACATTCTACAATGAGTACCTGATGACCAGGCTCATTCGGAGATCGGAGAAATAGACCAGCTGCCGCAGCCCGAAAATCTCCACAATCGGCAGGCCAGACAAAACCTTCGTGGAATCGACGCGCCACTCGATCAAACGACACAACTTGAACGCCCAGATGAGAATCAGGCAAGTCATCAAGCGCAGCACAGCCATCTTTGACCATATCATCAGCGGCCGCCAGGCCCGTCTCTGCTTGTTGCTCATACCCGCACGTCAATATTCGTGCAGATTACGTGGGGTTAAGTGATCGTTTGGTCCCGAAAGCGGTGCGAATGATGTCCCAAAACGTCGCCGACGAAAGCCACCAGACGTTTACCGCCCCTCAAACAGGGATTTGTGTGATGGACAAAACCATACGTATAACGTCAGTCTGACGACGTGGACTTGCGACTGCCTCTTTTCAGTGAAGTATCTTTAACCATGCAGACACTCCCTGCATTCTCATCAATCGTTCGCAGGCAATTTGAAAGAAGTCCCTGTTGTTCCTCGATGAATCAGAAGTTTTAACGGGATTTCGGAAATCCCTGCTGTCAAATGTGACGTACCCAGGAAAACGTATGCCACATCCTCCGGGGTGGCAGAACTCACCAAACTGGGAATGACGGCGAGGAGACAATTGGAAGCGTACAACCAGCTTCTGGATGAACTGCATGAATTTCTACGCAATTGTGGTCGTATGCCGTTGCCGCCGTACATCTACCCGGTTGCAAATTCATCTATGGGCATGAACAACGCTTCCGTTGTCAACTAGGAATCCCCGGACAGAGTGTCCCCTACAGAAACATGGTTTGCTGCCTTGACCGCGCGTGACCCCCTCCCACTGACATGGTTTCCTCTCTGCCCCATCTGGTCAACCCTGTGCACCCTGTGAGCCAATCAGGTTTTTTCTCGATTTGCTGGTCGTCATTGGTTTTCAGCTGCAATAAATGTGCAGTACACGTCGGAAGGACGCCTTCTCCCGAACTATAAGCATGAGCGTAATGGTTGTTGACCTATCAGTTCCATTTCAGGAACATTTTGGTAATGTCTGGTCTCCACGACAGTTCTAAAATTTGGATGCAGTTGGTGCGGAGCTCCT
The DNA here is from genome assembly GCA_008508345.1 of Paragonimus westermani. Taxonomy (NCBI): domain Eukaryota; kingdom Metazoa; phylum Platyhelminthes; class Trematoda; order Plagiorchiida; family Troglotrematidae; genus Paragonimus; species Paragonimus westermani. The sequence continues at coordinate 314,651 of QNGE01000099.1, read as the reverse complement.
ACGTTTCGAAGTTCGATCGGGTTCCTCGTACCGCATCCGATCCACCGAACCCGCTTTCGGTGAACATAAGAGACGGGTGTACGCATGCATACGTAGGGCCCATGTATTGCGCTCATCCACCGGTGTTCGAGAGAGGGCCAGCGGTCAAACTGGATGCTGGGCGTATTTCAACGTGAACCGGAACATGGACGGCGAATTTCGGGTAACGAAATTCGTCACGTTGCACAATCATCCGTGCGACGTGATTGCTGCAAAATACGAGGCCTCAAGGCATCGCCTCACTGAGGAAGAAATCAGAGAAATCCGACCGTGACTGCTCAACGGCACAGTGTCGTTCAACATCACGCAATACATCCGGGAGCACTTCGATAAGAAAACAACGACGAAGGATGTGTGCAACCTAAGAACACGTTTTTTCGCGAAAAGAAACACCGTTGGCTACCTAGGTCTTCTGCATGCCCAACCGAACATAACTGGTAAGTGTTAATATAACGTATATGATGACAATAGATTGACACATTCCATGTTCATGAGTAAGGAGCAGATAGAATTATGTCGGCGCTACCCCGAAGTTATCGGTATAGACGCCACTTACAGGAGTTTTAAGGAACGATATAATTTGTTTGTTTTAGTTGTTGTAGATGCTAGTGGTGTGGGC
>QNGE01000099.1:285551-312927 GCA_008508345.1 Paragonimus westermani | reverse complement strand
ACATGAGCACCAGCCGGTTTGTAGAAGGTTTGGAGCACAGGGGACTGTGCTTTACGAAGAGGGGAGCTGTGTAACGCTCAGCCGAAACCAGCGAGCGCGCACGAATTGAATTTGAGTTGTGTAACGGGGCGTGCTGCTGTGTTGTCGGTGCCGTTTTAGCTTTCGTTTGTGTAAGTCGTGTGCATGGCTTACTGGGCCCTTGACTCATGTTTGTTCGTATTGTTTCTCTTTCCAGAACTGTTGCTCGAACCCCTACTTCGGAAGAGCGCTGTCCCCTGGTGCGTCCACGTTGCCCGAAGGTTGGTCCGCGAATTCACGGGCATCCAGTGTACAGTCGGCTGGCCTGCATGTTACATTCTCCGTTGAAGATTCAACCAAATTTGGGCGAATTTGATTTGCAGTGTATACAGTTCACAATGATATTTTGCAACTAATTTTTGTGTATTTTTTACACGCCGTTTTGTTAACTTCATCTGTACGCTCGTTTGGAATAAACTTTCGAATTTGGTTGTCTGTTACAATAAAATGGGAGTTACCACCCACCGTTTTTGTGGGTATTTGGGCTGGTGGAGTAATCGCCTGGCGATACTTTTTTTAGCTCCGCGTGTTTGTTCACCTGTCAACGCCGAACATTCGCCATTTCGCGTCGTGTGTGAAATTATCTGCCATTCGTCATCCGGACCTACCCCGCTGCGCTGTCTTCCACTCGGGCGGTGGCCTATCCAATTCGACGGATTCTGCCTTGTCAGCGCGTCATTCCCACTTCCGGATATGTCTCCCTTCTACTTTTGTACACATTCGCTGCCGTTACAGCCTCTTTTATTGTTTCCATATTTTGGTTACTTATTCCCACCTGATTGATTAGGCCACTACAAGTTTGTTGGGATCAATTAATTCGGAGGGAAGTGTTACTCCAAGTATAGTTCAATGAGTTCCTCACGGTTCACTTCAATTCGCAGAACTTACCGGGAATGCCATTAATTTCCAGATTCACGCAAATGTTAGCTCCAATGATCTCACCGTGCTGCAACGGTTGGAGACAATTACCCCTTTTAGTGCGGTTAATAGAATCCCGCATGGGGAGTGGATAGTGTTTGCAATGCCGTTGGCTCGTATGGCATGCTCAACCTGAACGTCCTCGAGGGATCCAACGTTTCAGTCAGATCGCGCCTCCTTCCCCTCCTTACGGGTGAAACGATGTTGTTTATCAATCCATCATGATAATCCATTCCTTCGAACTCCCCGAAGAGGTTTGTTAATATTCTTTTCAACACCTCTAGTGCCTACCTACTCTTCACTGGATAAAGATCACACGCCTGTACGCGATATCCTGCGTGTGGGCGAACGTGCTTCATGTGCAGAGAAACCGGCACTTCTACTTCGCTTGATTCAATGTTCCTCTCGAGGTCATACAGCTCCCAGTCTGGTTTTCGTGCAGCTACTACCCACTGGGTTGTTCTCTTGAAGTTTTCATCAATCGAGATTCATAAATATCTAGTTTTAATCATCCGATGTACATCAACACTGTTTCCAACGTAGCCTGCTAGCATAGGCACTACCTCAGCGACCACTTCTAATAGGTGCACAAATTTCTCGGTATTTGGTGCTAGCTCTCATCCGATGGCTTACCTAAACTACTCATCACATGCTTGCTGAAAGAAATCTGTATGGGGCAACAAATTATTTTACATTATCCTCAAATAAATGACACATACAGCCAATTCCACTACCCAGATCAGAAAAGTACACCGGAAAAATTAACCCACTAGCTAATGATCAAAAAAAAGCTTCACATCACCTATTTAGTTACACCTGGAGCTGCGTTATACGCTTCTCCTTTGCTGAGAACCGTCGATTAATACATTCCGAAGCTTTCATAAAATCTGTTTGGCATACTTCGACTCTCAACATAGTAGTAAGAAGACAGGCGCTCGCACATATTCTCATTCGATATTGCCTCTCCAATATTAACTGACAATAACCAGGAACATATGTATGACACTAGTGAATAAGGATGACGAGATAAAAAACAGCAAGTGAGGTGGGGAACAACAACACAAAGCCATTGGGTCCATGGGAGTTGAAGGCCTGTATACAATTGTTTTATACACACAATGCTGGTTTTGGACGACTGATCGCGACCTCCTCGGTGAAACGCAGGAAGCGCGAAGTAGCGTGACTTATTATGATCCTGAATGTTAATTTGAGACCAATCCGGTGACCGGTGGCCAGCACGTATCTGGCGATAGACGAGACCGGAAGTTTACATGTTCCCGGGACGAAGAAAGCAGACTGTGCACTCACATCCCGACCTCATTTCGGCAGGTTTTCCTTCATCGAAGGGTTCAAGCACCTATCGGTTCTGCTGGTGTAACCTTCGCTACATTTACACACAAGATGATAAATGCAGTGTAAGTTGGCATCAATAAGTTGCTCTCTGTTTAGTGAAAGTAACGGCGACTCACGAGTTCAGTCAATGACTGCAACTTTGGCCGCTCTCTGGTGGAGACGGTGAAGCAGTACAAATTATGTCAGGCTAATCTGACCGTCACCTACGCGCTGGACAGGAACGGATGCCTACCGCTTTCAGATACTCCATTTGGTCGCAAGGATGATGGTTTATAAAAGGATGTGTGTAGTGTATCGAATTTTTGAGCTACAATCGTGAAAATCCGACCCAACCCAATTCCCCTAAATATCCACCCCTCTGCATCTAACCTCCCCTGTTTCTGGACGTTAACTGGACCTTGACCTAGACGATTTTGTTTTGTCACGTCAATTTGATGGTTGTGCGAATAGCCAGTTGTCAGTCGCTGTACTTTGCTTGAGTGGTGCGTGCACCCTCTTTTGTGGAGCTCGGCTCATCCTCATTATTTTGAACCTGTTGACTACTCGGAAGAGCTCTTTTAAGTATGAATACCTTATTATGTGTATATAGTTCATATTTAGCCCGTTCAGCGGCAAACGGCAGCCCATTCCCCGAAAACGATCTGTCGATCGAAACTGTTGAGGTTGTCTCAATATTCAGTTTGATAATTTGTTCAATAGTACCGTGGCATTACGTACCAATCTTGTTTTGAATATTCGGGATCACTGGTTTATCGCTACGCGTTGCTCAACGTCTTCGTGGAAGATCGTACACGTATAACATCTCACCTGTACTGGACTTCACACTCACTTCACAACCTTTACTGCAATTGAGGACAAGCATGCACCGGTCAGAACATTGTTCGCGCCTGATAGACGCATTTGGCATCAGAACGTTTACTGATGTACTTCGAATACCCACAATCATGTTGCAGGAAAGTGGGTATCCGCTGAAATTTATCAGTAGGCACAACCAACGGCGTTAGCAGAAGACAAGTTTTCAACGGTTGGGAAGAAGGAAATCTATATTGTACTACCACTCGAAGATTTTATTCCTTCACTTCGAACCACAAATCGTCTCGTCACATCCACAAAGCGAACATACAAAGTGGTTGACTGAACTCGTGAGTCGCCGTTACTTTCACTAAACAGAGAGCAACTTATTGATGCCAACTTACACTGCATTTATCATCTTGTGTGTAAATGTAGCGAAGGTTACACCAGCAGAACCGATAGGTGCTTGAACCCTTCGATGAAGGAAAACCTGCCGAAATGAGGTCGGGATGTGAGTGCACAGTCTGCTTTCTTCGTCCCGGGAACATGTAAACTTCCGGTCTCGTCTATCGCCAGATACGTGCTGGCCACCGGTCACCGGATTGGTCTCAAATTAACATTCAGGATCATAATAAGTCACGCTACTTCGCGCTTCCTGCGTTTCACCGAGGAGGTCGCGATCAGTCGTCCAAAACCAGCATTGTGTGTATAAAACAATTGTATACAGGCCTTCAACTCCCATGGACCCAATGGCTTTGTGTTGTTGTTCCCCACCTCACTTGCTGTTTTATCTGGTCACTCTTACCCCACTGATGTTACACTTTTGTTCTCGGTTGTTGAAATTTATTACAATTTCATATGTGCACTGTTGACAAGATGAAAACGCTCACCTCGTACCGGATTGGCTACTAACGCTCACGTGTTGCATCGCGAATACGGCTGGTTCAATTCTAACCTGCTCAATGATTTAATGTCCCTTGTTTGCGTTTGCTGGACGGTCTGCACACATAACAGCTTACGCTCGTTAGTTCTGTCTTGCGTTCTGATTTAAGATACAATATGTGGCGTCTCCCTTAATTCTCACTTCACTGAATGCGCCTGTAAGGTTTTCAGTGGATCCAGCGGTATTTCCATAGTTAGATTTATCGATGGCGTGGAAGAGTACCTTTACGGATTACTCGAACTTGCGCAATATGTTAATTGTTGGACCTGACGCATCCAACCAAAATGCAGCTTCTTCGCAATCATCTGGCACTGGAGTGCAGAGACAGTTTGACATTTATATTCTGCATCGTGAAACCACCTTGTAGGAGGTTTTCAACACTTGAAAAATAATAAGAGCCGTTACTGATGTATACACCCCCAGATTTACTCTTTCCCTCGTCAGTCAGAAAATTGGAGATCCACTGGACTCACAAGGACCATCCGACCATGTGAGTACTCTAAAACACCCGCTAAGGATCTTGAAGATTGTGTGCTCATACAACAGTTCATCTTTGTGGTACGAATTGGAAAATTCTTGAACTTCTCTTGACTGAAGTCGCATCCAAATTATCTTGGGAGAGGGCTTGTGAAGTGGCCTATATTAGAGAACAAGTTCGATCACAATGTAGATTGTTCCCGAAGCCGCTACGGTCGGCTTCACCTATCAAAAGTTGAAGCCGTCAGCTGCCTTTCAACCTTTCGGCAAATGTTTCCGGTGAGGATGAAAGACACTTCGAGCGAATACTCTGGAATGCCCAACGAGGAGTACTGGACGTTCAGGCTGTTCTAAAATAGTTCACTTTGCAAATGCCGGTCGTATGTTCTCGGTTGATGCACGAGAGGGGAGTTCTGTTACTTTTCTAGGAGAACTTCTCACCACAGAAACAATTTATGTTTTGCAGTCCGACGGATATATTGCTGCTCCATAGCGGTTAAAGAACCACAATCACCGCACTTCAATTTTCGACCCATTTATCTTTTGTCTTCGAGCTTAAGACTGCCTCTTGAGATGGAACCAAACTCTGCATCTGCAATAACCATGATTCCGTTTTCGTTTTATGAAAATCATTTCAAACGTCTATCTGTGTGCTCAGTAATTTATAAGTTTGAGAGCCACCCCAGTGCATTCATAGTATTGAAGGGATTAATATTACCCCGATTGTGTGTTGAATTTTCTCCACTTGCTTCTGCTGTTGTGTATTCATGCACCACGGACAGGAAGCCACTGCTAGGCCGAACCGCAATGGTTGCCCTAAACCTTGTATACTTTAGTGAACGTACGACAGTGGCTTCTTTGGCGTGCCACTAGTGCACCATAAATGTCCACGATTATTTGCCGGTTCAACTGATCGTCATTTAACGTGGCTCATCAAACTCGTTCAAAGTCGGTTACAAACCGTCTTACGTATCACAGCCGCGACCGCTACCTCTTGCAAAGTGAAACATAGATTGTGTCGCTAATGAGCTGATGATTTAGAATGGCATAATCAAGCCAACGATATGCTATCATTGCGGTCTTCAAAAAAGACGGTAGCTATAGGTTGGGCACAGATCTTTGCGCATTTGATGAACGAATCGTGCTTGAAAAATTCAATTTGACCAGTCAAGATGGACCAGTATTTAAATTACCACAGCAAAATTCTTCTCAGGATTAGACATCAAAAACGCTCTCCTTCACATTCCACTTACAGCGGATCCCATATTTTCACTGCTTTACTCACAACAGAAGGTCTATACTAGTACAAAGTTTTACCGGTGAGTTTGATGCTGGCTCCATCAGATTGGCAAGCTTTCATTACACAATCTTTGTCTCAATTCTGGATTCCACTGTCCACGTGGATGATATGTGCGTTTCCGAAGAACTTAAATAAAAACATGCTCTCAATCTTCACCGTTATAGACCGCCCTAATCAATTTGACTGTCGTTTAAACATAAACAAGCGTATACCTCAAACAACGGAAATACCACTACTTGGCCATGGTACACAATATAAAGGGGTTCGCCTCAATGTGGAAAATACTGAGGCTATTGCAAATGCTCCAGAACCTACGAATCTACTTCAACCCAAACGTTACCTCGGACTCTACTCATACCACTTAAGCCATCTGCCGAATTTCGCCACCGTGGTCGAGCCATTGCAATTACCTCGAGATGCAACATTCCCTTTGAGTGGTCCGAAACTTAGACAGAAGTATTTTCAAGCACGAAGCAGACGATTGTTCCCGTTCTCCTTGTCAGTATCCTTGATGAGCTCTGTAGTACGTTCGTTTCAACAGATGCCTTCGATGTTGGTCTAGGAGCCGTTCTTTCTCAGATGCAACTAGGACAGGAAAAGATTATCACATACACACCGCAAACACTTCCCCGTATTAAACATGAATATTCAGCCAGCGATAATTGATCTTTGGCCTGTGTCAAACCTGTGAGTGGCACGTGTGCTTTTTAGTGGACGTTTTACACTGAGAAATGACCATGCAGCATAGACGACACTTCCCCGTCAAAGAACTAAAAACCATAGACCATTATGAATCAGTCGGTGGCATACTAGACGATTGGATTGTGACTTCGAACTTAAATATAGGGGTGGTTCACATAATAAAACAGCTGACACACGTGTCCGCCAACCTGTGTCTATGCAAGCTGATAAAGACGATATGAACGAATTCGAAATGGTAGCTTCCGTTGATGATTCGGAAACACATGCGGTAGCCAGACAGCGATTACGAAGGCATACGCAAGTGGACAACGAGCTCAAGCAACTGACGCAATATATTACTTACGGAAGGCCTGGTGGCAGCAATATTACTGATGCGCTAAAATGCTGGTAGCACTTGCGAGAGGAATCTTCGGTGATAGACGACCACGTCATGCGCGAATCACAGCTTGTCCAACCATCTGAGTTAAAACGTCAGATTGTGTTGTGTACTCATGGGGGGCATCCTGAAGTCACACGGACCCTTCGTCTTGCTAGCGAATGGTATTGGTGGCCGAGAATGTTTTTGACAATCGAGACCTCTGCGAATGATTGCGTTCTCCGTCAACACGCTGATAGAACAGTCAAACCTGTAGTTGCCCAAGTGCAGCCAGTGGGATATCCTTTGCGCTCTTGACAAAGATGGTCATCGATATTATGTAGGCTTTCGCAACAGCTCCTCTGAACAAACAAAACATACTGATCGCCAATTACTACCACATGTCCGTGGGGATGTCACTTCAAGCTCGGTAAGTCGTTGCATGGAACACCTTACTGCACCCTCCGGGACTCCTGAAGAGATCGACACTGAAAATAGATCTCATTTTTTAGTTGAGTTTAAGGAAGTTTTAGGTCGGCAGAGAATAAAGCTTTCGCCGAATGTTCCTCACGATCCATCAAGTAATGGTATGATGGAACGTTTGAATCGCCTTTGAAAGATTGTAGACAGACATCACAGTTACGAAGAGGAACGCGAGAGGGTTCCGTGATTTAGGCGTTATTCACTTATCGCACCAACAACCACCAAGAGACCGGAAACTCGCCTGCTGAACCTGTTTTTCGGAAAGTTGGAAGTGCGGAAGTTAACGCAGCTCACCAACCTGCGAACGAAGACAAGTATACTGATCTGCAACGGGCGGAGACTTACCGAAAGACCTGTGACAAGTCAGCGAAACTCTGGCACCCAAAACAATTGTCCGCCTGAAGAATCAGGCGAACAAAAATGGGAAGACATGTTTTACATCCCCGGTCCCCATAAACTGTTCAGTCTTGGAAAACAACAAGAAGGTCAATCAACCTTGATTGTTTGCTGGACGATTAACCCAGGAAGTCACGTACGTACAAAGCAACACGTTAAGAATCCCCTGAATTCTCTCTGATCAACACAGACTCCAAAATAGATCGACGTTTTATCTACGCCTAATTCGAAGCTGACCAATAGAGAGTGGTGTTGTGTGTGTACATCCTTTGCAAGGCCAAGATGTTCGTCCCGTGTCTGATTGGCCACTAATGCTCGCATGGCACACAGCGAGCATAGGTGGTTTAATTCTAACACATTCATTGATTCAATTTTCCTTGTGTATGTCCGCTAGACGGTCTGCATACATGCTAGTTTGCGCTCGTTGTTCCTGCCTTGCCTTCTGATTTCTTATACACAGGTACTGGAGAGGCAATACGTTATAATAGCATCTGTCAGCGTCCGTGTTCTCACTACTGAGTACAAATTTGACGCAGGCCAACTTTTCCCAGTTCAAACTGTTTTCCCCGGATCAAACATCGAGTTGTTCCGTCTGGGAAAATCAACATATTTCTTCGACGGGATTTTCTTTCCAAGAGGATGTGCTACTTTAGTTAAAACCTCATGCTTGGTGCTATGTTGTGCCATTGTGTCCCCACACATCTCTTCCATAGCTTCTAGCACTGCTGATATGAATCTAGCTGGCTGGTAATGGGCGACATCCTCACGGTTGCTGCCCTTATGAATTGGGGTGATTGTGGCCGACCTCCACTCTTCAGGTAGCCTTGCCCCCTTTGTGAACCAATCAGTTAACCTGGTAAATGTACACAGCAAGACATCAGCCAGCGGTTTACAAAATGGTGTGCATACCTCCGGTATTGTCGGCAGGTCAGTTCTGATTGTAATCGCAGGTGATTTGCACTGTATCAAAGAGCCTGAAAACAGTTTCTGCCTCCTACCGGCCCATCGTCGAATATCTTTCTAGTTAATCCCTGGCAAGCCCCATCGTCACCCGTGAGAATGTTCCGACTTATGTGAAGTTACATTGCGCCTTTGGATGGAGTTTGGCTTGCCCAGCTCAATTCCTCTTCTATTCCGAACACAGCTTTTAACTTGTGCCCAGCTGTCTGTAAACCCTACGTGTTTATATTCCGAAAAACTTTAGTGCCCTCCGGCAAGTGCACATCGCTTTCACGTCCAATTTCTAGCTTTCTGAGCATTAACGGCTCTATTTTCTCCACCGTAGGGAAGTGTCACGACGTTTAATCCTCTTCACCGGGACAAATTCGCTAACCGGGCTCGTAAGGCGCGCTTTTCTTCCCACCTACCCGTCACCAAAGTCAATACTGTCATATCCCCTCTACCTGTCTATGGCAAGTGGTGTGCTTTCCAAACCAGGTCACGAAATATCATCTTACAACGGCTACGGCGCCACTTGACCGATGATTTCAAAATCTTGGGTGCTAACGCGAACTCAGTGACCTCGTGACCACCCTTATACGGCGGCGCATTAACCTCCGGGTTGCCAACATCACTGCGGGATTTATTGGTCACTAGGTCTAGTACGGTCGGTGACTAGCCTGGCACCCAGGGCGTGAGTCGTTAAACATGTTGGAGGGGTGTTTTAAATTGAATTAGTCTGAGTGAGACCACTCTAAACGTTACTCTTGGTGCACCTTCATCAGCTCAGCCAGGTTCCGACGCATTCCAGTCGAGGTAAGGGAGTTTACTTATGTTGTTTGCCTGTCCCTCAAGGAACATGGTCATTTGTGTATCCTCCGGTTCTCCTGCCGAAGGACTCTGACGTATACACGCAATAAGTACGAAAATCTATGAGGTCCTAGCGGAACGGCCGACAGTCTGCATATTAAATGAAATCTGTTCACCACCACCTCTGTTTAAAAGGTTCAGCCAGAGGAAATGTTTACCTGTCTGTCAGTGCGTTAACAACAGTATTCTGGTGAAAGTAAGTCCACGCCCCCCATTGCTGACCTAAACCAGGTTTCAGTAACTGCCACGGCGGGAGACTTCATCGTGGTAATCTTTAAATCATTCCACTTGTCTTTAACAGTGCACACATTTGCATCCGTCACACTCATACACGCCCCTCTAACCCCAAATATATCAGCTCTATAGATATCTGGAAGTACAAGCTCGGGATCTAAACCACATACCCTGGAATGTTGGCCGTCCCTGGAAGGTCCATCTAACCATAGTACACTGCACGCTCAACTCTATATTCTTCCTTAAGGACAGGCTTCGTTAATCCCCAAACCACTACATTCCTTACCCCCACCCAAAACCAAACCGCTCACTTCCTCTTGTCCAGAGAGCATTATTGCCACAGCATTTCCTTGGGCTTTTGTTGCCAGAAGTGTTCCTGTTTGTTTATCTGCTTTTTGTATTCAACCATTCAGCGATTGATACACGTGTTCGAATCAGGGGCCCAGGGTCCTCGGACTATGCGGTTTTCCTTGCTCAGTGTCAGCTGGCGTCCGCTGGTCTGAACGGCGTTCATTGAAGAAAGAGTGTAGCACCGCACTCGGGAATTAAAGTGAGTACCAAAAGCAGGGTAAGATTACTCGAATAGTTAAATTTTAGATAAATGGAAATCAAGCGAAGTTGTAAAAAGATCCCTGGGAGCGCTGTTGACGACCTCAGAAGGAAGGCTGCTCCAATAATTAATGACTACAAGAAAAGAACTGCTGTCTGAAAAACGTCCGAGGACGAAGCTTGAGAAGCTTACTATTATGTCCTTGCCGACCGTCATCATCCGCTACGGTGAAGAACTGTTCTGCCAGACCTACTCTAGAGAAAAAGTGTGAGTATTAAATCACCACGAAGTCTTCAAAATTCTAGTGGGCACAGGTCAAGAATTCCAAGTCGAGACTTGTAAGTAACATTGCTTAGGTAGCCGCGCTGGACACGCTCAACAGCTAATGTCTTTCTTCAGGCCGGTGCACACGACATGATTCGCATATTCGAGGTGCGGTCTTATGTAAACCCTGTAAGGCGTCTGAAACGCCTTCTTGTCTATGCGGAAGAAAGTGCGCTTAATCATCTTAAGAGCAGCAAATCCATTTTCACCGCCATCTCATGGTGATAAGTGAAGGATAAGTTAGACGACAATCAGGTGCCTAGGTCTTTCTTCGGATCAATTCTCATGATATCCACTGTGCTAGAGGCACTGTGAGTCATGAGGGCATTGCCAGAATCTCCACCAAGTGACATGTGGACACATTTAGTATTACTTAGTGAGAGACTCCAATCGACTGATCAGCGACTGACCACTCTGTAGTGCACTGGGATAAGTGGCATTCCAGATTTTTAGGTCGTCTGTGTGTAAGAGGGCGTTGCTGGACATATTTTACGGAAGGTCGTTGATGTAAATGAGAAATATCAAAGGACCTATCACTGAGCCTTGAGGAACTCCCGCAAAAACGAAAGAGGGAGACGAAAGGTCTGATCCGGTCTTAACTCTAAAAGTTCTAGTATCGGGAAGAGGCAATCCAGCAAAGAACCTCTCCTTCAGTATTACAGGCTTCTAGTTTGTGGTTCAGAGGGACGTGTGGGACGTGGCGAAATCAAAGAAGATTGCATCTGAAATGAGACCATTTTCTTGGGCTCCCTTCAGACTATTCATGGAAATAAACATTTTGTTATGCACGACCGGTTGGGAAGGAAGCCGTGCTGCGTGGAAGAGAAAAGATTATTTGATAAGAACTGACTGAGTATGGCGTACTTCAGTAGGCGCTCCATTATTTTGCACGGAATGCTAGTAAGTCCGGTTGGCCGACAGCTAGTCGGAGAGAGCCGGTCGCCCACTTTGAATATGGGTATGGCCGTTGTCTATTTCCAAGCGCTAGGGAGAACGACAGTCTGGAGTTTCTGCTTGAACAGCTTATAAAGGGGTTCACCCAAACTAGCAGCTGCTTACTTGGGTATCCCGGGATGGATCATGACAGAGCCAGTTGCACCGTACGAATTAACCTTGGGTGAAACACTTCCAACCTCTAGCACAGAAAACTCGGCGGTAACGATTGGTTGCCCGCGGTTCTGCAATGGTAGTACAGGATGCCATCTCGAGGATGTGACATTGTAGGCTGCCGAATAGTACACCCTGGATAACCCGGCCACAACTAGAGGGTCAGATAAAGTCTCCCCGTTGAGAATTCGTAATGAAAGGGCCGAGGGTTTATTCTTCCTTAGTCGTTGCATATGCTTGAGTAAGTATTTTTGTTCCCGCGAGCCCTGAAGGGGATCTCTTGTACGAGTTTGGTGTGCTCGCGAATTTTCTGCCTGAACTTGTTTCGGACAATGTGGAACGCGCTTAGGTCCTCTGAGTTTCCTGTAAGCCTATACTTCGTGGATAAATGGAAACGATTATCGTGGAAACGACGTATCCTGCGAGGAAGGGGTGGATGATAAGAGAAAGTGCACAGTTCGCGCGGTATACATAAGTCGTCCGCTTTCTGAATTGCGCTTTGAAACGTACGGTAGCTCTGGTCCACGGAGTCCAAGTCAAAAAGAAGTCAAGCTGGGTATGTCCCCAGGCCGTTGAAATCTGCCTGAACAAAGCTCCGAACTGTGGACTTTTTTGCTGGTTGTTGTAACCAGTAACAGATAGGGTCAAAGGCTAACAGAGAGTAACCACTGTGTCCAAGTGGCGGCTTGATGATCACTCTGTCTACCAGGTGACTAAGCCGAGCAGTGAGGGAATCCGACCAAAACGACGTCTCGTCGGGGTGCTTACGTGTTGTGTCCACGCCTTCCTTCTAACGGTAAAGATAAGGAAGTCGAGAATTCACTTTCAAATTTCTGGTGGGAAACTGACGCCCAGTTTATCTTGATTACATCAGTCATCCATAATAGGCAAATGACTGAAGCGTTTTAGTCCTAGGAACTTGTTCAGGCTTATCAGTAAGGTGTCATCGTTGGATGAGGGAGAACGATAAATAAGCCCCACTAAGATTGAGTCTTGGCCACGCATTGCCGGTTGAAGCCACAGAGCGTCACATCTACGGAAGGACCGAAAGCCGCCGATGACCGTGGGTGTCAAAAGCGGTGTCAAGCGGAGTCAGCTCGGTAAACTGAATACCCAGGGACACTCAGTTCATTGTCACTGTTGTCCCCTGTAAGCCATGTCTCCATAAAAGTGAACATGTAGGGTTGGATGTCATGAATTAACTGTCTGATTTCCGGTAACTTATTGGACAGACCCAGAAAGTTCTTACACACGCATTTGAAAGCTACTCCCTCGTTGCATTTCGTGAAAAAAGAGAAGGGATGGTGCGAGAGACAGCCTGGGATAGAAGGTCTAGAATTGATTAACGTGGTGGGGCTGAACTCAGTCTGTTATTCCGAGTTGCTCCGAAGGCACTTTCTCGAGGCTGTGGTCGCGACATCACCGCCTGCGCGAACTTCAGAAGGCTTGACCAGTATTTTCGGCGCCGCAACTTACGATCTCTGCGCCCCTATCAAATTCCACTTCTTGGGAGGGTTTTTGAAAGTTTTCACCCACGGAAAATTTGGCCTCTCTGTCTGCTAGGTGCGGGATTCGGAAGACGGCAATGCGCGCGGTGTAATAGGGCTACTGACAGAGATACCTACTGGGGCGGGCCATACTGATGTTCTTTGAATCACATAATACGGTTCTAGCAGGCTAATTTTGTTCCGAATTATTGGGAGAAACAGTTTACTGCAGGGCAGTCTGGTGTCTGTGCTTGAGGCGTAGGTCGCTGGAACGACCGCGCGACAGTGTCACCGCTTCCCACAACAGGCAAAAGGGTCTAAATGGATTCTTCGAGAGCGGAAACTACGACATTAGTCTCCGGTTGTAGCTTCTGGTCAACCATGAATCGTGATTCAGTCTTAGCCCACTGTTGGCGTCTCGCCCTCTCTCTCCAAGGGCGGTCGAAATTTACGCTTTTCATATGGGCGTTGGCGGACTTCAAAGCCTCTATTCTTCCTATCACAGTATCGGGGATGGGCCTGGCTTGTAAGGATATCAGAAGGCCCAGTGACTTTTCGGTTGTCTTGGCACGCAGCTTACTCTCGAGTACCAGGTTTGTGGTGCCCTGGGAGAAAGTAGTCGCCAGGACTGATTCAGCTAGTTTCGTTTGAGAAGAAGTTGCGGGGCAAAATCCCCATAAACCAGCACCCCTTTCCCTTAGAGCTTTCTCCTTCAATTTATTTGCCGCCCCATCTATATGTGCAGTTGACAGAGCAATCGTCTACTTGGTGACTGCAACACCAGGAAAAGTAGACTCTATATAATCAACCAGAGACTGTAGTTCAAGCTTCATCTCGAACAGAGTTCGTTGGTACTCCTCTATCTTTCTCTCCACGGAACAAAAAAGAGGAGATACAGAGCTGAGAAGAGCCTCGCATCTTCACTCGCAGGCTTATTTCTTCGTCACTTCAACTGTTGTGGTGCGTGTGAGACCAGTCGGCGGCGCAGTGGTGCTTTAACTTTCGCCAAACCTGCAGCTCATGCAGATATAAATGAGGGATAAAGGAGCTAGCTGTTTGTACTGGAGCTCGTTGAGCACAGTGCACTTGAAGTAAACCACTTTTGACAATGGTGGCACTGCATGCCGTTTCGTACAGACATTCTGCATCAAAACCGGCCTCAGACGCTTGCTGCCACAGACAGTATGTGCTGAGTTCCAGCACTGTCAAATCTAACGCGTGTCACTGTCGACAGGGATGGGTTTTCAGTGATTTAGAAAAAAACGAAACAGACACGAGAAAGTGAACAAAATTTGGATAATATGTAGCACTAATAATTCAATACATAACGAATTTTTATGTTATTCCATAACGAGTAACAGTAGCCTCATGCAATTTTTTATGCACAGGGAACAGTAAGACGTAAATGTGAATAGACAGTAACGGTAAGAAAAGTTGAACAAAATTTCTAGTTACGCGCGCAACGTCACATTTGTGGAACTGTATGAGTCTCACGTCTGCTTTATATTCCACTTGATCTTTCTTTTTGACTTTTGCTCTCATTCCTCTTCTCCCTTTAAAACAGCTCTCTTCTGTGGGTTTGAAGGTGGATCAACCTCACCTACTTCCTCCAGCCCACTTACTATGGGCGACTGGCCTCTTGGTCAGTCGTTGATTGCTCTTCCAGAACCAGATCCACCTTACAGGGAGCATTTTCTGCTTCCATTAAGTCATTCTTTCGAATTCAGCTTCATCCAACCTAGCACACACTGATTACAGTTTGAGGAGGTAGGTTAAAGTCGCGGATATAAATTGCGTTGTCCAGCCTATATTATCTGCTACACCAGAGGTGGTACCAGGTTTTACATTTGTTGCGGCATATTCTCTTTTTTCTCGAATCAAAATAACCATCTCTCTCTTTTGCATGAAGAAATTGGCCGTGTTTCTCTTATCTAGCCTGCTATCCCGAAATCCTCGATGGATAGCTCTGGCAACCCTGGTCACCAAAGAAACTCCCGGTCAACCGGTTCTGTGGCTTGGTAGGTCCAACAAATCAAAAGAAGAACCTCCAACACACACCCTGAGGTTACCGGAATGGTCATGAGCCAAGAGAAAGACAACCCCTAGGCCACCGAGATATCCGAGGTGGAACACCAGCAAAAGAGGGCTTACCTGGAATATTTCTCTTCAGTAAACATCACAAAAGAATACGGCCATCTTGCCACACGCTGTTCAAGATTACCTGGCTAATTTTTCCCGTCAACTTTCAAAGAACTGTTAGACACTTGAGCTTTCCTTCAATACGACACTCGTCGTAGGCGGGTTACGGGGATAACATATTTCCGCCCCTCCATATTACGACTTTGTGGGCGAAACTGGTTCTAGGTTATTTTGAATAATTTTAACATAGACAGGACACCATGTGAG
Organism: Paragonimus westermani; assembly: GCA_008508345.1. NCBI lineage: Eukaryota > Metazoa > Platyhelminthes > Trematoda > Plagiorchiida > Troglotrematidae > Paragonimus > Paragonimus westermani. The sequence goes on along the minus strand of QNGE01000099.1, from coordinate 297,213 downwards.
CAATGTATAATAAAAATGCCGTCTCTCCCTCCTACGTGAAAAGTAGCCACGTTTGGATTTCTTATCGGGAACTCAGATGCAGGTGACGCTCAAACATTAACTACTGAGCACATTATAAGAACGTCTAACTGAGTAACGCCACCAGTTTTTAAACCGTAGAGGACTCTTCTGCCACTCTTCAAAGGCATAGAGATGGCGTCGGATAAGAGAAAGTCACCGAATTTTTTATCTTTGAATATGCGCCAACCAGTCAGTAAGATGTACTTCGTCATCACCCTCATGTTATTTTAGCCGCCGATGCTTGCTGTAGCCCTGAGTCTATACACCGAAAACGAGCTTGTTCGCTACGCATTCCTTCTCATGACTAAACCGAATTTTATCGTTCATCACGTTTCGTAAAAACCGAACTGCCGCAAGTGGTTGAGTATGTTTAATTTATATGAGGGAGCGATATTCATGCTCGATGAATCTTGCCTCCACATGATTGATGTCTTTGTGTTCGTTAGCTTCAACGGGCTCTTGTAAGTAACTCCTAGGATGCGCCCACAAACCAATTAACGTCACCTACAATATGACTACCCTTACTAATGGGCCCAGTGATGTCAACTTTGCACTTATAATATAAGATAATCAACGGAGCTTTCAATGTGCTCTATCTCTCTTGGACCTCTTTTACAGCTCTCGCCAATAGAGCCGAGTATCTCGCATGTTTTCAACCAAATGGATAAAGGCAACACATTTGAGTTCCTGCCAGACTAGGCCAAATTTTAGGTCTCATTTTTACCACGGGTATATCTCCTGCTACTGCATCCGCTTTAAAACAGGAAGTGAATGTAAAGTAATCAACTTCACGTTCGACTTGAAAAGCATACCGTCACACACTGCCGAATTAGTTTCGACGACAAGAAAAGTTAACCACTCTGCTCAGGCCTTCAGAGTGAAAGACGCGTTTTCTGACCTGTGGCGGTAGTGCTACCAATGAAGTATTTAATGAATACCTCAAGTTTTGCATAGTGCTCTTAGTCCCAAAATGGTCGGAATGTTGCAATACGTGTGGTGGATGCAGAACTGCCACTTAAAAAGAACAAGATGATCTACAAAGTCTTAAATCGCAACACCGAAAAACACGATTTCCCTCTAGTTGCACGATTTCACAATGGAGTAAAATGGGTTATTACAATGGATTAGATAACCGGAGTATTTCTCCTATGTGAAGAAGAGCGTGTGTTCAACAACAGATGGAGAGGCGTGGTTGAGGCGTTTGATGAGACGCAGGAATTGCGAAAAGGACCCTATCATCTCAGTAGTTACCGTGGAGGAAAAACCGTCATTGATGAACCTATTATAATCCGTAAGGTATTTTACCCATATTTTGCTGCCCCCGTTAACACGGAAGGAAACACTGCCTCCACCTCTACCTGTACAAACAAGCGCACCCCTAAGTTATGTTTCCCCCGGTGCTGTGGTCATGTGCTCACGGTTAGCTATTATCAAACATTCCGATCATCCCAATCCTGATGATATCTACTCTGTTGCTACCAATTATCAAGAAGATATTCCATTCATTTTGCTCAGTATTCGTACAATTTCTTCAACACCCCGTTTGTTCTCCCTCGCGGATTAATTCCATAGTTTAGCCGGGCTCTCAAGGTAACTCGTGACAAGAAGTCGGTAATAATTGCGTTATCAGCCATACTTCAGTTTGTTTCAGAAAGAATCGTTTCGGAGAATCTTTTTAGGGAGAATCGTAAAATTTCATGCTTCAATCGTTACTATCAGAAAATCCCAGAAGCCACACCCAGCGTGGGCTCCTCAACAAACGTTCCTGCATGAAGTGCCGGCTGCAATTTCTTAACAATGTCACAAAATTTGCTGACTCTAGCGACGCGATTATTATTATACCGTTGGAAATGCAAAATGCTCATAATCGTGTGCCTCGCGAGAATAGCATCTTTTGGTATACGCGGTGCATCGCTCAGCTGATTCGCTTCATACGTAAAGACCTCATACCAGCAATGAAATTAAGAGGTAATTCCTCAGTGCCAAGACCAGTCACCAGTGGGCGATTTGCGGAAGCGTTCTGGGGCCACTTACTTTTCTTACGTATATAAACAATATATGTGAACTTATCAGGCATGGCAAAGTATCTAGGTCCCTTCTAGGTAATACACGAAATGCTTTCCATCATCGTTGCACACGGTCGTCATATAACAGAGGACTTTATAAAGCAGGATGGTCATAGTATTGCAATCGCCATCTCAGTGCGTTACCTGGATGTACGCTAATCGGATTCATTCAGCTTCGCTTAACAAGGATTTCTTGGCAGCTAAACCTAGAAGAACGGTGAGCTACAGTGAACAAATATCATTTCTCACTGTTACTTGACTGCACCTTTAGAAATCACGTATGCGACCCAAATTAGAGTAGGCTAGCCCTGGAAAATCTCCAACGCATTCACTAACAAGTAACCAATCTGTCAATCAACGGTAAGCTACGGAGAACGCTGCACTCGATCCTCTTTGGTTACGATGACCCGAGCTGAAATTCACATTAATGTTTAATTCGGTTTATGGCCATTGGTTCATTGTTCATTTTGCGATCCGCTTGCAACACAGATGGAAGTACAACTTCAGAAACGAAGGGTTCACTTCGGTAGCTGTCAACGTTCAGATAAACTGCGTTCACATTTTTCTAATAAAATATTCATATATATGGAACAAACTCTCATGTTCACTCACAACCACGAAGGGTAGAAGTTCATGTAAACGGAGCTCAGGAACTTGCCCGACATCAAAGAACGTCGTGCCTATTTTCAAACTTTGCTTGCCTAAGGAAGACATCCTTGAAAATGGACTCAACAACATTCGGGTAGAAACCCTCCATGCCACATACTACTACACCAAGTACCTGCCGAATTCATCCGCGTTATTAGTTTCTCCACCAGATGTGGTGGTATAGATTTCGAATCCGGCGTGATGGATCCTACATACAGCTATTTTGAACAATAGCACGCGAACAAGAAACACAAGGTTACAGACGACTCATACAGGTAACCATATATATATATATATATGCGCGTTCGTAATAGTCCGATCGCCCTGGTGCGGTCTCACAGCATAATTAATGGTTGCGATATTTGTGTCTCGTGATCAGTATGTAAACGTCGTGAACACCGAAATTGTTGGAGAAATACGATGTCTATCCTGCGTATCTGTCTACATATTCCATTATTCATCATAGTTCAGGTTATCTTTTTACATCCACCCATTTATCACGTAACTTTGCCCTTCATTCTTGATTCTACACATACGTCGAACGCTAGTGAACATTCCACAAGTTCTACACACACGTAACCCAATATTTGTTGGACGGTAGACAAGGTTTGTAAAATTCCGTCGATAGCGAGCAATCAACGCAGTACTTTCCGGACGTCCAGACGCCTGTCCACTTTTTGCAGGAGTCCAAGATTTTTTTATCTTCCTTCATCTCGGCCAAGTTTTTACTCATTTTCCGACGTCATTTGCATCTTATAATGAAGAAATCCTTCCACTTCCCGCTTCGCCATTCTCAGTTCAATTATTTTTCGCATAGCCTTTATTATCAGATCACGAGTCAATTTGTGGGATAAAAATTGATGGGACTGATAGGCTTTCTATGTGAAATTTTGAGGAACGTGAACATTGATATTCCAGCCCATCGCTTGCAAACTTCTAATTTTACGCATCGAGATAGGGAAAACTACGTACAGCCCCGGACCCAAACCATCCTACCGATATTTCGCGTACCAGGAGCAACTCTCCCTCCGCATACAGCGATAGACTTGGGAAATATGTCATGGAGGTATGGTATCTCTCCGTACCCTTTTTACTTCATTCCAACCACAGTTCTTACGTCTGTAGCACCCCATCTCCTGGTATAGGAGTAGGCTGCAATTCCCTCGTGTTGCAAGATCGGCCTAAGGTGTGCGGCAAAAAAGGTGGTCAGGGTTCTGGATACAAGTCTACCGACAAGTCATGGCCTGAATATATCCTCTCCTATATGCACTCCGCGTCCACCCCCCATGCAAAATCGGTCACAACAGAATTGAAGGTATTCAGGACTAGCCACTTTGGCTTTCCGGGGACAGCCTTTGAGCCACCATCACGGCTGATGTTGAAAAACCTAATGTTCCAACTTCCCTCGCTTGTTCAACACACTCCAAACATCAGCATACATAATCAGTCTGGGTAATCAGCCAAAGACCGCGATATCAGGATCGCCTCTTAGCTGGAATAACACTGGAGCTGATTCCTCTGCACAAGGACTTGCGGAAAGCAATACGGTTTCGACCGCCTTCAACTTCTCTGGAAATCCTGAATGATTAGGCCTTGCTGACGGTTGGACCTGTTCTCTTACAGTTCTTCCAACACTGTCCTCAAACGATCTCTATATCCTGGGGACAGATCACATGATATACAAACACCGTCCTTGCATTCAATGATTACGGTGAATGACTGTTGAAGACATAGCCGCAGACCAAAACGCCACATTTAGCTGTCAAGAACAGGCCTGTGCTGCAGAACTCTGCTCATCCGTAGTGAACATGGTCCCTGCAGCTGACCGGAGTTTAACGAGGTCACGATTTGGACTTTCGTGTGGTTTATCATCACTCTGCTCGAGAACAATAACCATCACACCACAGTTATTCCTCAGCATTAACTTGCACACCGACGCCGTTTGTGGTATATCAGCTGTCGGTGTCCCCACGGGAATGACGCCTTTGAGGACGAAAAGGGAGGCTGGCAACAGAAACTAGATGTGCTTCTTGATTTCCCTACCGACATAAGCAGTGTAAAATTCGGCTGTTAGTCCACTGTTTTCTTCTTCTGAGCTGGTCCCTAACACGACATTTTACCCCCACTGCACCAGCAGCAAAGGTTGGCTTAGTAGTATCAAGAGTATCACAGCTTCTTGTATCTAGGTTTCTTTCCGGAGACCTTCCTTCACTGAGGCACAGGATGCACTGGGAGGTATATATGCATTATCGACGTTGCTCTCAGACAGTGCTCCTTGTTGATGGTTTAACCTGCTACTCAAGAGATGACACTTGAAACGGCAAAGTTTAGTCCAAACCTGAACGGCCTTCCATTAGGTAGTTACATAGCTCTGTAGTTATGGAAGTGAAAGTACGGCGAAACAATCCGCCACATACGTCACATTGTGAAGCTCGGGCGGGTTCTTTGATTTGTTCTTTACACACGAGGCTAGACGAGTATTCCTTTGGGGGGGTTGTAAGCATTTTCTGGAGAACTCTGGGGGAACGTTCTACCAGTCAGCGAAACAAAAATTGCCGAAGTCGGTGAGAAAGTGAAAGTTCACAAACCTCTCCAGGCTTGACGTTTATTCCCGAAATTTGTTAAATTTAAGTCACGCAGTGCAACGTACAAACCGGTGATTGTTAAACTCAGTGCAGGTCACACTTGTGAACCAACTTCGGGCAACGCAGGGTCAGATGAAGATAGCATTCGTCGATGTAGGGTTTCTCGCAGCCGTCCTGGAAAAGGATACGATACGAAAGTCTCGGTAAGCCTTACAGACGACTTACCCAAACGCAAACAAAAATGACGCTAACCATATGGCAGAACGCTGCGCCACACGATTCTTCAGAATCTCTCGAAGTATCCGATTTTCCTATGACGAAACCTCCCGTACACACTCTTAACAGCTGAATTCTCTGTGCTCGATAATCCGGACAGTTTGTTTAAAATCAGTCTATATATTCCAATGGAACAAACCGGATCCATCATCGGATCTTAAAAGAAACGGTCTTGGCTTGGCGGTGTCTCTCCAATATCTGTTTATGCAGACACTACAGACTGGCACTCTCTCAGAAGCATGGAAATCAGCCACTGACATGCCTCAATTTAAAGCAGGCGGTTGACACTCACCTTCTAGATTTTGGTCGATCAGTCTCAATAGCATCTCATGCAAGGTAATGAAGCGTCGGTTAAAACTCGCCCCACTCATTCAAACACCACATTTCTCTACTCAGCACGACTTCCTTCCCGACCGCTCGTGCGCAGTCAATGTGTTAGCTTCCAGGGATAGCTGGACGGAGGCCAAAAACTACGACCACATCTCCGACGCTATCTATTTCGACCTCACGAAAGCCCTTGGCCATGTCCCAAGCGGTCCTCTTGTACATAATCTTGGAGCTTACAATAACCAAGAAGAGGTTCTGCGCCGGATCATCTTACTTCCTGACAACAGATCTTTGACAGAAAATCAGGGGGGTGGACCTTATTCCCTCTCTATGTTTTCTGTTAGCGTTCCTCAAGGATCCGTACTTGGCCTGCTGTTGTTTCTTATACACATCAGTGACCTTCCCGACTATTTCCAGCAAGACTGTTCTTTATGCTGTCGGCATACATGTCTGGAATGCTCGTGATTCTAGTGCCTCACAGACGTATCTTGACCATGTTAAACGCTGTTCTTATGTTTGGAGTCTTCATCTGCACGAGAACAAGCCTGCACAATCGCCGCTCGGAGAAGATTCCGGGTGCTTATTTCTGACACATGGCGCATAGAGTGTAATAGGTATCGAGAAAGTTGTCGTCAAAAATGACCCGAGGATTTGGCTGACGTCTCGTTTATCTTTCCCATCACCACCAGATGACCGCCAAGAAGAGATGTGGAAATCTTGGGGACGTAAAAAGAACATTTAACTGCATGAACAAGCATACCTCTAGGAGACCTTTGAAGATCAAAAGTCTCCTCCATTGGATATGTCGCGCTCTCCATCGTGAGCACTTCTAACTAGACATTTGCTGTTGTCATTCTCACAACCCGTGTCGAAAAGTACCAATTCCACCAGTCAGCCTACCTCGATTATTTAATCTCGCTCACCTGCTCACATATCCATTGCCGTCTGTCAATCTCACACTCCGTACCCCTGTGGATACGGCCTCCTTAAGGTGCGCTACAAAACTGTCAACAGCTAATGAGTCTGCCCGGAGGTCGGGCACTTAGGTACACATCAGACCGATCCGATTGCGTTTCCTCGATTCGTCACTACCTGTCGGAAGATTGTGCCTCTATTTAAGCCATTTGGACAATTACGGCCTATATCGGCCAAGCACTGTACTTTATTCTACGAACGCAAACGAACGGAAGTTTGTTTCTTGTGACCGATCGTATTATTTGCGTCAGAAGTATCACTTAGCAACTTGATTTGGCCATGACATTTGCCGTAATCCGATATACATGCGTCGCACAACGATCGCCAGAAGAAGGCACAATGCCTTTCAAACATTCCACGGGGTCCACATAAGATAAACCAGTCGTCTCGCCCTCTAACGTGGCCCATCACGTGACAAACCGTCTGGTCTAGGTGACGCTCAGTATCCCAACCTGCACCTGCCCATCCACATAATTATCGGTCCGAAAGCTCCATTTCACTCCCAAACGTACGTATGCTCAGCCAATTGGTGGGGTCGACACGCAGGCACACATGACGCGGTTGGACCCTAATCGGAATTAAAGCAGCATAACTGAACCGAACAAGACAGGGGGCCATACGAGCGTCGCTGCATTAAGCTTGTACATTAATCCCAGCAATAAAGATCCCAAACAGTCAACAACGTTTTCGTTGGTTATCACAGAGATATCGTTGTTTGTTAGTGGCTATTCAAGCTATCAATGTTAAGTTTCATGCTACAGACCAATTCTTGAATATGTTCACCAACAGGTATGCACAAATTTAAAGAATGACACATTCGCCACTGAACGTGTCCAGCAGGTAGTCCCCAAAATGGCTACTGGGCTAAGGCGCCTCTCGTACGAGTATTTTTTGAACTTTTTTCATATTTACCCGACAGAGTTTCGAAGACCATGGGATGATTCACTCCTCCCATATATTTTCTTTAGCACAGGACTGGTGAAGCAATTCTTCGTCAAAATAACTGATAGCAGTCGAAGTGGTCACAACGAGAAGCTTTATAGGCCTTCGGCCATCTGTAGCCAAGGGTTCCTTCATCAAGGCGCTATCAACCACCAAAACGATCTTCAATTAGAGGTTGTTAGCTGTTCTTTTACAGATCATTTCAAAGCGTCATTAAATTTCCACACACTCAAGACTTTGCTAGCGCAGTAATTCATTTTGCTTTCAACACCCTCTGTAACCCCCAAGAACGGTGCTGCACCCTGTGTTGAACAACTGGCTTCAAGGTCGACAGAACGCTGAATATCGAAATAGATAAACTGACTGGATCTGCGTGACCTGGACCTCCAACGTCGAATCAGCGAACAAACCGCTGAGGTCGCTAAAAAATCGAACACCAGCCACGCGTTTGTTGGTTTCCAGTGTGCCTTGCAGCGGGAAAATTTACCCCACGCGCCAGGTGGGCTCTGTAAATATGTTAAAACAAACCTGAAAGGTCAATACGTTTACCATACAAATGAATAATTCTTCTCGCGATGGATTTTTCGTTTTCAGTATTACTGTTGTTACCAGTAATATAGTTACGGGCTTGTTGTGTGATTTTATACGTTCGTGTGTCGTAGTCCACCCTACCGAGCATGGTCTTGATTTCGTTGATTGGTGACGTTTTCCAACAGTCTACTAAATATGGATGACATGCATAAAGGTGGGACCAGGTGAGTCGAACATTTGGTAGAGATTTGTAACTTCCGTCGATCTTCGTATAACAGAATTTTCAAGAAATCTACTCCCAATGGAAAAGTGAGAGTGCCTTTTTCTCCCTTTATCGGGTTGCAGCTTACAATATATTTAGGAAAACGCGACTTTTTCGATCACTTGACACATGTTGATCCCGTCGGTAAGTACGTTTATGCTACAGTAGTTTTATCCATCGAAATGTTTTTGTACGTCTCGCCTCAGTGACTGAAAGCATGGGCTTCTCCTAGCTGTTGACTAAGCTCTCAGCATATTTTAGGTTGCTATAGCAACCCCGCCACGCCAGTACTTCACGAGAGCATTAGACTACGATTGTAGTCGATAGAAACATGTTTCTATCGACACATTCTACAGGTGTATTTCTAGTTTCATTATGTCGTCCGATTCCTCGCTCACTACAGAACACGAAAGCTCATCCCAGCAGTTAAGTATTCTACGAAAGAGACCGCAGGATGCAGGCGCTTTTGTGCGGTTCGCCCCCTCAGAATCAGTTGGCATCCATGCGTCGTGTCGTCGTGGCCGAGCTCTGGGCTCATATCTCCTCTCAGTATTTCGCGCATCAATGGTTAGTCTCTCCACACACGCCTGTAGCTAGGAGGAGACATCAGGAGGGACTATTTTCTTCGCTTAACTTTCCCCTTTCATTCCATTCGTGGCCGTTTCCCGAACTCGCACCATCTTTCACATCCTTTTGATGCAGTGCTCGACCACTCTCCCCTCGTACTCCAAGATTGGTCTGACGAGTTTTGCATACAGTGTGGGTAGGGTTCTGTATACAGGCCTGGTGAAGAGCTTTTTGACTGCCTGTTTGCAAATCCTGTCTTTATTGACCCGCGTCTTTAATGGCACAGAGACTGCAGCCTCCAGTTCATGTTTTACTTTACGCTTGCTTCAGCATAGTTCCGCCTACTTCAGTCGTTTTTTCAATACGCATGTATACACACTTTGGGGAATCCACTGGCGGGCCTCTTTAGAAGCCCATCTCCTTAGTTAATCGAGGTCGGTCTGTAGAGCTGGTATTCTGTCGATTTTGATGATGCGCCATACTTTGAGGCTTCCCATTCACACCAAACAGTGATTACCCAGTGATTTTGGAAGGCCATTGATGGGAACCATAAAGAGCAATGGATCCAGGGCTGAGCTTTGGAGAACCCCACTAAGCACTTCTATTGACTTTAACCGGGTAACTGCGGTTGCGGGGAAAGTCGTATTCATTCCAAGTTTTGGCTGTTGACGCCGAATGCCTGGAAGTTACTTGAGAGCCTTTCGTACGGGACTTTTTTGAGGTCTTCAAAAGGTTACTTTGTTGGGAGTACGAATGGCCTTAACTGCAAGCCAGCGAGCGGCCAGCCATGAGGCAGGAACAAGCCGGACGAAAACCGTGTTAGCCGTGGTGTAGCAACTCGTTCTGTGACGCTCTTTGACCTTCCCAACCACAGTTGTTAGTCTCACTCGTCGACAGCTGATTGGCAGCTCACGGCTGCTACCCTTTTACATAAGGCAGACGAATACCATTTTCCGCCCCGTTGGAATTGGACTTTGTTGTCAAGATAAGTTAAACATTGAAGCTAATGGAGCGGCAAGTACACCTGCAAGTCTCTTCAATACTATTGAATGCAGATGCTTCCGGCCAGAGGTTCCCCTCTCCTGTCACAGACCTTTGTAGCCGCAGTCGACGCAGTCACAATAATTCGAGTATCCCCTACAATTTTCATGATCACCCACACTTCCTCTACGCATACGACATTTGCAGCGGTATTCGTTGAAAACCGAAGTGGGGCTCAGTTTATTGATATTTAATGATGTTCCCGTTTCGGACCTTATTCCTCTAGCTATCTTCGAGGCTTGTAGTGGAAGATAGTTCCCTATGGTTTGTTTCTTTGTGGACAGAATGTGCTGTACACATGAAGTTGCCATGCCTCAAGTTGCTTCCGTACGAGTGCCCACATGATTATACGCTTACACGGGCGAATAAGAGCAGAAACAAGTATACCCGCACCTCTGAGAGGAAACGTAGGGGCTCAGAAAATAGAACCTAATGCATAGGTCCTAGGTGGTCACTGTGCTGTGATAGTCCACTCGGATGAACTTGTCTTTTTTCCTGCTGCTGATTTTCACGCTTGGAAGCCAATCCAATTGCTAAACGTCGACGCGTCTGATGTCCGAATTCTCATAAGTAGATAAATAAACACCCTCCTTGGTCCAAAATGAATCCTCATTTTGTCTCTGAAGCGTGCACTTACCACCCTAGTCCTGTCATCCCTCTGAATTGGCCGCTTAGCAGTACTGTAAATTGACAATTCATTCTCAGGTCATCTGGTGACCATCCGTCACGGTGATACTGGACCTTGACGTGGTGCGAAGGCTTGCGCATCTCGATGACCCTTTGGGCTAAACTGAACAGAGTTACTCATGCCAGGCAGGCCAACAGGTAGAGGTCTGACAAACCACAGTCTCATGGTCCTCCAGGTTGGGGGTTGGAACATGGTTGGCATCTCTTCCTGAAAAACGTACTATTTCTGGTACACCGCCACCCACCCGCTGCCTTGCGGTACAGGCTTTCGAGCCAAAGGCTTTGGTTGAGAACCCTAATCGTTCTCCTGTCTAGGTCTGGGCATCCTGGCAGTATCTCAGCCCACACACAACCATGAATACTCACAACACAAACACTTCCATACTGCATCGGCCGTCTCGCAGTATAAATTCGGTCGCTCTATCTGCTGCATACAGCAGGGTGGATAGGCGAAAACATGCTACTGCTGACCCCTCCCCACTCTCCTGTCAAACTTCGCTCTCGGGCCCCTCCCGAGCCCCAATTCTGATAACTTCTCTGCAGGTCCCACAACAGATATAATTAATCATAGTAACACTGTGCCGATAAGTCCCAGCTCCCGCCACTCACTCCCAGACCTCCCTGGTCCTGTGCTTCGACCTAGAACTCAAATTAATATAGGTGCCTTCAACGTTCGTACTCTAAAACAAATAGGT
>QNGE01000099.1:250493-281355 GCA_008508345.1 Paragonimus westermani | reverse complement strand
ATAGCATCAGATAGTTTTAATTCAATCATTCCTAAAAATATATCTGCAAGTGTAGGGCCCAATGGGCTACCCATTGCCACACCATCAACTTGCTTATAGGAAAATCCGCCGAAATCAAAACGGATATTCTCTGTAGATAAAAGTATAAGTTCCTTAAAGTAATCAACTGGGAGACAAAAAGGCAAATTTTGATGGGAAATAAAATCGCATAAAAAGTCAACTGTTTCACGGAGGGGGACGTTTGTAAATAGAGTCCACGTCGATAGAATACATCTTATGCGAACTCACTGATACTTTCTGTAAAGTTTGTGCCAGATCGAAGGAATCTTTTACACAGTGAGGAGTAAACATCTGACGGATCAGGTGGAGGATGTCTGCAAGCCATCTGGCAAGCTTGTGGTACGGTGAGTTGTCCATGCACAAGATTGGCCTTAACGGTACACCACCTTTATGTGTTTTTGGAGCACCTCTTAACTGTGGTGTGCGGGTTCCGGTTGGCCTCATCTGTCTGTATTGCAGTTCCGAGATATACCCATGTAGTAGCAGGATTTGGAGCTTTCTTGATATTTGTTTCTCTGGTATCAAATATTGTCTATTTTCGAGTAACCACTTTGACTCAGACTGTGTTGTTGCTGCATGTTTTGCCTTGTGATTCGCCCAGATATCCTTTGATCTCGAATAATCGGTTGAAAATTGAGCAGTGAGGGTGTAAAAAACGCCCATCAAACAGTACTGACAGTCAAATTGCTCAGGTCACAACAGTGAAATGACCCAAACAGTTACCGGGCACAATTGTCAACATTCATGCCAACCGGTTGCGAAGTGATCTGTTCCGGATGATCACCGTGAAGTCTACTTGACCGAACGAGCCAGGGAGGTAGAAAGCGCTTTGTGTCAGGATACTATCAAGCACTCTTTCCCCTAATCCGTGGTTGTACGGGTCGCCGACTAGGTGTTAACGGGACTATGTAAAACCGCCTTGCGAGTTTACAGCTTATCGCGACAAACTGACAAATGAGTTGTGCATTTTGATGGGCATTTCAGTTTGTTCGAGCTGGTACATTCAGCTGTGACTGATGGGGATTGTGTTTAATTACGACATTCCCGACGGTCCTGCGTCGCAAACCGAAATGGCATTGGGGACTGAATTGTTGAACCGTATCAAAGCTGTGGGTCCAGCCGTTTTCAAAGATGATGGCGAGACATTTTTGTTTGAATAGACCATACTCAGCTCCATAGGGGAACCGAAGAGGTGCTTCGCCATTGAATCCCATTAGCAGTCATTCCCATTTTTAACAAGTGCCGGAATATCATGTGACAACCACAGGCAGTCCCTTTTCCGCTCGAGTCTTATTATATGGGGTTGTCTGAAACACGAATGAAAATGGGACAATAAGTAGACAGGTTTCCGATGTGGTCGCGAGCGTATCGGCGGCATCTTCACCTTTTGACAGATACTGGGGCGTCGATATTCCTCTCCACCAAGCCTTGGTACTTTCGGACAAAAAGCTTTTTGAATCGGTTGACTTCTTATATCTCCACCACCTCGTGTACTATTGGCAATATCAGTGGCGGTTTGAACCACTGCACCCACGGGTGCGGCTCAGAGCTGAACTCAGCTGTTAGGATACATGAGGCTTCGCGCCATCTCTCGAAATTTTTTCACTTTTGTTACTTTAACGTCACTAGCGGGGTTTAGTGTTCTGCTTTTGAGCACCTTTGAGCATCTTACGTCGAACAAATGTGTCGAAGATAGAAATTCAAACATTAACCTGAAACTAGAGAAGTACAAATCAACACACATCATGGTTGATCTGCATATGCACACAGTTGCGTTGTTGGCACACAAGTAGGTCGTTATCTTTAGGTCCGCATGAATGGAGGCCTTTACCGTAAGCTGGTTAGGCATGGTAGACTGATTTTAGGTCTGTCAACGTGAAATGAGTCTGCACCCTCATTTTATTAACTACGACCTCGAGCCATGCACATGAGTTTAACGTGAACATAGTCTAAAATCACATCACAGTGAGACTAATTTACTCAAGTAAGTCTTAATTACGCATATTGGATGATTAAACCATGAATTGTTATTACCAGCCCATTGTTTATCACTCAGACCACTGGTGTAGGTTCCCGGAAGTCAGCTAGTAACTCATCAAACCGAACTAAAGGCGGTCGCTGGTAAGTCAAGCTGCTTAGGCCTCGTTCCCCTGCCGGTTTACTGAGGTTACTGCTCACCTTGTCCATAGGTAGAAAGGCAGATACTAATCTATTTGGATTTTGTGTTCCTACAAGGTAAGGCGAATTGTTGTGACAGAACAATAAAAAATAAAGTCACTTTTATGCGCGTACCGTGCCATTCTCACCTGCAATTCATTTGTTTGTTTGTAAGCTGTCTGCACTTTAACGTTGATTCCTTGGATGTGTACACTTTCTTATTTTCAAGCTAGAGATTTCTCTTAATGGTGTGGTAGTCTGGCCTCGACAACAGCCGCCTGTCTGTTATCACCAATGGTGTTCATGATGCTACTCAGTTGCTGGTGGAGCATTGCACTTCAGTTTTGCTATGTTAAGATGATATCAACACAAGATACAGTGTAAATGGTCTGTGGTTAAAAAAGTAGCTCGATTGAAGCCTAAAGGTTCTTCCCGATAAATTGTTAAACTATGTATCTCAGCTAATATGTGAACATATCCTTTCATTCATACACTGTTTCCATTTCAGTGGCACTTGGTTAACAGCAGTATGGGGATTTCTTCATTTCTGTCAAACTTTTATACATATACATGTGTCGTAGTCAGACGGAAAACATTTGCACTTAATGGGTTTTGTGTCGCATTACTGGCTACATCTGAGTGTTTCGATAATGAGACACTGTTCTTGTTTTTTCAATATTGCACTCTTGAAAACAATAGAGGAAAACGCCAAACAAGTACTTTCAAACTCAGTGCAACCCGCTCGCTCAACGGTTGATAACTGCGGACAGATTATCCCGTAGAATCGAGCAACTCAGTACGTTTTAGTGACATGATGTAGCCTCGACTGTATTCACCACGCACAACTGTAATGTGCCCCCAGGCGTTGTTCTTATTCACCGTGCTTCTTACTTTCGAGTGTGCCAGGCTTTCGAGTGTGGACCACCAGGTCTAAACAGAATCCACCAACAAAAACCGCAGGTCAGATTTCGGAGTCAGAAACTTGGAGTAAGGCCTCGCAGTCGAACCCTACTTATAGGAATGACCAATCGAAAGATTTCAGAAGTTGCCGACGTTTCAAAAATGACATTATTCAGCGAATGCCGATCACTAATTTTACTTCTCGCTCTGAATTTTCTGCCCTACTGACGCTTCCAGATAAATCTTTCGCAGCATTTCCCATCAAGTTGCCTCAGCGAACACTCTCTCACATCTTGATGTTCTATGTCTTAGCCGTTATCCACTTGACCTCATCCTGAGGTGAGTGTTGATCCAAAGACCTTTTCTACATGTTTCTTGGTATTAAGGTTGAATTCTACAATGAACCTGGAGTGGAGGGTGCATTGAATTATAAACCAGAACTGTGGTTATTCCGCTAGATCTAGCCTACTATTCATGCTTTTCTGGGGTTAATATCGTAATACAATGTTTGTAATGTTACGCATTTATTTCACCAACATGCGCTCCAACTAACCTGGTCCGCTCGTTTCCGATAATACTTTCTACAAACTCTTTTCGACTTTCTCCGACAGACAAACGCATGTAAAGCGCATGTGACCGTTCAATTTGATCGATTTACTTCAGAGGAGAAGCTGCTAAGTGAAATGTTTAGTATTCGATACCCGGGTAAACATGCCGGCTATGTCACTGTCTCAGGGCTGCTCCACAGGCCGCGGATTGGGGAACGTCCTATCGCACGAAGATTGGCCCCGAAACAAACAAGGTTCTCCTGGCAAATAAGCAGCCGTAAACAGTGATTGGTAGTACCACCAGAGCGTGGCAGATTCACGGTTGACAGCCGGATCTCCTATAAAGCGTCATATAAGCTTATTGGCGATACTGCGACGTGACGCATATTACTCCGGTGCACGAAAATTTCGATTACCCTGGCGGGAGCGTATGGGCTCCAAGACAACCTACCGTCCATCCGGCGCGCTGTCCGTATAATATGTGAACTTCTGTGGTTTCCGCCAACCGTAAGCTACTTCTGGAAACGACGTTCGGGTCCCCGTGATGTTCACCGGCTCCAACGAACACGAAGGGTTTGCCGAGTGCGTTGAATAGCTAGGCCTTATTCGAAGGGCGTTTGAATCAGCTTGGTCTCCAGTCCCCAGCACCATGAGGCGAGTGTCGCTTTGTTGGCCTTGGACTCTTTGGATAAGCAAACCGACCTTCGCTGGTTACTCCTCAAACTGCTGCATTGTTTACTCCCGCATCTCAGTGCACGACATCCTGGATGGATGAATTCCATCCAAAGAGCGTGTGAACCAAGCTACTACTAGTCATCGACTCCCACTGGGTTGCGAACTCTGTACTTAAGGGGTAGGTTTATTTTGAACCAAAGGCGGCCCTCACGTCAACTCCCTTCTTCAGCCTAAGCAATCGGGAAGTATCCTGCCCCCATGATTATAAGCGTATGCACCCGGTTGTGTTGAGAATTTTGTCATGCTTTCACCGAGCTGTCGGCGGTCGGCTTTCTTCTCATGTCACTTTCCACGGCACTAAATCAACCTGTCTCATTCTTCTCTCGTTTTTTGGACGTTTCTTCACCTAATAACCCTCCACTCTTACTTTTGGTCACACATCGGAAGGTGGCCTCATTTGCTGCTTGTTACGAAAATCGTAGCTAAAATGGCTATGTGCCAAATGCCAAGAAGGTATTATTGCCTGACCGACACAAACCCCTACTCGTCATTCGGACATTGTTTAAGTTTACCGCCTTCACTGCTGGAACATATGCATGTAGATCTTTAGACAGCTCTTTCGCACACATTGCAGACCTTTGTCATCTGTATCTGCTGTCTCGCTGAGACACATTCTTAAGATTATTGCATAGTTCTACATTTTCAATCTCCGTCGTGCGTATACAATTTGCGGCTCAAGCCACTGACCAACCTGGTGTTAGGGTTGTCCTGAGCACATACGCAGAGAAGACACACCGACTACCGTCTGTTTTGGCATTGTCAGGCTTGAAAGTACTGGTACTGCATCAAGAGGCTTACATCACGAGCGTCTCCTATTTCTGCGGATTGCACTCCCATAGACTAGTTTAGACACAGTCAAAGATGATTTTTGTCACCGGCTCGCCATCCTTCTCCACACCGCGCGGTACACGGAAATCGTAGTACCGACCAGAAACTTGAATGTCCAAGTACGCAAACTAAGTGCCGACGAGCCCGTCAGGTGGTCAGCACACTTACGATATTTATCAAGCAGACATTGGGAACGTTTGTTTCGTTTATTGTCTGTGCTGAAAACGGTCTGTTTCTGGCGAGTACTAATTTTGAACATTCCGGAACTGAATGCGCCACCTGATGACTTCCATGACCATCAGCTGTGGAAGGAGAACTACTACGTAGTCGTCAACCATCGGTGGATTGGCTGTTTTCAAGACTAGGCCAATCTGAAACACCTATGTAGATTCAGTTCACTCACTGGTATATGTCAAGCCATCGGTGAATCTGCCAATGGCTTACTGAGATACTTAAGACGCTAGGCGAAGCATTTCCAGCAACGGTTCAACTAGCCACTCCCGCCATTGACGACTTCTTTGGACTCTGCTTGTGCTAAGTGGTCTGTTGACGTTATCGCGTCCTGGTAAACAAAAGTCCCACGTGAGATTAAGTTCCGGAGCACTTTGTTTCAGACGAACTCCCTTTAGCATATTTTGTAGATGGGGACCTGATCTTAGCAAAAAACTAACGGCTTCCCTCTGTAATTTGTGGTTCAGTGAAGTCGGTCCAAATATCTGGAGTTTGGATTATACCATGCCCATTTTTTAAAGGGTTTACGCACTTCGTGTGCGAATCATCAGTGAATCAGCCCAATCCCTGTTGTGTCGAGTCCTTTTGAAACCATTGCACCTCGTAGACTGATTGGAACGCGCGAACGATATATCTGTGAAAAGCAGTCGGCGTCTGACCTTGACCTTAGTTACCTTGCTCAAATCTTTACACTTCGCCAAACACTTAGGCTCCGTCATTCATGTAGAAGGCTGACAAGTATACTTTAAGCGTCAGTAGCATTTGATTGGGCTGACAGAGCTGTGCTCTGGAATTGTGTATTGTAGGAGGGTGTGACCGAGGAGTATATCGACATCCTGACGATAATTTTTTGTCAGACTTGATTAGAGCTGATGCTAACGTATCACTGACATTCAGTATATCAGGTGCGGTATTGCAAGGTTGTTCAGCATTCTGTTTCCTCATCATTGAAGTAGATGAGATTCCAAATTCTCCCTGGCAGGCTGCCAGTGTTAGGTGTAAAACTGCGCCCATTCACTCGACCTCGAGGCAGAGTATGCAGACGATATTGCACAATAACTGAGGGTTTAGGGGGAGCACAGAACTAGAGGCTTCATTTCGATACATCACTTCTTATACTGCTACCTTAAAGTGGTCATTCGGATCGAGACGAGGCGAGACCTACATAACACCGTATAGATTATACGGCTAATGGCCGTGGGTCACAGTCACCAGGCACTTCTAAAGCTCCTATCCTCGATACGAATTAAAGAGGTACCAAAGATCCTGATTCCTTCCTTGGAAAGCGCCAACTCGTACAGTTGTCGCTACGCTGCTCCACTTAGAGGTGCGTATTTTTCAACGGAGACAAAAACAGCGCTGTAGATTGTTATTAATGAAGAAATGTGAAAAATTGAACTTAATTGGACTCATCTGTTTTCAGAGACTGGAAGATATTGCTCCATGTGTGTCGTTAACGAAATAACCGTTCAGCAGATAGTTCTCTCGGGTCAGTTCTCCGCGCTTGACCTCGTTTTTACGCTACTGGTCTTTTTTCAAATATATATGGTGTTATTTGCTGATGACGTTATAACTAGCATTAGAATCAGACCCTTGCGAACGGCTTGTGTGGAAGTGGCGAACACAATGTGGTGCTGTAGGCCGGAAATTAATTTTTTAAATGTATTCGTAGGGATGTGCTGAAAATCGCCAGTTTAAAGCCCACAGACTACAACGGCAACTTATATTTGCTGCTTCGTGCAGTACCTCTGAGTACTGCAGGTAGGATCGCCAGTGACCCAAACAGGCTACTCAGACGTATGGATAACAGTGGTTTTCCAAATAATTTCACTTAGCTTACATTGGAGCATCGTATCATGAGGCAACTCGCTTTTGTCATTTCTAACCTACGTATGGTGCGCCATTGAGTGCGTTAAGTTTTGCACTGGTCAAACACTAGTTCTTGCAACAGCCTTCAATGAAACAGCATCTACAATCCCTTTGAACTTTCTGGCTATCGCTTTTACTTTTTCCTTCGTCTTTGCTTATTTTCAGAGGGAGTTGTTTTGGTTGACCCAGAATATGTGAAGGATCGGAAGGTTTTCATTCATCTTTTGGGTGCGTTTCGCTACGGACGTGATGAAGTAGATTTACTGGGGATGTCGTGCCACAACGATCTCTATCTGTCTACACGGCAAGTGTATCCAGCATTATCTTCAAATACCGGTGTTTCCTACACTACCGGCACGAACGAAGTCGGTACGAAGTCTGCATTTCTTGAACCTCCTACTCTCACGCGTTTACAAGAGAGGCTTATTAGAAAACTAGGCGCGAACGCCTATCCATTCTACTTCCAAGTGGGTGCTTGGTCATTGCGACCGATATTGTTATTCTCTAATATTCTTACACTCCTGTGTAAACTAGTTTGCTCGCGTTTTCGTTTCTTCTGCATCAATCTTGTATTACTGTAGCAGTCGGTTGAATAAAACAGTTGTAAAAGCTTGATTCACAATACAAAAAATAATACGCTTCGATATAAAACTGCTGTCTAGTTTCAGAAAGAATTGTGTGAATAGGTAAAGCAAGCTAACCAAATTTATACGGGCACAACAGTCAACACTGTCTGTTATCTGCGCAGTGAACTATTCCATGCTGGCGCTGTTGAAAAGTGGCCACCTCAATGCGTATCATCAGACCTTGATCGTTAGTTTGGAAGAGTAGATATTGCAAGCTTTTATTACTTATCTCTAACTTGCGATGTTGGCGCATCCAGTTTTCCGGGGCTGCGGCCCGATTTTTTCCCGTCGCAAGCCGTTGCTTTTCTCTGTCCACAGTACAAGCCAGCGTGAGGCTCTTGCATTATGACTTGACGGATGTTACAATCTCAACATGTTGTTTCCTATCTGTCTTGCTGGTATTGTCCAAAAACCTTTGCCACTATACGACACAAAACCATTATATTCTATTGGAGAACACTCAAATTGAAACTGAGTTTTTTTGACCGGTCTTTGTTTTCTTCACAGACCACTTATTCCCACTTATTCCCCGTACAATAGTACCCTCCGTCACTGCGTTCACTCCACCTAGCCTTGATTGCAGCAATATTGTGGCATCGTGTTTCATTTTCCTAGCTTTCTCATAAAAGTCTCTAAAGCTTCATAGTGGACTGAGTTGTTGCTGTGGCATTGTTCACAGCCATTTTACTTTGGTCGGAATGTCCCGTGGAATTTCGCTATCACCTGCGCATTCTGTAGCTATTCCACGCTGCTCGTCTAATACAACCACAGGGTTTGACTTCAGTCAGTGATGCGTGGGGCATATATCTGTGCTGATAAACTTATTTTGAGGAGGACCACAAATCGACATTCAATAGACGAAGGATGTACTCGGACGCGTGGTATGTCGCCAGTTCTCCTGCTGATGGCAAATTATTTTCCTGTTAGAGGCCGGTCGATTGGCTTCGTTAATAATTGGTTTTAGAGAATTCATTTTTAACATCGATAACACCTTTTCATTAAGCCGGTCCGTTTATCTGTCTTTCGTTTCGGCAGCCGGCCAGCCTTTTGTGAGTTTGTTATGTATCTTCCCACCATGTTGACTTTACGCTGAACCATTCCTAGACGGTTGCTGGCTTGATTGTCTGCGCAGTCAGAATGCAGAGATGAGGGATTATTGTAAGTGGACAATATGGTTCATCGTATCTGCTTGTTGTGCATGAATGTGTTCATAGTGGTTAGTGGATGGTCCTTTCTGTTTTCAACGAATGCCAAGAATCCTGTGTACGAGTGACCATTTGGGAACAACCATATGGGTCCAAATGTTCTGGGAGTTCCTTCATATATCTGATCGTCGACAGTCACTCTCTGAATTGATGTGTGATGAGACTAAGACATCTCACTAGTAATCATGTGATGACACCTCTTGCCTACGTATGTGCTGTCTGACTCCATTGTGCACGCGTGACTGACGGGTTCACTGTCAGCAAACTGCTTGTAATTCGAAAGATCAAAACCTAACTTTCAACTTCACCTTGGTTGTATATTTTGACAATCCAGATATGACTTTTTTCATATCCATTATGCTCATTTTCTTTGTCAACTTAAAGCTCCCCGCTTATTCAGCTTCATCCGTGTCCCTGTACACCCACGCTTCTGACACTTGCAAAGTGAGTCTGTTTTACTTTGTTGGTTTTCATATCCTAACCTGTAATATAGTTGACTTCGCTGTGCTCATCTGACCTAACTACTAAAGGCTTCTGTTAAATTTTCCGTGGCCAACTGAAGCTGTTGTTTGTAAAGATGAGGTTGTTTTTCGGCTGTTGCACGACATCACTACAAATGATAACATGTTTACGACGTTGTGACCGGGAACCTTAAAATGGAAGCTATTTCGATGCCTACCGTATCTAGTCATTTCTCACACATACTGAGCATGAACCCGCCATTATGTTATTTTATTATATACTAGTCTAATGGCCGATTGGGTACCAATTCAAGACTGTGAAACAAAAACGCCCGATAAAAAGAATGAATAGACGCGAACAGGAAATACCTGGGTGGACACAACAAGGAAGTCCCATAATGCACCCGATTTCCGAAATTTTTATTGCGGTCTAGTAGGTTTTTTCCTTTTTGAAAGAATCGTGTATGCCAGCGACTGAAGAGAGTCAGGGCAGCAGTCATAACCGCATTCCTTCCACTGACTGTGGCTTGCGCTCAGATCCTATTTCTAGCCAGCGATCCTGAACTCAGGCTGGAAGCTAGGCGAGAGACAACAAAAGCCGAATTCGACATCGTTTTCTTCATACCTATACACCAGGTCATGAGCTATTCACCGTTCCGCTTTCCAAGCCCACCCAGAGGACACAAACAAGTGGCATTGCGGTAGGCGTTGTGTAGGCATATGTGAAGCGTCCGAGCCATATTATTTGGTGAAGTGAAACTTTTCCACGTACGCAGAGGTTGTGTGTTCCGAGCGTACTGCGCTATACTTTATTATCGTTCACTTGAGAAAGTGTTCTGCAGAAACCGATAGTCTGAAACAGCCTGTAACATTGCCAGCGTGAAACGGTCAGGTCTTACAATTGTACAACGGTGCCGTGCGTACAGTTGTTATTCTTCTTGCCGTTTATTGAGGAACGAGTGTCACATTGATTTTAAAGGTGCTTATGGTTTACACAAGCTGATCGGGGTTTATCAGCGTTTGAAGAACTGTTCTTTTTAACACCACTACCAATTACGGTGCAACTCCTAAGTTGTTCGTACAGTGCCACCGAGCAAGGCAATATTATCCGTGCAATCGAGGTCAGCGGTTCTCTTTGCGGAGAGGAAATCTGCACCATAAGTAGTAAGTCCACCCAGAGCTTTGTGCCAGACACTGTCGATTGTAATCTTCAAAATTAAAAGTGATGTAGGACAACCTAGTCGCACCCTGCTGAAGACGGCAAAGCGTGAAGTCAGCCTGCCGTATGTCCTAATCCCACCTGAGATATGACTTCGTGTTTGAGCTAGAACGGATGCATGCTTATCAAGCATCCCACCCGTAAGCAGACAGTTCCAGAATTGAAGACGACCCTGAAGTTCCGGAGCACGAGCACATGGAATGGTGTTGGAGCAACTGGTGGAGGCGTAGATTCGATCAGTGTATCCACGGACTGCACTAGGTCCAGCTGGCTGTTAACAGCACTGCTTTTCATACTTCTCGGATAACCTGTGGAGCAGCAGAACAGGTATCACTAAAGTCATTAAATCTTTTGCACTCAGTGCACAGGATGCGTACGTCTTTCTTTGATTTGAGATTGATTCCGGATTTTTCAGGATAAAGTCACTTTTTCGTATTGCAACTCTTGGAAAACAGGACGGCCAATTACCCGACGAATACGTTTCCATTATCCGGTCGGAAAAGGATGGCTTTAGCCAGATGCCTCATGACCCTCTTGTCCTTTAGATTCACCTTCAGATCTAGTTGACATAGACAGCCGGTTGAATTTTTATTAGACGCATATATGTATATATGTGCATAGTATTACTGAGTCTTCTGCTTCGGCTTCGGAGTGGTTGCGAGACCGGATCAACTCACAAATCTGCCTTCAACTACCATAGCCTCATTCATCTTTCTGCAAGTAGCAACGTGAATTTTCATGTTGTTCGTTGGTGCGTCTCGGGAATGGATACGTCCTCAACAGTCTGGTTTCTCCAATACTCCCTCCACCGACCCAGTCAGTATACATATGATTGCTTACTGCACTGCATGTTTTTCTCTGACCCTCGACTTGGTTAAGTAAGACACTAAAGGCGTACACTCAACGTGATCAGTGATGCGCAAAAACAGTGGGCTTGAAACAGCTATTTGCAGGGTGGTCTTGAGATCATCTCCTAGACCAAGCAGCAGTTCACGTCCTTGGTAAATGGTACCATCCAACGTGATGTGCAGCCGTTATCTTTTGTATATGTGTGCTATTGTTCCTGGTTGATAAGCTGATAGATTTCGGCAGGTTGTCTTCCAGCAATCTTCATTGTAATTGTACCCCCTTGTACATTTACTACGTTTGCGATTTATTACTTATTGTTTATGTGCACAACCAGGTGTACACTTTATTTCGAAATTTATGCCACCATAAACACATTTGATTTATGCACATGAGTGTCCGACCAATGAGAGACTCGGTTTTTTTACATTCTTATAACTTGCTTCTCATTGCTTTTACTCCGCTGATCGTCTTGCAGTCTTGTCGCGTAGACTATGAGCTCAAGGTTTTCGTGGCCGATGAGCAGGATGATACTCCACAGAAACGGTAAGCTGTTTCGTTTTTTATTCGGTTTCTTTGCTTGCTGTCTAATGGGTGTGTGTGCAAATTTGACTGTTTTTCTGCACTTGAGTTAATATCGTTGCAGCCAAACTGCGACACTAGTGCCACCACCTTTTAGCTGACCGAGTTACGGTTCATTCAGAAGTTGTCAAGTCAGTCCTCAGTAATAGCGCCGTCTGTAGGTGCTAGAGAAGTCTGCAAAACATGCCGGTCAACTTCACTGATGGCCCCACTCACCAGACTGTTGTGTGCCAGATAGGAACGCTTTGTCTGGTGGCCCATACGCATGGAGTGAAGAATTTCTCTCAAAACCAGTACTTCCCACACACTACAAATGATCCATGTTGGTGACCGCAAGCGCTACAGCATTGTGCAACGAAGAACGAAGATTGCCGCGACATATGCAGTCAGCTGGCCTGTTTTTTAGGAAGGGGTCCAACCAGGAACAGTTTGAGTTCCGGTTGGGTTATTACAAACGATTGGATCCCCCACACCCCACGTAGCACGAATCTGCCATCTGTGCTACGAAGTTATTTCGGAACCCCAGAAATCTTGCTGTTGAATTCACTCGTTGTTCCTATTGTGTTATGTAGAATTGACTCTGAATTCCAACAACACCATCGGTTGAGTGGTATGCGGTCCATCCAGCCTTCTCACTCGATAATAAGTTAGATTACAGCACATTCTTGTATTGTTCAAATACAAACCCATGTGTGCACTCTGGTCCATCCCACTGATGAAACGGCTTTTCATGGTCCATGTCATCCGCGCTGCCTGTGTCTTTAGATCATCATTGGAGCCATCTAACAACCCCCTCTGCATTACCTGTACTTGTGGGTATTTTGAAAAACAGTTACTTTGGATATCCGCAATTCGCTGGCCGTGCGTAAAGTGTTCAATCTTAGGGATTGCTTGGACTGGACTGCCTGTACTCATCTTTTGTGGTTCTTTACCGTTGAAGTCCTTTTGTGTCTGTTTAGCTTAGAGTGTTGAATATTGCCACTCTTCGCGCACCGATATAGCCATCTACTGACAGTTGAGTTGGCTGTATCTAATCCTCCAGCTGTAATATTTTGGTTTCGGCTCAATGTTCCCACTATGCTGTAGATCCGGCAGCCAAGAGAGCAAAATAGTTGAGTGATTGAGCACCTTCAACGATCGTTTTCTTTGTATGTAGGAAGCACATTTCGTTCACTGATTGAACAAATTTCCTTCTCTCGCGATATGCCTTCGTGGTAGATATCAGTTCAATAGACAAACTGTGGACGTGTTCGGGAACTTTAGACAGTTCACTCTTGTCATCTAAGGTGGTTCTGCAGACCACGTCATGGATTTTCACAGAGCGGCGAATATTAATCTGTCACATCAATCCACGCCACACCACTGGTCAAACACTGTAACTACAGTTGACAGTCTTACTTACATTTAATCCTTCCGTTTATGCCGGCTAGTTGTCCATGTATGCTCGAACGGGTTGCAGGCTATTGTCTAACCAAATAGGTGAATGGGTGAGTGTGACGTCAGTTACTTACGCAAAATATGATCTCAGCCTCATCACAGACAATACGTTAAAACTGAAATCTGGGTCTCTAGCTACTGAATTCAACCAATTTCGTTATGTGGAGGTTGAAAGGTGATCATCGGCTTTCGGTTGTTTAAACTACAATGAGTTCTTCAGCGTCCCTCCTGTCCGGAACTCCCCGCGAAGTGAATGCTATCCTTCCAGCACAACCTTATCTGTTTACTTCATCTTACGAAAGTGAACTTTCCACAAACCATGAACATTAAAATTAGGCGTGGATGTTGCAGCCTCAAGAATTGCTGTGTCATAGTTCTGTGTTACTTCCCGCGATTACCATGGTTCCCCTTCATTAGCTTTACTCCTCTGGAGGTCAGTTTGTTCACCTAATTGCTCTCCAGTTCAGAACCGTGCGATGCAATTATGCGGCGTTTGGTTTGACTTGCTTGACAAACGTGGTGATATGAGATGTTATGTAATTTACCCGGTACTAAGTAACTGAGGCCAGACTGTTCACCAAACCACCTTTATTACTTTGATTGTTATATGCGACAACTCTCAGCAAATGTATTTCATGCTCAATACTTTGGACTAATGTCTAATTGGTCTAACGATTATCTTTACTTCAAGTAGAATCAAATTTTCCGTCAATACCGGGCTTTCTTGTACATCTACATGTGATAGTACTGTGGACTCCACACTCGTTTCTCTAGCGCCCTAAGCGGCTCTGTTGAAGCATTCCTTGAAATGTGATGGATAAAAACTCAGATAAAGCTTGCACCCAGAATCACTTGGCATCCGATTTTTACCTCCTCTCGATCCGTGTTAATGTACTATCTGGAATTGCGGGAATGAGAGCAACCAAGTGGATGGCCTAGGATCGCGATAAACATCCGGTCAAGCCAATAACACGCTTTATTTCCCTCGAGTGGTGAATTTTCTGCGTTTTCTTCACCGACCTCCAACAACTGGAGGACAATTGGCTGAGTTCGATTCGCGCAATAATAATGATAAAGGTAATAATACATGTCGTTAACCTCATAAAAATGTTAGTAGCCGGTCACAGTCGGCATCCGTTGGAAAAGATAATTGCAACCAAGTTTCCTACAGCATGGTAATAGCTAATATGACTTATTCATTAGGTGGGATGACAACGTTCACTTCAGTTGCATTACCTAATAAAGAGTGGACGCTTCCATTTACAATCCGAGTGTTTACTAAACTTTCAACAACAGCAAGGTTCGCTGCACTATACCTCAAAGAACATTAACTACGTATTCATCGGAATAACGTAAGGACAGCTAGTTCACGTGACACTAATTTCATACGCTCTTCAATTACAAGTATGGAACATTTGAAGAAAAAATTTGAGATTACTGGTAGTTTCTAATTCAACTTGCCTTTGGTTATGAAAACCGAATAAGGCATTATTCTTATGATTGATAGAACTGTTACGGGTTATAAGTGATTGGAAACGGTCACGCACGGCAGCTTGCTGTGGGGGGTAACACAGTGACTTCTATCGATTTAGGATAATCCATTCAGCAGTGCGTAACCAGCAATTCAAATAAGGTCTATTCAGATGATCGGGTTAACGGGATTATCTTCCGATTTCAAAAAAACGCTAGAACAGGCGGTCGAAAGGATTGGTATTTATACGGTATTGCTGGCAAAATTACGATGAAATTGCTCACTTGCTTTGAATGTGAATTAACCAGATACACAAGTTGTCCAACAGAAAAGGCGTTCACATTGGAGCAGCAAAACACCAGTCTGCACATCGTCACCAGTCAGCGGGAAATTAACTCATTAGAACAATTGGGTGCAGATGTAGGTGAGTGCTTGCCAACCAATACCAAGGAAAGGAGTTTTACTAGATGAGCAATGATAGTTATGAAGAAGAAAGACGTTTTCCGTACAGTCATGGTACACAATTCATCTTGATTATTTGTTGCACACAACGAGGACAGGGCAGATTTAGAATCGGCTCTCTACAAAGCAACCAAACATGCCTCACCGAATTCAACTTTCCGCATTATACAAAACATGAGGCGACAAACGTACCAAACAAACTTTGAGAAATCCAACAAACGAATTAACCAGTTTTGACCATCTTTGATCTTCCGAATAGTACGTTTGTTTCCCACCAGTGTTCCAGATGTGATGAGGTTACGCTTAGGCAGCCCACGCGGCAGTAGGCTGAAAGGTAGAAACACAACTGCTCCCAGAACAACCAAGAATGCAATTAGGATCTCTACTGTAATCGCGACTGACCGAGATAGACTCCGCAGCGTAGTTTCCACAACGAAAATGTCATGCAATTCAGTCGCCCTGCTGTTGAAGCTTTTGGCCTTCAATTACCAAAGCTCTGATCAAAGCGTCTGGAAGCTGTTCCCGCACTTTGCTGATAGTTAATCAACCTCTCATCATCCATCATCATAGACAGCAATACATCAGTGGTTCACACTAATACTTAACTGCCACACAACCATGAAGAAAAAGCAAACCCTATATAGGAAGAGAGAAGGAAAAAAGAAGGGGACGAAAAGAGACATAATTACTGGAAAATAACTACGTTTATATTCAACCACCCAACATCAAGGTGCCTAAACCTTGCAAACAAACGACCGAGCTGCAAGTGAGAGTAAGGCGTCATCAGCAAGACAGCTTCCTTATGGTTTTCACTGCCTCGCGTGATTAAGTTCACTCACTCTACAATCAACTCAGCCAAACGTCACGTCACTGAGCTCGGTTAGCTGTCATTACACTAGCGACTAGCTGACATCCTTAATACATGACCTAACCATCTAAACATGTGCAAATGTAAGTAGTGAGCAAAAGAACTCGTTTGACAATTAGTGCCAAACACAGCGCTCTAGCCTTAGGTATACGTGCTTCTGTTTCATTCCCTACACTTCTACTGCCGCTGATACAACTTCTCAGGTATACAGGCCGGTCAACAACCTCCACGAGATCTACGTAATCACAGCAATCATGCAGAAGCACTCTGCATTTTGAGGCTTCAAAGTGCATTCCGATGTGATTACCAGAACGCGAAATAGTGTTTAACGCTGTTTGTGTTGTTTGAAAGTTGTTAAACAGCAATACCTTGTCGTCAGCGTATTCTGTATCAGCCAGCCTTTCACCAGGTAGGAGTTCCGCGCCCGCATCTTGTGTGTTCCGGTGACAATCCTTCATTATTTCGTCTATGACAAAATTAAACAAAATGGTGAGAGTAGACAGCCTTGCCGTACGCCGCTGAAACTGTCAGACAATTCGCCGTAAACCCTAATCTGAGCTGAAGTATGGGAGTAAAGTGCCGACAATATGTTTACGTACTCAGTCGGCACACCTCTGTGTTTGAGCTACTCTAAAGGTGTAGATCGATGCACCGAATCGAACACACCTTTATAGTGGAGAAATACAACAACTGGTTGCCGGCGATATACACGACGCTGGTCCAGAATTCGACGAGGAGTAAAAATGTGATCTATACATCCCCGCCCGGGGCGAAACCCTGTATGTCTTTCCCTATTGCTTACCTTCCGAACTGGAGTGGATCGACGAAGTGTAATGAATGCCAGAACCCTAGAAATGATTAGGGTCAAACTGTGATCTTCGCAAGAGCTTTTGATACCTTTCTGGTCCCCCCCGGTCCTCCAGGTTGAGGGTTGGAAGAAGGTTGGCGTCTTTTTCCACTCATTTCAAACCTACATCTTCGTCAGTCATGTTACGGAAGTAATGCTCTTACAGCCGTCCTTTCGATCTCTGCTGAATCCTCGTTCTGGCTTGTTATATTGGCTTGACTTTGTTGGACTGTCGAAACACAATAGTTACTCGGTCTGGTGCACCTAATTGTCAACGGTCTTACATTCGAAATATCGTTTTTTTATTTCTTCCTCTGCCGTTCATTTTCCATGGTATTTCTGAACCCTCAGTTAGTTTCCATGTGGAATGTTTTGTTTTCATTTTATCGACTTGGAATTTTCGTACAAAATGTTTTCCTGAACCCTTATAACACCATATCTAAGTGACTTAGAATGTGACTGATACGGAAGACTGTCGTCTCTCTGACATGTTGATCGTCTTCGCTATCTGCTACTCTGGTTTCATATCGACTCCGTTTTCTGTTTCGCTAGCTAGATACTTTTAGGAACTAGTCCATTAGCGTATGTGAGTCTGTTTATCATATGCAATTTACTGTGCTTTCAGAACCGATTTCGCCCGTTCACGTGAATAACAACATGTATTTGTTATCTTCATTCAGTAACTCTGTTCGAATGATCATCCGGAAGCTAACTTATGCACCTGAGGAGCCTGGCCCACAGCCGTCAGTGGAAGTTCTCAGAGATTTCCTCATGAGTGTTGGAAGCCTTCGTGTAGAAGTCTCGTTAGACAAACAGGTGAGACTCATCGAACCACGTGAATCACCCTCTCCGTAACTCACGTTTATAAGTTTCTTCTGTCACCGTGTCCCGATCATCTGGCTTGTGCCTTACATCGACCCAAAGTGTTACGCTAACTGGAACTTTGGTCATTCCAGATTCAGCTGTGTCAGACAGACCAAAGAGGAGCAGCCAGATTAATAATTAGGCTCGTAGGTTTGTACGTCACACTATGGGCTGTATGAGAATGTTTAGACAGTGGAGCGCGACTCTGTGCATATACAACAGAACCATATACACAGCTACAACAATTGTCTTCCACATACGGAAGAAGGGGGTTAGAAGAGATATATTCAGACAAGGAGCACTTTAATCACTCGATTGACCGCCACCGCCGGCGTATTATCCTGTATGGTTGAAAACCTAGCACTACTCCTCAGGAGGTTGATGTAGCTTATAACGCGTCTGTGGCCTGCAGCCTGGAATAGGTTAGCTTTTTACTGTCAGGCGAGTCAGACTTTTGAGTTACTGGCCACACGTCAGGATCTCTGGGAAACCCTTAACCTGTTACTTTACAGGTCCGAGTGTCCCTCAAAAAACTGTTTCTGTTTTTCCAACCGGTCAGACTGTTGAGTCAGCGAATCATGAGTGCAGATGTTCCTGATGAACGATATAAATTTAGGGTGTGTCACAGTACCATTGACACGTTGTTCGTCGCTCTCCATCTCCAGGGAAGGTTCGCTGGACACAACCATTCGGTGTATGCTCTCTTCATGGATTTCACTAAGGTATTTGATTCCGTGAGCCACGGAGCGTTCTGGACAGCGCCGGGTATTTTTGCATTCCAGGTAACTTCGTTGATGTAGGTAAAATGTCCCAATGTGGGTATAAAGGCCATGGCTCAATCCTATAGATCGACTTCCGATGATTGCGACATTGTCAGTGGCATGAAACGGAGTTTTATCCTGTTCCCAACCCCATTTAATTTATATTTGACCGCAATGCCAACAGGTGTTCTCCAGAACTAGAAGGACATTGTTGAAGTCGAATACCACCCTGTTGGTCGCTTGCTAGATATTTAGCGTTTCTGAGCTCCGAACCGTTTATGTAATCAGCCTACCTGCATGCGGTTGATAGTGCGTCATTTGCACACGGTTGGGATAACTTGTAAATGGTTACGGCTTTCGCGACCGCAGCAGCTAAGTTTGATTTTGATATCAACACAGGCAAGACATTTTTGTTCCTTTCAGCCTTCTCCAAGTGGAGGTGCTTTGCCCATGTCTGGACTCCACATCATTGGAGACAGACACTGTGAATAGCCGCACGGCCTTCTGCCCCTTAGGTCGCAATCTGTCAGAAGATCCATCTAGTTGAGAGCTCGTAAGGAGGAAGCCGTCGCTGTGTTGGAACACTTTGAAAGACTCGTCTGGAAGAACCACAACCGGAAACTAAAAACTAAGCTGATTGTCTATCGTGTAATGGTGCACCCGTTACTGTTGTGCGACGTAAAACCTGGACTACGTCTCAACGGACTGTGTGGTTTCTGAGCATCTTCCGTTTACAATATCAAAGGCGCATCTTGGTTAGTCGGTGGTTGGATAAGGTTCCGAACACTGGGTTACCTTGGTTGGCCGATAAGAACCGGATTGGTGCCATGCTTTTCATCAGCCAGCTTCGTTACCGAGGCCACGTACGTAAGATAACTGACAAACAGGCCCCGAAACAAGTTCTGTGTGGTGGTTAGAAATCGTGGTGGTCAGAAGCTGCGATCTATTAGAGCAAATGTTACCTATAATCAGAAGTTGACTAACGCCAATACCAATACGTATGTGACACGTAAGTAACAACACACGGAATTTAATCGAGTGACAGAACTGGGTAACAAAACGTTTTAACTGTCGAAAGTCTTGACATTGCAGCAGAAATGATTTAGATCGTTGCATGTCATCGATTGAATTAGTAGAAGTTTGCCGAGTACGGCGGGTGGACGGATCGACGCGAGAAGAGTCGTTAGCCCGTAATTCGCGAAAAAATAAGTCTTAGAATTGAATGTCCTCTTAGTAAGATCATGTATCGTTTAGCCCCTGTCGTGAAATCAAGGACGATGTCTTATATCCTACTCGTTTCGCTTGAAACGTCTTGTAGCGGGAACGTGTAACAGAGCCTTATGGTTTTTGATTTTGCAGTGCTTCTGACCAATAGTCATGCTAAACCGTTATCAAGATAATCTACGCGAAGGCCTATGCGTGCGGGAGAGGGATGATATTACCGACATCAACGGTGTTGGTTAAGTTGTACTCGCTACCTGTGTCGGGCATGCAACGCATAAACTCTTATGGAATGTGTAGGGTGAAAGTTTACAAACGTCGTACTACATTGATGTATTAAATAGGACGTGTTAACACAACCCTTATTGTGGCGTGTACCGAAGGGGATGATCGAATTGTTCCCGTTACGTTTCAAGTATGCCCGTCCCACAGCTGTGAACCTGGACACAAAATCCGGAGTCCAAACCAAAGGGCGTACCCAAAAACAGGCCTAACTGAGTCAAGCTGGCGAACGGTCTCAATGCACGGTTGCAACCAAAGCAGGACTAGCTGGCCCGGTGGTCTATGCGCGTTTCAGGTCAGGTCGCTCGGTTCTATCGTTCCAGTGTTTTTACCAGCACACCCACCATCGATAACACTTGGACAACAGTTCTGGACGAGCCGCCCATGCCGATCTTGATAACACAACAAGCTGCCTTCATCATATCACTTATGTATGTATAAAATGGCCATATAAGACGCCAGCAGAAAGTGGAACGACACGGCTCAGTAACTAGACCACAAAGCGACGCTGGTCGTTTTAGCTACGTGGCTTTAAAACGTCACAGTAGAGTCCACAAGTGGCGCAGTAAACTTAAAACATAGCAGACGTGCCCCAGATTGTACGGGACAATTGTTAGTTTGCGACCATTCTCAGTAATTTGTAAATCTGTGCCGTCCATGAGTACAGCTTTTTGTTATCTACTGTCTGATGGAAAAAATTGTCGTCATGGCGCAGCCCGTTAGGAAAATGCCTAATTTTCACTGTCCAGTTGCTCCCATACGATGTATGCTGCTTCCCTACCCAGCGTTACCTTTCAAACGCTGAGGCGTTTACAGAGGTTTGTCAACAGCCAGGTATTGTTTTTTGACCATGGTGACCAAAACACTGACGATGGAGCTGAACAACCTGACTTGATATACGCGTATACGCCGTGCCAACTAGTCTGGCTGTGGTTACTGCGGGGTATTAAGGCTGTTCGTCATCCCGTCCCTGTTAGGAGTCTCGTTTTCAGATAATCCCTTTGGTTTCTATTCCGGATTTTGTATCCCGATACAAACTTGTAGGACGATCGGTGTCACCTCAAAAAGATATCTGTGGGCACGAAAGGGTTGTCCTGATAAATCTTTCGCGTTCTACTATCGATCGTGGGCGGATACAGTCCTGAGTCGGACCTCCTGAACGAATACGATTGGGGCAGGCATCTGAAAGCTCAGTGGTCGGCAGTTGCGCGGACCTGAATTTTAGCGTACAATGTGCTTAAGGTCTCTAGATATTTTAGGTCATCTCGGCACAATTGTTTGGTGTTGCAACGACAGCGGCCGTGTATGCACTGATCATGTGGATCTATAGGCCTTCAACATGGTTACAGCACACTGTCAAGAAGCGGCAGGTATGTTAGGTGTATGTTAAATCAACGCTTTTGCTTGTATCATCGAGCTATCTCGGTCGTATTGTCGGTCACTCACTGTCTTCAGAAACTCTGATCATGGTGGCCGCCAGCTTCTCTTTTTTCAGTTTTTAGTGTATCTTACATTGTAAGTTTCGTTTACTTCTCACTCCATATTTAAACTTCTTTTCTTCTTGATCCAATATAGGATGCACCAATGTGTACTCCGATATTGAACTGATTGTCGCCTCATATTTCCAATGTCCTTCTTCCCTCTTTAGATTTTACCATTCGAATCCCTCTGTGTTAGATTTCTGTGAGATAAGAAATTTAATTTCACAGTAAACCTACTGATTAACTTGCTTTAACCAGATAGACCACGTCTCCACGCACACGCCCCTTGATCTCACTCCTTCGGGTTTGCCCTGGATGCGATGTGTATGATTGGAACTGCGTGGCGCAGCGCAGGTCAGGCGTCCTTTGGGTTTAGTCACTGTGACAGGTTAGTCCGGAGTTGGATTTCGCCAACATTTGGGTAACTTGCGAAATGAATGGTTATCGTACGTAGATTTAAGTATCTTTGACCCTCTTCTAGTTGTCCCTCAAGACTGTTTAACAGCAGTGCTAGATTTCTTGGAGTCCCGGTTGTCTAGATGTTGTCAGTTTGACAGTAACCAGTTCACTACTAGACCATTGTCACATGACAACAAACTGCGTTGCGGTCACTGTAAGCTCTGGTTAAGACATCGGGATTACATTCCGTGGGTCAGAACCACATAGGTGGTGTATAAACTGACACTTTAGAAACGTCATCTTCATTTACTACTGTTCAGTCATGTCCTTCACACTTTCCGGTTTCTTTTCAAAATGGTATTTCGGAAACACATTTACACCTAAACGTTACGTAATAAGGTGTTTAAGTGTGATCCTTCGTATAGCGTTTTCCAGTGTTGTACACCTTTCCACTTTCCCTCAATAAACTGTATGTGACCATGGTCATCGGCTCAGTTGCGTCTAACTTCGCCTTCGTGTCGTTTGTTGGTTGCGCTACTATCTGATAGACACATTTCGGTAGACCTTTGGTGACTCTGGTTCCAACCGGGCTATCGATTATATCAATCAATGATGCTTGTGCCGTGGACGCCACGCCACCTTGCGGTAGCTGTCGCGAAAAGTTGCGTACCGCTAGGACCAGAATTGCTCGTCTTGGGCTGAACAAATTTTCAGCTTTTGTCCAAAATAGTGACGCGCTTGATCCCGCTAATTGCTCCCAAGTCAAACCGGAAAACGATGGAAAAACCATCCTATTGCTGATCGAAAATGTGTTCCAGGGTAAAAATATTTAAATATATACAGGACAACCTACCTGTCTTCGAGCATCGCGAGATTGGTAAAAAGATACCAAAAATGGCTGTCAAGGTCACTAAGTGGATATTGAGCATAGCGGATTGAGGATCAATCAGATAAGGTATTGCAGACTATGACGAATCTGATCATGGGACATCTATTCATTTTAATCGACCAAAAACGTCTTTCCAGTTAATGGCGTTTCTAGTAAAATGACAGCTTCGTATTTGCACTGATTACAGTGTGCATTTGACTTGTTTATGAGATGCCAGCTGTTTGACCGGGGGTGTAGAGACCCTAGAGATTCTGAATACAAGTACCGATCTTCTACCACGACAACATCAGATTTCCGGTGCTGTTGGGATCACCGATGCACACAGTTTCCCCTGTAAATAACAGTTAACATAATTGCTGTTTTGTTATGGATAAAATTGAAGCCAGTCATTGCAACTAATGCAACTAATTGCAACTAATGGTCACTAATGGTCTACATGTGCAGACAAATAATGTGGGCTGTTTCCTTCAATTGATATTAACTGTAAGTCATTGTTGACGCGTTTGAAACGGAACCGTCAATTTTGAACTGTTAGTTTGCATTGTTTTTCACTATTTTTAAATTAATTTTATGGAATCTAGCTCCAAACACATCCATGACGCTCAACACTGTTCAGAATCAGATATCAGTGCCTCGCACACTGCGCCCTCGGCGAGGCAAGCTCCTCACTACCAACTTAGTCAAACTCGTGAGTCATTGGCTCTGGGTAGGGTCTTCTAAGAAAACCGTGTATCTTTCTGTCTCGCAGATAACACTTTTGTGTCAGAGACCCGGGATGGGGTCCTTCAAGTTAACCCTCTTCCCCGGCATAAACGACCGGGAAATGTCGGAAGTTATCTTTCTCCTGACAATAACATTATTCACCCATCATGGCTTTCTTCTGCTTTGCATCCCTCCAAGTTTTCCACCCTCCATGTGCCTTCGGAGAATAATCGTTTCCTAAGGCCAAGACAACCGGTAAACATGGGCACTCCCAATGTCCGCACTCCTCTGACAAGTCGGTCAACAAGCTGCTCTGACAAATACTGTCTCGCGTATTAAGTTTGATGTGTGATGCTTGTCGGAGACGCAAGTCTACGATTCTAGCACCGTTATCCACTTGAGCTTACCTCCAGGTAACTGTCGTTCAGCGCTTCTCTCCTTAGATTTCTGATGACGCCTAAGCTGAACCTCGTGGTCAAGCTGGTCAAGCAAGTCGCACTGAGCTCCAGAGCAGAGCAATGTTTGCTCGATTGGATCCAAGTAAACAGTCACTTGTGCGCTCTCAAACTCAATACAACAGTTAAAATTTCTCGACGCAAATGAGAGAAGCGTTGTATATTCATTATTTCGACGTATGCTTCTACGGATGCCTGTTCGGATGCTACCAGGGATACGTTCTATGGCACTCTTTGAATTTCTGAGGCAGACTAAACACTCAGACATTGTCATGCTGGCGGGCGGTTTAAGTGTTCAGCTTGGTCGTCTTTCTCCAGAGAAGAAGCCGCTGGGAGGTGTTTTTGGCGTCCGAGCACAACACACTGACATTAGCAGAATACTGCTGCAGCTGTGCGCATCTCCCGATCTCAACATTTCGAGCACCGCATTTCAACACAGGAATAGGCACTGTTGCATAGAGACTCCCGTGTGTTTCTCAGTCATGGACACAACTCGACCATGTAGCAGTCAGTTAAGAGTGGAGCTGTTCTGATAAAGACTGTCGTGCTTTTGGAACAACCACTTGAACTCGGACCATGCTGTTGTGTGTGCTTGTTGTTTTTTGTCATTTGCCCAGTGGGCACACTCGTAAATGCAAGAAACACAACGGACATTCGAAAGAGAAGAGTGTAAAGAACGCATACCTGGGAGCATTGGTGAACAAGTTGCCTAGTTCAAGTCAGGTAGGAGAACCTAACTAACACTGAGAACTAATCGCAGCAGCTATGACAACTTGCCGTGAAGAGGTGTGTTTCGAAAGATCTGTGTAGCTGCGGCAGTACTTGATTCCTCTCACGTCGATAAACTTTATGAACAGGCGTTGCTCGATACCACCTGGTTGTCAGTATGACAGCGACCGTCAAGAGCTTAGACGTAAGCTGACTAAAAGCTTTCGCAAAGACGATGAGCACCATTTGGTCAAACAGTCCAGAGAGATAGAAAGAGCCTTTTTATGTGGGAATAGCAGAAGGCTTTTCTTCCATGAATCGTGGTTGTACTAGCCGTCGAGTCGATGTGAGACCAAGTGTAAATAAGATGGTTCACTTATTGGCACCAACCAATCGCACCGACATGATAGATGTGCTGAACATTTTGAGGAACAGTTCAGCTGACCTCAACCAGACCTTGTGGACGACGGGGCCCGAATGGTCAATTATTGCGCTCCAAACGGTCTTTCGTTTGATGCAGAAGTGACTCTGGAGTTCAAGTTACTGAAGCGTTACAAAGCTCGTGAACCAGACCATCTCTTTCCTAGGATTGTGGTGAGGTTGATGTCCAAACTAACGAAACTCCTCCCCACGATTTGGAAATCCGAATAAGTACCTCGTGATTGGTGTCTATCAGGAGTCATTTCCATCCTAAAAAAGAGAGCTCCACGTCTATGTGACAACCACAGAGGCATCGGTCTGGTCTCTACTGCGTCCGGGTTATTCACTGGCATTATATTATGTTGGCCCACTAAGCCCAGAGCAAGTCAGACACACGAAGAACAGACAGGATCCCAGTCCTATCGAGGGTGCATTGGTCACGCTTTCACTTTCCGTCGGTACTGGTAGAGGCAGCCGAAGGTCGTGGTGTTCTTAGATTTAAAGGTTGCATCCGAGTCGGTTGCTCGTAACGTTCTCTGAAACTGGCTTCTTCACAAGGGCGTACCAGGGCAACGCGTGAATCTGTTGAAGCCAGTGTACGCCCACCTTGCAAACAGATGATGATTCGTCGACAACCGTCTCGGGCGTTCATCACTTCTGTTGTTCGTCCAGGGTGTCCGATTTCCCTCTTATTCAGTTTTGTCATAGAGGACATTCGGCAAAATATGCTTAAGATGTCCAGTAAACTTGGTGTCGGGCTTGACGAAATGAAGTATGCGAGTGACATTGTCTTACTTAGTCCCTCCACCGAAGACATGCGTGACCGGGTTAATTTGTATGGAGCGCTTTTCGCACCTTCAAAGTGTAAAGTTGTGCTTCAGGAGTGCGGTGTTTCCACCCCTACTTTCCTCATTGCAGGTAATCTGGTGGAGACTGTGGACAGTTTCATTTACTCGAGCAACACTATCTCCGGCTTATAATATTGCTGATGAGATATCAGCGAGGAAAGCCAGGGTCCGAGTCGTCTTTGCTGGCTCGCGTCATTTTTGGGGTCGAACAGACGTTCGGTTGACGCTGAAATGAATGGTATATAATGCTTGTGTACGTCCTGTTTTGCTCTATGGATCGGTAGCGTAGCTCGTTCGCAATGAACGGTGTCAAATGAATTGTTCTGTTTGGCCATCATTGTCTCCGCCAATCAGCTCAAATTAAGCGGACTGATCGCGTGAGCAAAACGGCAGTTTTCAGGCGCGTATTCCGTAACGTTCCGGATGCACGGTCAGTTGGTCAACTGCTCACGTTGCACAGCTTGCGATGGTCGGGTCACGTACCCCGTATGTCATGTGATCGTTTACCATACCAGGTATTATATGCTGAGACCTCCAACAGTTGGGTGAAACTGTGTGGTAGCCAAGTAACAAAATGGTCATGAAATATGAAAACTCCGACTGTTCCACTGAGTAAAGTGGGTGAGTGTCGCTTGCCTGGCTGGGGTCTTCGTATTCACTCAAATCGCTGATTTGGGACGCCATCTGAGATGGTAGCGTGGCGCAGTGAATGGTGTACTTGCATTTATACCATTTCTAGTTTTTCTCACCTGGTTTTCCTTTCTTAATTTTCAACCTTCTTAATAACGTTTTCCTCTTCTGGGATCTTCCACGCCACTGTTGAGGTGAGCGGTGGCCCGATCCGCAGTACTTTCTGGTCAGGCTCATGGCTGTTATGATGATGAATTTTATGGAAACCACGTTTTTCACCTTACTAGTTTTCTGAAAATTCTCGAATTTTTGTGTGTGTATATTTGCAGAGTTATTTAATCGACCTACCTCTGGTATATTCTGTGTTGTCGTGCATGTGAACATGTACTCCTTGGCAGTTTTTCGTCACATCTCATTTGGTGTTCTAACTCCTATCATCACATTCTTGTTCTATTCTTCTTCCGGTCGAAACAGAAATATCATCACGGTGAAACGATTTGCGTCAACGTGCTTGTGGATAACAATTCCAACAAAACAGTGAAACGGATCAGAATTTCGGGTACGCATTCATCATTTACTGTCGCTACACATTCGCGACCGTGATCTGTCGTCTGTTTTCTTCCCTGTGAACCAGTTTCTAGGTCATCGGTTTAAAAGTTATATTTTTTTCCCTTGCTTACTCGAGCGACGTAGATTTAATACTTCCAGTTTTCAAGTGCTTCCTTTAAAGTGCGCTCTAAAAAAGGTTTTTGTGGTTCTCTACTTTGGAACTGCCGATTGATTGGTGTTTATCAACCATCACTTCCAATTTTTTAAAAGCGATGTCAGGGCATAGTGTGGCAACCGCAGAGGTAATAACCCCGTCTTTCTCTCACGTCCATGTTTTTCACAAGTTCCGTAGTGCACTGTCTTCTGGAACACAGCGGTTGCCAGGTGAGAGCAGAATAGACAGGTTTCCGGTCTGACAGTCGACGCTTCGATCATACCTTCACCTTGTGACAGACGCTGGAACAACGGCACTCCTCAGTTAACGATCGTGATATTTTTTAAACTGGAGGTTACTTTTGGTTTGGTTTTTCCACTTGCTTTCTAAGCTGTGTTCATCACAGTCATTTGCTCGCTCTGAGTGCAGAGCGCGCATTCACGGGTGTCTAACTCAAGGGTTCTCTACATCAAGAGGCGTTCAACAGGAGTGCTCGAGATCTCTTTTCCTCTCCAACTACGCAGTGGGTAATATTTTTGAACGAGCACACGGAATTTTGAGGGATCTCGTGATGATTCTGCCTGGTACTAAACTGACGCATATTTAGCACTCGAACAATGTTGCTTTGCTTGGCTTTTCGATAGAGGACAAGTTGTGCCAGACTAAATAAGTTACATACCTGATGTGTATCCTATATACTTTACACCTTCAAAGTGTTAAGCGTTGTTGTAAGATTAGGTTCTCCCCGACATAAACTTTGTTCTTTCTGGCAGGCCGTTTGAGGCTGTCCATCGTTACATCCACTTGGTTAGTTTCCACGGGGACGGCGAAAGCATGTAGTGCATTCGCCACTTTTTTTTCGTTTGTGGCTTCCGGGAAAATTTCACTTTGGGATTAAACACAGGCTTTGAAGTATGTGCGTGCGCCCACTCTTGCTCTGTGAACCAGTGACCTCGTCCATTCGTGCAGAAGATGCATCTAAACTATCTCTATTTGATACCCTACTTTCAATTACAGGTCAGCTGTTTGTTTGTAAGGTGTAGGCACCTTGATGCTGAAAGTTTGAATATAGACGAAGCTATTGTTTAGTAGTTAGGTCCCTTCTCTTTCTTTCTTCTATCGTTTTGCACAGGAGTTGCGTTTTTCGTGGTTGTGTAGCACCAATGGGCACTACTGATGTGTTGCTGTCTATGGTGATGATGGTGTTGATCGATGTTTGACCACCATTGTCCCCGTCGACTAGCTTGTATCGGGTGGCCCGTTGTTACGCATCTGAGAGTTGTGGAAATTCGCCACTGACAACCGAGGTTGTGAAAATCCACAGTCCTCGCTGGTTGGGTTACGTGCTCCGTGTTGCTCACTGTAGCCGATAATTGTTGGACGGCGAGAAAATGACGCGCTGAAAAGCTCTGAGAGCTTCGATCGTCCCACCATGCATGGTTGGTAGATGATGTCTGCTCGATTGGGGGTTTGCGATCGTCCACATTGCTGTGTCGCAGACTGTAGCTAACCTGTATCCGCAAAGTCGTTGACTCTTCTTCCTGTTATTTTTTTATGAAGCCGCGCTATTTGGTCTTGCTTTCTCCCTCCTATCCTTATCTATGTTTGTACTTATTGTTGTATTACTCCGTGAGTTATTATCGCACTCAACGGTATTCCAAGCCATGGTACTCTTCAGCGCCGCTCCTATCTGGAACTGCCGATGATGGTGATGCGAATTCAGTCACACGTTGTGTCCAACCGTTGGTGGTTAATACCGAGGTGCTGTTTACTGTTGTGGAGATCACATGCTTTACACAACAAAAATCAACGGCACTTATTCAATTGCTTCCCTACTACTAACCCGAACCAGTACTCCGGTGGGTGGTTGTTTCGATTTCCGCACACTACTACTGACGGCAGTGGTTGCAGATGCAACAATGCGGCAGTCAGACTTTCGTTCGTCAAGTTTAGACCAAGTTATGCCAGTACACTGCGATTGTTAGTCTTCAGCGTACTCCGTCAAATGTCCCATCGAAGTTTGTATATTATTCTGCCTGCAGCTTGATAAATTGATACGCTGTTATTCCCGGCTGGATAAGAAAACAGGGGTGTCACGAATCGTGAACGTCTCACTCAATAGTTTCAGTAATATCGAAACATATCCTTTGCTAGATTTTTGACTCATTTGACCATCTATATAGCCGATAGAGCATTTACTGTGATGCGGCGGTGATGTTATGGTTTCCGGACGATTGCCACTTTCTGCATAACATGTCTGACGTAATTTGAACATCAATCACAGTTGATTGCAACTGTCGCATTGCTGTAGACAATTCAGTCAGTTTCTCCTCAAAATAAGCACTGTACTTGAGTTTCACTCGTGTTAGAGCTCGTTAATAATGCAATCCTTGATTTTCATTCTATTTTGCCCATCCATCTATTTGTTTATTGGTCTGTTTCGTTTTGGGTAAAGTCAGTGTGAACACTGAACTAATATGTCATAGTTTGCGGTTGATTGCTTCTGTTGAATCAGTGGCGTTCAAATTCATGTTTCCTAACAGATTGTTGAGAGTAAACCTCCATTGCTTATCTTCTTGGGTAAGGTAACAAACCTTGCTTCACTTATCTGATTCGAAGTGTACACTGTTCGATGCACTTCTCCGGCGGTTTCTTGTCATGTATTACGTTCACCAGCTGAAGCACATAATAGGTTGGCTCAGTGGGAATTCTTCCTTTGTTGGCTAGACTTCTATCTACGTCGATTACCCTAAACCAGGTTTTTATCGCTTGCGTGCATACGGATTAACATCAGTCACAGTGTAATGCTTTTGCTGAAAGTTTTTGTTTTATTACACAGGATGAATGTCTTGTCATAATGAGCCTTCGATAGCGCGCACCTTCTGCTTGGGAACCTGTTCGTCTTCGTTATTGCCAGAGGACTTACGCTCGTAAGTGCAAGGCGTTTAACTGGCATACGAGCGATGAGGATGTAAAGAACGCTTACCAAAAAGCGTTGGCAAAGAAGTTGCCCAGTTCGAGTCAGACGAACGATCCTAACGAACACTGGGAACAAATCGCCGGATCTATGAAAGCGTGCTGTGAACAGGCACGCTCCGAAGGAGCTGTTCAGTTTCGACAGAACTGGATTTCCGTCACGTCGATAAA
>QNGE01000099.1:226436-242450 GCA_008508345.1 Paragonimus westermani | reverse complement strand
ATACCTACTCCAGCTTGACCGGTGACGGCGGCCGGAGAGTCACCTGAGGTGTATAACCAGTATCGGGTAGAAAGTGCAGGTGCTGTTAATTCCATACGTTGACTGCTGTCGTGGATTCTAGTCTCTGAGATACAGCAAACATCAATATGTGGCGAGTCCAACGTTCGTGCGAGAGCAGCCTGTTGACCTATTTGTTTTAGAGTACGAACATTGAAGGCACCTATATTAATTTGCGTTCTAGGTCGAAACACAGGACCAGGGAGGTCTGGCACTGAGTGGTGAGAGCTGGGACTCATCGGCACAGTGTTACTATGATTAATTATATCTGTTGTGGGACCTGCGGAGAAGTTATCAGAATTGGGGGTCGGGAGGGGCCTGAGAGCGAAGTTTGACAGGAGAGGGGGGAGGGGTCAGCAGTAGCATGTTTTCGCCTATCCACCCTGCTGTATGCAGCAGATAGGGCGACCGAATTTATACTGCGAGACGGCCGATGCAGTATGGAATTGTTTGTGTTGTGAGTATTCATGGTTGTGTGGGCTGAGATACTGCCAGGACGCCCAGACCTAGACAGGAGAACGATTAGTGTTCTCAACCAAAGCCTTTGGCTCAACAGCGTGTACCGCAATGCAGCGAGTGGGTGGCGGTGTACCAGAAATGGTAAGTTTTTCGGGAAGAGATGCCAACCATCTTCCAACCCCCTGACTGTGGTTTGTCAGACCTCTACCTGCTGGCCTGCCTGATATGAGTAACTCTGTTGGTGTGGTCACCACACCGTCTAGTTTAGCCCAGAAGGTCATCGAGATGCGCAAGCCGTCACACCACGTCAGGGTCCAATCTCAGCGATGAGAATATGATCGAGTGCTCCCACTAATTTTCGAATATGAAAATGTCACGTGTAGCTAAAAGCTTCCAACTAGTTACAATTGCCCTCGGTAAGTATTGTGTTTTGCATGTTTATCTTCTCCCAGTACAGCATTATCACAGAAATTCCCTAGCGCACTATTTCAGTTTACTTCCTTGTCATTCAATCGTGGATCTGCCACAATATGTTGAACACAATGGAACTGCCAGCGCGAATTTCTGCGCAGGCTCTTAGCTGTCAGTAATTTGACGCCTCTTTTCTAAACAAATCTTCGGGCTAAAACTTCGGACAGCTAGTATGTTTACTTCCATCACCAGTATGTTCTCACCTGTTCGACAACGGATACGTAGGCTAGAGGTGATTAGGATGTTTCTGCCTGTGTACTTGTCCGTTCTATCGCATGGTTGTCTGTGACTTCAGTTTGTCGTTTTTATGTCACATCTTCATCGACGCAGGAGACTGCCATCGCTCCGGCGCAGGCATTTACACATTTTAATTGCTTTTTATCTAATTTTTTAATTTAATTGGATCGTCTGTTCACCACAATTCGGTACACGACTGGGCCGGACCGCTTGATCATATGCATGTTTGGTTACATTGACAGTCAAGTTCGTCAGCCCACCCAACGAATTTACCGGTTGGTGCACACAGCTTAGCTAGAAGTTCCGTCAAGGTGACCAATCTTTATGCATGGTCCATCTGTGAAAATGTTGTTGAGTTTTCCTTGGTACGTGATATACTTTACCGATTGGGGTAGGTGCCTGTATCATATCTGACAGCTCGTTCGTATGAGCCTCTTGAATTTTTAGGTTGACCTGTCGTACCGCCAGCCTGTCGTTTGTCCGGTGTGTATAATCTGAGGAAGTCACTGACAGATTGTGTGTATCTCTGATATTTACGACTGTTGCTGATACACACCAAATTGCACTTTCTTCTTCCATTTGACTCACAAATGGCGGTCCATGTCGCATTGATACTTAATACACAACCGCACATG
This sequence comes from Paragonimus westermani, assembly GCA_008508345.1. Classification (NCBI taxonomy): domain Eukaryota; kingdom Metazoa; phylum Platyhelminthes; class Trematoda; order Plagiorchiida; family Troglotrematidae; genus Paragonimus; species Paragonimus westermani. Next base: position 240,591 of record QNGE01000099.1, on the reverse strand, counting down.
TGTTCGCAGTGTGTCTGCCTGTCCCATGTTTGACTGTTCACCGTTTATTTATATTCTCTCTGATTTCTTGCTTTGCCATCTTTCAACAGCGAAGGCTTTCCGATATGCGCAAGTCAGACTGGATGGTGCAAAGTCTATCGAGTTTGTCCTTCGCTGGCCTCTAACCGAGACAAGGCGAGTTTAGCAATGGATGGGGATTTGAAGCACGAAGGTACCAATTTGGCCTCGTCTACGATGTGAGCCCACTTTTGTCTATTGCCACGTGATTTTCAATCATTCACAGTAGGTGATCAGCTTTGAGACTGTCGATTATCATAACGCTGGATAGTTATGGATGCTAGCAAGGTTCCATGAGGAGTTTCTCGACAGCTCCATCTACCTACCTTATATCAATTTTCTTAAGACAGAATTGACAACCATTACGACTGATCTATTTATGCGGCTATTAATGTTGAAAATATTTATTTATTCGGTTTCGTTGATTCCAACCAGCACACCTAGGCGTCCGAAATCTTAACGATTCATCTACTGTCAGCCTAGACAGCGCTGTATCGGAGGTCCACGTGATGCTTTACCTAATGTAAAGGTTCAATGGAGAGTATGGAACAGCTTATAGAAAAGCTATGCCTAAATTAAAATATTTCACATAAAGATGCCTACATCTTGCAAACATCTACCCGAGTTACAATCCAGGCTGATGCGGTGTTTCCGAGCTAATTTCCTTGAAACTCCTATCACCGCATTTCACAAACACTTTGGTTAACTTCGTTTACGCCACTGGACTCGGTTAGGCATCATCTCCCCAAACTCTAGCCTCTGTGATCCACAGGGGCCATAAGCCCAAGGGAAAAGTGTGATCTGAACTGGTCATTATATTGATAATATCTTCATTTCTTCACGCTAAGTCGTCATTCGCCAGCCTCAGTGCACCTCAGATGACTGCAGCCTCCGCTAAGTACTCTGCTTGGCAGATAATTAGCTTGCCTCCTTGATAGACAGCCCAACTACACAATTCAGTAATACAGGTAGACGAAATTGCGAGATGTGTATATTTAATTCGTCCTTATAAGTCACATACGTGAAACAGGTGTGGCGCCACAAAAAAATCAGGGAGACATAGATATTACCCGGACCACTGGGCAAACGCTACTAACCTAGATTTTGGACAAAATACCAACCTGTGAACGTGTTAGCTGGGTCAACCAAGCGGCCGACTTCCAACAGACGTTTGACCATCGTCGAAGTTGTTCGTGCTACCCGATTGCATTTGGTCACCATTTACACTAGCTACTTCAGGACATGCTCTGTCATCCATAGACAAGCCAAACAACCACTAACCTCATCTACGAAGGTTCATCCATCTGTTAGACTGTTACAGATGTAAGTCTGTTATAATGTTTGTATCATGTTTATTTTGTTTGTTTCTTATCTGTTCAACTAATGAGAATGTATACCTCCCCACCGTGAATCCGTGAAGACTGAGCCGTTGAACCGATTCGACTGTTGCCATCAGGTGCCCGGTTGTTTACACGTTTATACTACCGACCATTTACCACTGAACGCAGACATCTTTGCCTGACTACCCGTGGACGGGCCACATTATTTATCTTAATCAGCCATGTTTCGCAACTTTATATTACGACTGCTTTTACGATCGGTTTTTATCTCCTGACTTAACTTTGCTCTGGTGCTTACGCGTAATTGTGACTAACGCTGCTAGGCTTTTCGTCTAAAGCAATTTGAATGTGGCAGTTACTTATTTCGCATTGCGTCTATGTCAATTTTTGACTAGGTTTGCTATTTAGTGTTATGGGTGCCAGATAACTTCACGCGACTTCATTGTTTAAAACGTCTGATGGGTGGTGCCTGCTGGCTTGTTGTTCTTCTCTATGCTACTAAGGTCTAGCTAATACGACGGGACGTGGTGGTTCAAGGTTTTCTGGACGAACTTCGACATTTGGTGTTCTATGCCCTCAATCTCTCGCAACCAACGGATAACAGGTTTTGTTCACTTAAACGTGATCAAAATAGGCCAGGCTTGACTGTTACGTTCAGTTCCTTTGGAACGGCGTTTGTGTTCATCTCATTCCTTCTTTCTTTTCTCTAGCGTGCCACCAAAACAACTTTCCAACGAATCCATCGGTATCCACGTGCAATACAAAGTTAAAGTACGCCTTACCCTCGGGTTTGGAGTCAGGTCAGTCGACGCTTGCCTGCCCTATTCATGTGTGCGTCTCTGTTTCATGCTTATCCATGCTACTGGCGTGTATCCCCACCGTGAGTAACGTTTAGCATATTCAGAACCAAGGGCGTCTTCCGTCAAAGTTGTTCACTTTCGCCGTTTGTGTTCTGTTTTGACACAGACAAAATAATAGGATTATCCACGGTGTAGATCCCCTACCGAGTGGAAGGTTGACGGATCTTGACTACGTGACGACAAGTTGTTGTTGGCTAGCAAGCGACATAGCTGATATGACAATTTCTCGTGTTCTTCCGAGCACCCCGGGATATGTCTTTCAGCCTCAAAATGCAAGTTTTTCTACAAGACTGCAAAAGTTGGTTGTATTTCCTATTAAACGATGAATTTGTAGAGGTTTTTAATCGGTTCGCTTACTTAACAAATCGATTAAATGTCAACAGGTGTAAGAAATGAAGTAGTTGTTCGTATCCCCAGTGTTTGGGCGGTCTTTAATGATCTAAGTCATCTCTTAGGTGCGTCTACCTGATGTTTACGGGCCACTTAAAGCAGCCCCCAGAGAGCTATATTGCGGCTGCGAAACGTGACCGCTTCTTTTGGGAAAAGTAAACCATCTCCAGCTATCCTACCATCGACGTTCGCCTCCGGTCGGTAGCGGTGATCACGTGGGTGTATTTGCTCATTCTTCAAGGGTAGGTGGATTAAGATGGTTAGGTTATGCAATGCGAACCGACCGTTTTCCACTCACAATACTCTAGGATGCTGTAAGTGATTAACGCTGGGATGGAGAAGAGCAAAGGACTATTTGGCTTAGTAAAGTGAAGCAGTTAATAGTAAGTTTGTTCCTGTCAGTCGGATTCCCCTCTCAGGCTGTGGCACTCGTGGTTCACAGTGTCCGTAGTTGGGGGCGTTAGAAGAAAAACGGCTCCTCGTACTCGGTTGTCCAATTAAGTTGTTTATGAAGTAAGCGCAGTTGGCCAAACAAGGTACTGGAAGACACACGAAAGCTGTCTTACTCATGCTGTTTTGCTCGGCTGCTCTTTTCCGCATGATGTTGACACGTTAGTGTTGATTGTTTCAATTTAACCATAGAGTCCTCGCGTATTTATTCCCATCCATTCTTTTCCTTTTGTGTTCCACCTAGAGCCTACCCTTTCTTTTTTTCCCAATACTTTGTGACTGTCAAACAACAGTGTTAACCACTTACCTGTTCCTATCGATGCTGATGCTGCTGATCATCATTATTGTTTCCGATTGGTACACATGTTTGTTTCACCTTACTGTCACGTAATCTAAGAAAAGGTAATGACCTCTCTGATCATCAAAGAAGGTACGGCTTAGTGAAATAACAGGTTTAGTATACCTCTTCAACCGGTAGCTACAATGGGACGTCCTCATCGAGTCGTTGGACTGTTGTCAATAGCTTGTCAGAGTTAACCACAAACTTCACAGTGTCATCTATCATCAGCAACGTTTTGGACATTTTCTTTGATCTTTGTTTGGTTTCTTTTCCATCCATTTCACGCACGGATTTTCCGGCGGGCATTAAAACCTTGTTGTCTTACGTTATTTGATTTGTTAAGCCACTGGCTTCTTGAGTGTAGCGGATTCTGCGATCGATTCATCACAGTTGCATCATCACTGTTTGTATTACATTGTCGTCAGCTGATCCAGATTTAATCCAGATGGTTCGGCACCACTGTTTTTATTTTTATAACATACTGAACTTTCCTACCAGCCCAGTTGATCACCAGCGCATACACTTTGTTGGCTGATTGCTTTGTATGACAAAGCGAGATGTTTGGCTTGCAATGTTACTAAGACCACTCGCTTTCTTTAACAACTTCCCTCAACATGACATCCTCAATTTGAAAACGGTTGTTCCCGAACTCACCATCATCGGTCGTATACTCCTCTGGATTCGAGTGCACAAACCTATGAGAATTTCATGTTACTTATCGTGATGTGAATTGGTGATAAGTTAGATGCGGAAATGGCTGTTACGAAATGCAACAGTTTCGTTCCTTGTTGTTGGAATATACCGTTGTGTCATCCTTTCAATCAGTTTGTTCATAACGTCTGCTTCGATTTCTTGCCATTCATCAGTGAATGTTGCTCTTAACTCTCCAGTCGATACATTTCGTTCCATCACGATACCGAGACGTTCTCGGTAGGGTTCAGACTCGGAATGTGAAGCGGCCGAATGAATAACCGAACACCACGGATTAATAGTTACGATTTTGCGAGGCATGCAGTATGTATGTGGACACAATATCAACACGGTTGCCGTGAATTAGAAGACAACTCGTTGTATGAAATGACGATTATCTTGAGTGTTGGTCGTAGCGCAGTGTGACTAACTTTGCACACCACTCTTCATACCCCTCTGTTACAGTTAGTGAGCAAAGACACAGTCTGATGAATATTCAAGTATCGATAAGGCGTAAGTTCTCTTTTAAGTCGAATGGGATTCCATTTCTAACTTACTAACGTTCAATTGGAGGACGTTTACTCGTTCGCAATTCCTGTATAGTATTCATGGAGAAATCGTGTAGATTTGTTCCAGTGAATACTCGTGAGTTTATGGTTACCATTCTGATTTGCTTATTCCTCGGTTTTGTAGGTTTTTTGGCCAGTAAACAAATTGTTGAGACGTATCTTAATTCATGTTGTTTATCGTTCGTTTCAGTGACGTATGCCTTCAACTGCCTTTTATCCTCACTCATCCGAATCCAACGGAATGGACTTCCGGAAGATCAGTTGAAGAAAAGAATCTTATCACTACGAATTCTCCTCGACCATGTCCACCTAAGGCGGTCGCATTGAATACATCAGCTTCCACTGGCACAAATTTCATAGGAAAAAATTCCGATGCATCTTACAAAACTACAACACGAAACGGTGACATGCCTATTCCGTCTAAATGTGACATCGATGCAGTTCTCAAAATGGACGCACCCTTCATCTTTGATTCGTCTCCAGCTAAACCAAGTAGACAATCAGAAGACGACCATCACGAAAACGGCAATTCACACAATAGCATCCAATCCGTAGAACCAACTCTTTTATCATTGCTGCCCACTACCCCGGTCCGGTAAGTGTTAAGCTTTTGGGACACACTCTGGACAGACTAAGTATCACTATATTGTTTAGCAGATTCTCTTCGTCGTCTTCACACACACACGACTTTAGTTTCGATTATAAGTTCTTGTTAATTAATTCACTTTGTTACACGGTTGTTTTCGTTACAGTAGAAAGTGCCAAACGTTTAGTAGAAACCGACTGTCTGCAGATCTGATGGTCTTCGTTACACTCATTCCGACTCGTCTTGTTGATGTTGACTTTCCCATAGTGTGGCCTACTGTGATATAGTCTTAACTACACTTCTGCGTCCTGCTACCCATCAGTAGAACTAATTATGGTATGTGTATGTTAAGTTGAAAGCTTAATCCCATCCTAATATGGTGCGATATATTACCAGATGAGAGATGAAGCTGTCTAGAAACTAGCCCGTTTCGTTTTTTCACACGTATTCATCGGTCGCGAGATTTTTTGGCACACCTGTGTAGCGTATTCGATCTCATGACTTCTTAATGCCCTTACATGTATATCAATGACTATTGTGTCAAGTGACAACAAACATAACTTACTCACGTTTTAACTTCCCACACTACCTCGTTGGTTGGTTGTGAAATTCACTGTGATCAATTCCATCCCTGAACGTATTACGCTTGGGAATTCCATTCATATTGCGTTCGTCACAATGTAGCTAGAAGGCGTCCAATAAAGCACAATCTTTATTGTCCAAATCGCCAGTCACATGCAACGCGCTCTCTCTCGTTTATGAGTCATAATTCCAACCCACAACACCCTCCAGTTTCCGTTCACACGTCGTGTGCACTTCTAACCGGTTTACGTGTGTGATCGGCGCCTTCTATCGGAAGGGGGGGTTCGCTTGCCATTCCTCGTCTGTTTGTCCGATTTCGTTGCGCGATGGCTCGTCCGGCTGCTCGTGCTGTCCGCCATCCACCCAATGTTGGCCTTGACCGTATTCCAACATCGTGTCGAGATGTTCCTCTAAATGTTGGAAAAACCACGCCTCCGATCTGGCCGTCTGTCGTATTTCGCCTGCCCTGCCTCGCCCGTTGGTCCGATCTAGTCGAGCGATGACTCATCCGGTCGCGCACGTTGTCCTTGATCCGATCGCGGCAGGTTTTCGAACGTACCTCCCCCACATTGAGGTATTCGGCCGAGCGTTCGAAAACTCGCACCTCCGGCCTCACAGTTCACCACATGTTCGAATAGTGAACTCGTTATCCCCACCCAAGATACGCAACCGGTAGCGACATTGGCCACTGTGCTCTTTTGTTGTTGGTCATCGGGAACTTCCCAGATTTCCTTCGTTTCCCTGATTACATTTCTGATTCAGTTTTCATCGCCGAGTAGGTTCTCACAGTTACCGGGTTTCAAATGCTGGGATTCTTTTTATGTTAGCTTGTACGCTTTTACATCGGTACTCTTTCGTCTCCCTTTGTCCATACTTTATAATTGTACAACTATACACCTCATTGTGCTATCCAGTTGCTTCTACTCTGTCAACTCCTCCGATGACAATTTTATACCTACACAGAGTGACTGAGGTACGACAAACAGTCGCACAGGCCACTCAACATGTGAGCTACAAACGTGCATAACTGAACACAAATAGTTGACTTAAGTATCCCCTGACCAGATGTATTCAGCGGTAGATGCGCACTTCTCAACATCAAGACTCACCATCGATCCAGCATCTATGGATGCGTTTCAAAAAGTTTCAGGACCTTTTAGAATAAGGGCTGTGAATGTTAACAAAAATGTCAATGAGGGTGCGTTGAAAGGTCTACTATGCCCTATCTGCCTTCGGTCCGCGTGAGTAGTTGGCATTACTAACAAGAATGCTACTCGGAGATCTTGAATAAACTCAACTACATCTCATATCACTCTGACTGGAACCGCGTGAGCGTCCCAATAAACTTTTGCATCGTCGCCTCATCACATTCATACTTTGATTCCGTATAACACAGCTTGTATTCCGCGTGTTCTCGCTGTGACCAATTTTGGCTGTGTGATAACGCTTTCACATTTCGGTTTGACACTGACCGTTGTGACTTGCCTAGTTCATCCACCTAGCTTGCACTCAAAACACCCCGTTTGATCAGGAACAAAACGTTTCCCAGAATGGACATGTTCGTTATTTGTTTACAAGTTTTCTTGGGCGCTAAACTGCTTGTCATCGCTATTGGGTGCGAGCCCCGTCAAAGTCCTTGAGTTCAAATGTTACTACCTACAAGAGCTGGAGAACTGACGTAGTAAAGAAGGATTGCCATTGATGCTTGAACCTGTTTTTTTTCGGTTTGTTGATTTTCACTCGTTCTCTGTCAGATCCAGACGGCCAACTGAGAACCGTCAGACGGATATATAGTTCATGTTTTGAAAACAGACCGTTTACTGCGGTACCGCGAACATCTCCCATATTTCTGAACGGATTTGATCGCGTTTCGCTTGTTGTTCATGTGTGGCGTTGATTTAATTTATGTTGCAACATTACTGCATCATCATGCTCACTACGTGATCTCAGATAAGCTTACACTGTGTTGATTACCGCTTGTTGACGGACCGTGTGTTGTAAACCACTATTGGACTTGTGGTTTTTTTTACAATATGACAGAACCGACATGACTCTTTTTGGAGATCGTAATCATTTGGTCTCTGGCGAGCGGTCTCCACTCAGTCAAACCCCAGGTATTCATCCAACAGCTTGTGGGTTCGATTCTGTTGCACTCGCCAAAGTTTGTGGTACTCGTCAACCGCCTTCCACTGCAGGAACGCAGTCTACGGTGAGCGAAGACGACTTGATATTTGAGGACTTTGCTCGTCTTCGATTGCGAGCAAACACAGATACTCCGGCAGCAAACAATGCTATATTCCATCAACCTGGTGTGTTTTCGTGATTTTCCGTTAATTTTTGTAGCCCTTCTGTACAACTCAGTACTCATCTCTCTCAAACACTGCAGGTGCCGGAGGAGTGCTTTGATCTCACTCTCGTCCATCAATTTCCTGTCTTTCTTGTCTTGAAGCATATGAGATCACTCCCTTTTTGACTAGTTCGTTTGTCTATCATGTTGGTCTATAATGTTCCTGTTCTAGCTTATCTTGATGTTTGAATTTTTCTGGATCCCCTTGTGAGACGCTATATTCTTCCGTCGGTTCTTTTCATTTTATACCTGTAAATTATTATAGATGTAACTTCTTCTCTTGCCCATCACTTTCACTCACACGCACACGATTTTTTGAGCCCATGCGCTTTAGGAATAAATTACCGGGGTTTTGACATCTCCGTGCATACACATCATAAACTTGGAGCTCTTTGTTTCTGGCTCATTTCATACGAACTTTGTTTCTCTCTGCTCACCTACGCTGTAGTATTTTAACTGACAGAGTGGATTTGACTGCTGCGCATAGAATGGTACGTGTATTGCTGCGTTTGTTTTTTTAGGGGACGCATTTCATAACGCCATTTTCTTTCCTCACTTTTACCGCGTGACTTGTTGTGACTTGTAATGCGATCTTTTGTTTTGCTTGCTTCCCCTGCTTTCCCATTCTTTCCCTAACTCATGCTCGACTTTTAACAACGATTAGGATTTGGTTGCCCGATTTATCTTTTCATCTTTTCAAGTGCTTTTTATCATTAAACATTTATTTTTTATAAGCAATGTATATTACTAGTTGTATTATTTCGTTCACCAAGCTTACAGTTTCCATTGTAGCCTCGTATGCGTTGTCATCCAAACTTGCCATTAAGTATTCCTATCTGTTCTCAGGCCACAGCAATCTGGACGATCACTTCTGACATCTGACTTGCTTATTTCTCCCCATTATCCTTTCGCGCTGTCATTTTGAGCGCTACATACGGACTAGATTTTATATACGACCGAGTGAATTTCAAGATGCTGACTTCTCTTGGTGATTTGGCTTGTTGAGTTGAGGAGCTCGGTACTGTCAGCACTATCTTCCTGGGGCGCGAGGTTGCAATCTACTAGCCCTGGTTTTTGGGTTTTCCAACATGATAGTACGTTACTTGCACGTTAATCAACAGGTTGTTGTACTTCTGGTTGGAAGCACTAGGGTAAGTGGCGGATAGTTAGATTCATTGGTGTGATTGTTGTCCGGGAACTCGCCTTGATTATCAACGCAAAGAGCTAGGTAGGACGGGAGGTGATGTCTGACAAAGTCTACTTCTCATGAAGGTTGCCAAACAATGGTACTTCGCCCTTAGTATGTCCAGGCCAGTTGGCTTCTCATTAATGCATTTATTTTCTGAATGTAACGTAATGCTCTTGCGACGAGGTCGAAAATCCTTGACAGACCACTTTCGATATGGTATGCGTGCGGTAGTGACACTTAGTGAGATGGAGCAATGAAAGCTGTAAAAAAAACTGTCTCACCGCTGTCCTCATGCTCTCTTCTGTAATTCGATGGTCTGTTTGCAATGTTGGGATGCATCTGCGCGGAGTGTTTGAAGTTCATACGTCGGATTTCACTAAGTATGCCACATTCATATATCCTTTTTCTGTGCTAAGGCTTGTTTTTATTATCGCGGCTAAGCATCAGCGTCAACCACTCATAAATTGCCGTTGGTGTATTAACGGTCATTCACCTGAAGATTGTGACATCTGAGTGACACTGTGGGCTACCAAAGCTGTATGTTCCGCGCAAGTTTTGTGCGTCAGCTGTGCTCACAATACCACAGAGTGCGTTACTGACCCTGAGATTCAAGATGGACTAAGCGTGGATTTTCTACTTATTTTGGTATGGAAAACAAACCGCCTTATTTTTTCAATGTCACTTGGCACGATTTTTCTTAACCGGCTTGTACATCGCGGTGGTATTCACCACCGCTGCTGCTCATGAAATTACTGGAGATTGTATACTACTAATACCACTGAGTTATCCAAGCGAAGAACGTTGATCACCTCTCGGTTGGTCACTCGTACCACTGTGTTCCTTCATCGTTTACTGAATGTTTACATTCGGGTGACCAATTCTGGAGGCGGGCTCGAGGTACTTGGCTGTCATAGACACCCACTCTCCACAGAACAATAGGCGAACCAGTGATCAATATCGTACATATGACCGTTATCAGAGAGGCACATGGTGTGGAGCGATTTCCGTTGGCCCGCATTTTCCGACGGTTTTATTCGGTGTAGTGCGACGTGTTCTGATCAGCTATTTGTAGTTATTTAGTATCAATTACTTTACTTGTGTTGTCAACACTTCAAGTAGTTTGCAAGGTATCAGTTTACTTCAAAAGACAATATTCGATAATTATGCATATCTCAGCAAGTCCTTGGCTGATGCAGCACTACCTTAGTATTTAAAATGGTTGATGCCCACACTGAAGAACGGGTGATATGGGTCTTAAGCCTCCGTGGAGATCAACTGCAACTGGTCCGAACTTCATTTTCGGCTCTTGAACGAGATTGTCGGGTGGTTCTGACGTGGATCTGATCTCTTGAAACGCAGTGTCCTGTTTGGGCACCCCACGTTCCATCTTATTCTCTCGAACCTTGTCCGACTTGGGTCGGTCTACATCTTCCTTCTGGGGCGTTGCGACACTTGTAGTGTTCTGTTTGGAGCAATCGATACAGGTCTTTTGAACTGATGGTTCATCACTGTCTTTGGCACACTTGATCATCTGCTGACGCGAATCTTCACGCTGCGTATCCTGTAAATGGTATACCGTGATTATTTATTTCATTTTATATTGAGTGTAACTTGCTAGATATGTTTTTATCACATTCGAAAATCTAATCAGAATTACTTGTGAACATTACTCAGCTTGTTGTAGTGGAATCACAGTAACTAGCCTGTTACCTTTTATTGATGACCTCGCATTTGGAGAGTAGCTTTTGTTGACAATTTAAAGGCCGCTCAGACAGTCCATGGATATGCTTTTCCCAGCTGAGTACCATCTAAGACTCGGTCACCCACGAAGTTTAGACTTGAGAACAAACATAGACGAATATTTGTCACACACTAAGCTCTGAGGCTAGGCAGTCGCAACCAGCGTCGACTGTGGTCATAGAGCAAACGGACCATGGCTACCCAGTTATTTGTGTATACCTGTACCAAACCCATCGCCCTGGTACCCTCGTGCTAAGCAATGCTCATGGGACCAGTTGTTCAGCAACCGGAGGCTCCAACACTTCTGATTGGAATTTCGGGCCGTCTGTTTCTTCTTAGTGAGTCTAGTTGAAGATGAAACTGGTCCAGAATTGAAAATAACTAATAAAATGAATCGTCCTAAGATGCCCGGTGGAGTTAGATGTCAGTGCCAGTAGTCTAGCTATTTTTTTCGGATTTCGTTTTTCTTCGGAACGGCGTCATAGTTTAGTTACACCAAAGCCGGGTTGGAAACAATCTTTTCTTAACAAAAGAGTTGGTAAACCAACATTGACTGGTGTTAGCTTTTCGTATTGACTCGTCTGCAGCAGGTGATGAATTATATTGGAAGTTTCAACTCAAACAATACCAACTGCGGATTGTGTTCACCGTGACCTACAGTTCGTAAATTACGGTTTTCGAACACAGGTCTGGACAGTTATCACAATGGCTTCAACTTTCACGAACCGTCATCATTACCATCGTAGACAACCACTCGTCAGTGGTTCTCACTGATGCTCAACTGCCACGTAAATGTGGAGAAAAATAAACGTTCTACAGGAAGAGAGAAGAAGAAAGACAAAGGGATAGGGAAGGACCGAACTACTAAAAATAGCTGTCTATATTCAGCCGTTCAGCGTCGAAGTTGTGACGATACACCGTAGTCGTGAACGCTGAGAGCGGCTCCACGTTGCACTCTGTGGACAGATTGTTGTTCGCTCGTCGTAAACCGATGTCTTGCGATATTTTTTGGCCATTGCATCTGGTTATAAGATCTGTTTGGGTACACATTACATTACATTCTTGAGGTCAAATATTTGTCATCGTCTGAGTAGAGGCATATCGAATTTGTTTTGACAATGGTAGCTGGATCTTTGGGTTTTATTGTCAACTTGTTAACAAAATAAAACGTCAGTTTTCAAACCGTATAGTCAGTCTGCAAAAGTAGAGAATGGTTATCGTGCCGATGTGAACGGGCAGTTCAGACTATGGAAATCATGCGTGAAATTGTGCGAGTGATCTGACGACAGCTGTTTGCTTCGGCTTGGTGCACCTCCACCAATGGCGGTGTATCATTATCCCATTCAAGGGACATTTTGGAGAAACTCAGGTCAACATTTGAAGCGAAATGGTATCCGACATCAATCTACCACGAGTGTTACGTTCATAAGGTTTCTTACAGCACTAAGTAGTACAAGTTAGTAGCTCACGAAGGACGGTATAATTGTTTACCTGCTCAAAAGTTTTGGCGTCGCTCAGCACTAATTTACTATGCTATATATATATCTATATAGGGTCTCATACCAGTGAATTTGTTTCCGGTAAAAAGGATACAGTTTGGAACAAAAGTCAGCACAAAACGTGTACCCCCTAAAGTGAATAGTAAAACTGTCAATTGTTATGATCGTTGACCCGAGAATTTACAGTCCACTTTCCTTTTCGGCTGCTTCGGATTCTCCTTATCCAATTGCAGTTACAGTTTCTGAGTCCGGTTTTTTTAATCGTGTACCGGTTGACTACAAAAAATGCACTCTGGAAAATTATACTGGTACTATGCTGTACATTACGAATCCCCTACATGAATGAAAGTATCAGTGATATCTTGCTCATTGTCTTTCAACGCATACTTATGCTATCGATCACAGTACCAAACGTGACAAGGTGCATCGAACAGGCATATGTTGAGAGAGTTGCGCTCCTGGCACTTGACAAACGGGCCTGTGCCGATGTGATCCGATGACAATTATTGACTCATCGTTGCGCGCAAACAGCAGGATCCTTAAAGTTCCAGCAACACGTGATTTTTACTCAGAACAGTCGATTGGACGGTACATTCATTTGTTTCGATGAGAAGCGAACACAGAACGTATATGACAATACTGCTAAGTAAAGGAAACGTTTTGTACAAATGTGGTTCAGGAGGATTGTAGGTATTCTTTTAGTGGACCTTGTGTGTTGATTAACTGTTACTGGTTAGTTTAGCGGTACATTTACGTGAGTCTAAAATTACGCTAACTTGGGCATTCTCCTAGTTTATGGATGGATGTCACTTCAATCAACTATGGTGGGGGATTCGAGCCCCACTTTCAACGGTCCGTTCAATATCGTTTTAGAGTATCTGACCCCTTGTCGTAGGAGCATGCCACATAGCAACAACCACCGGGTAGTATAGAATTCGAGAAATTTGCTTTACTTTTCCATCAAGCTGCTTTGGGTTCGCACTATGACATTCTACGTGGTGCCTCAATCTGTTTTGCAAGAAAGAAAGTCCATTTTGTAGAGATACAACTCTGAAGAATCTGTGCTTCAATGGGATTCATAGCGGCAACTGGAACAGCGTGCCCAGACACGCCAAGCGATTCGCTGACTGAGCAGTGGAATCAGGCCGTGAGGTCAGAAGTCTCCCATTCGAACTCAGTTACTCTTCTCCCCTGCTCTCTGTCTCATACAGATCCTATCGAGTAACCTAGTGAATCGATCGTAAAGTTGAGGGTTTGCTAGGTTTTCTCGCCAGCAATCAACAGCACCGCTGATCACTTCGGTTGTACTACTCACACTGCGGTACTTACTTCAAAAGCCATGTGGGTGCAGACTATCAGTCGACAATATGGGGCATTCCGTATGAGACAGAGTTCAAATGGGTCATATGTTAGTACCCGGCAAGTTCTCGGTTCAGCATGCAGAGTCCGCACGGTGAGACTGGACCTTGACGTGGTGTGACGGCTTGCGCATCTCGGTGACCTTCTGGGCTAAACT
>QNGE01000099.1:211257-223065 GCA_008508345.1 Paragonimus westermani | reverse complement strand
TGATGAGATGGACGCTGCGTTCTTTGCAGCAATTTCTTATAACTTTCGGTCATTATAACCCGTGTACACATTTGCCATGATGATCGGGACCCAAGTCTGATTTTCCATCGTCGACACCTGGCACACTACATTCTTCTCGTGTTTTCTCTGGAACGGAGATGGTGAAGATTACCATGCGAGAGTAGGTTTGCTCTATCCGAGAACATATATCGAGACGACACCTCGACTATATGACTGATGCCATCACTTTAAGAGATGTATCAGTTAATTTTTTCGTTGTTCACTACTAGAACATGGTCATCCATCACTGACGCAGTAAGATTGATCTCTATTGGACTCCACCCCGTTACTGCCGTTGATCCGGAAATGCTCATCACATCAATATAGCCACCCCTTCTCTGTTTGCCTTTAGATCTGAAGAATGTTCGTTACACCCCAGGTTCGCGCTTCGAAATGACTGCTCACAGACTGACTTGCCTCCTTCTGATTATGCAGGCACTGGAATGCAGTCTACTCCTTGTTGCATTAGTCGGCCTTTTGCTAGCTGATCATTTTTGACTTGTTTCTAACGAATGAATTTTATTTAGTAACAAGTCGGATAACACTTTCCACTTCCCATTCAATTCTACTTGACACATCTGTTTGTTGTTTCATACGGAAAGTCAAATTTTGCACGGGCTACAACAGCTGTAACAAATGCTCGCAGAGAGGTATACAATATGAAAATGGAATACTGGTCTTCTCTGCATCTGTGAAAGAACGAAAACGACTTGAAAATGGACGTCGTTTCGGTTCAACTCTCTTAAATCGTCTACTCACTGAAATATTGTCACAGTTCTCCACTGACACCATGCAACAAGTATTCCTCGACGTTATTGGGCGTTTGATTCCGAAGTGCCGTTCGTCTGGTGTTCTTCGTGGTGTTCGTATTTCAGTTTCGGGCCATCGATGTCAACTTAAGCGTTTTAGTCACACATCTCGCAACAAACTTCACTTTGAAGTTTTGTTCTTTCGTTTTGTTCAAGAGGTGGAAAGCTGTCGAATGCAAACCGCTTCCTCTGCATTCGGATCTGGTTATTTCGCGAAAGCGTTTGCGGAACGGTCATTATGAAAGCTTTCTGAACTTATTCATATTTGTACGCGTTGCTGGTCAACATTCATATCTATCATTTGTTGCCGTTGCTCATTATCTTATGTTGAAGTTCACTGGTAAGTCCGCCTATTTATATATTGTTGATGGATTTATCTGAAAGTTCTGGTAAATAGACCCAAGTCTCATACAGTACAAATGCACAACCATGTATGTAGATACTCCGTCTCTACAAAGAGAGAGGAGTGGACGGCTCAACAACACGATGCCTCATTGGGGATTACATGTGTTATCCACCTGTAGTTTTTCTTATCTGGGGCATGTTTATTTTTAACATGCATCGTGTCGGATAACCGTGTTACGATGCGATAGGCACGAAATAATCAAAGTTCACTGTTTTTCTGCCGGCAAATTTTCTGGTCACTGGTTTTCGTTCTTTGTTCTCCATATCTTTCTCTCGAAGTCTGTTTCAACCGTCAAAACTGATAGGCGCGTTGTCCACATAATGTACTAATGTATGTACAAACATATTGGTGAATTTGTAATCGTTCTTGTAATGCACACCATAAAGTATGGTTTATTCCACTTTCCGAAATCTTAACCTTATAACCATGAGCCTGTTTCCGTCTGATCTGTCAACGATGAGCAACAGTTTTATGAGATAATATTTGTCTACGTGATTTACAGCTTATCTTACGTTGCTAGCATCATCTGTGCAAATCATGATTCCGTACAATATTTCACGGGAAACAAAAGGGGAAACAATCGACTGGATAAATTCGAGTAGTGCTGTCGGTAACCGTACTTTGGTTCCCTGTTTCCGTTGCGAAAACGGTTGAGAAAATCTCGGATTTTTTAACCAGCCTTCACAGTTTCATGTGAGACTGTCAAATACCTCACGATCTTTCTCAACCTGTCCGTTTTCAGGATTTGCACATAGAACCCTACGGTGGTGCAAAAACAATCAGCTGGATGTCCACAATCATAAACTGATTCAAAAACCTTGCATTGCTTGGTACATTAAGCATATTCTAACCATAATATTAAAGTTCCTTTTTGCGTTACCCTCAGCTAGGTGTACCATATCTTCCGAACTGGGAAAACACGGTCCAGGTTCTTAGGTCGCAAATCACATGCAAATCTCAAGATATAGGATGTTTAAAGAAAACAGTTGCTCACAGATTGGAGCTGATGTGTTACAAGCCAGTGAAGACAGTTCAATGATTCGTCATTTTTTTTTGTCAAAAACTAGCCGGCCGTTGGTTCCTGATGGGTTTCGAAGCGATCTGGTTAACACTGAATGTTTCTTGTCTGCTGAAATCCTATTTGATTAGTCAAAAAAGCGAATTCTGGAAAGAATCACCACGAAGAAAACTTTAACTATTGCAAATTTTACAACCATTGTGTCGAAAAAGTAATAGCTCAAGGACTCGAATTCTAGGTCGCCAGAATGGGCACCAGCACACTAATCTACAGGCCAGTTTCATACACCCAAGATATAAATGCACCTTATGTTAACTTTATTCACCACGGCGTCTGTTTTAGTAACTCACTGAACTCTGATTTGTTGTTTATTGTGCACCGACTAAATTAACTGTTCATGCTACTGGTCTACAAGATGTCAGTTTCCAACGCTTGATTTTTGTGCACAGACTCCTGTTGGTTGTAATTTATGTCCTTGTCGATTATTAATTTAATTTTGTGCAGTTTCAGTGTGATCAGAGTAAACCTCCAATATCCTCTCTTATTCTGCTTAAATCAAATGATTCACAGCTACCTCACAGCTTCTATACCACATATGTCAGGACCACATGGTTGGCCGGATTTTAACCCGGTCATTACTATGCATTTAAACCATTATAACTAGAAAAACCAGTCAGTCAAAATTAACTCGTTTAGGTCAAAGGCTAGCATTAAGTAGCCGAATCAAATTCGGGTCAATAAACCACTCGATAATATCATTTGAAAATGGACCGGTTAATCACACCTCACAAAAGCCTAAGCAATGGCTCACCAGCTTGTGTTGATGATGGATGTTTACTTCTTAAGTCGCATCTCTGAAATTATTACCTTAAGTCTCGAACCGTACAACAGCTATGTCGACCCAGATTGTTGTTTGCATAGTCATATATCGTCGCGTATCTTCTGAGTGAATAAAAACTGACATAATTTGGGACACATGGTTCCTCGTAACACTTTCGTCAGACTTGAACGAAGACATATGTTGCGATGTTATTGGTTCGTTAACACTCACCAGTCTCAGGCAAAATATGCAAGTAATATATAACCAAATAGTAGTGGGTGCATACACCCACTCTAAGCAATAGGTGATCAGCACCATTTTCAATCCAAGCCGAATTCTGGTGCAGCGTCGTGTATATCGCCGGCAACCAGTTGTTGTATTTCTCCACTATAAAGGTGCGTTCGATTCGGTGCATCGATCTACACCTTTAGAGTAGCTCGAACACAGAGGTGTACCGACGGAGTACGTAAACACACTGTCGGCACTCTACTCCCATACTTCAGCTCAGATTAGGGCTTACGGTGAACTGTCCGACAGTTTCAGCACTTGGANTTCTATACCACATATGTCAGGACCACATGGTTGGCCGGATTTTAATCCGGTCATTACTATGCATTTAAACCATTATAACTAGAAAAACCAGTCAGTCAAAATTAACTCGTTCAGGTCAAAGGCTAGCATTAAGTAGCCGAATCAAATTCGGGTCAATAAACCACTCGATAATATCATTTGAAAATGGACCGGTTAATCACACCTCACAAAAGCCTAAGCATTGGCTCGCCAGCTTGTGTTGATGATGGATGTTTACTCCTTAAGTCGCATCTCTGAAATTATTACCTTAAGTCTCGAACCGAACAACAGCTATGTCGATCCAGATTGTTGTTTGCATAGTCATATATCGTCGTATCGGGTGGCACCAGCGCGTAAGTAACGAGGAGGTTAGAATGCGGGTGTTTGGTAGTGATTGTCAGACGAGTTCTTTTGTCCAGTCTCTACGTTTGCACTGGATTAGATGTTTAGGTCATTCATTAAGGATGCCAGCTAGTCGCCTGCCACACCGAGCACTGTTCGCTGATCCACTGCGACCAACTGGCGTAAGGTGCGAGGTGGACAGATGATGACCTGGCGTAGGGAAATGAAGTAGTTCACGATGACTGGTCATTGTAAATCGGGTTTGTCTTCCATGTTGGCGTGTCAATCCGTTATAAAGTGTAAATCATTGCGATATCTCTGTCGCGATAAGGTAGACATCTTGGTAGACAACAGTTAAAATTAAGTACAATAATTCACTTCCACGTAGTACATTTGTGTGCCAAAGTTACATGGTATGGATCAAGTGTGCGCATTAAGAAATAGCTTTTTTTAATTAATCCTTCTAGACTGAAACGAAACAAACATGGTTGTTCCTATTCCGATGTTTTAACTATTATACCGCAGAAATCATCCAGTGACAGTCAGACACCTTATAAGTGTGTTTGATTGAGGAATAAAATTGAGAGTCTGGTAGTCAGATTATGACGTGGAAAGAACCGATAGAAACCCTAACTTCAAAGGTTGAAACCGCAGCTGCTTAAGGATCTCATGGCAAGAGCTCATTTGATGATAAACATCTGTTGTTGAGATTGCTTTCAAAAATCGTTTGGTTTCGAAGTCATTTGCATCCTCATCAACTGGTCTTGTGTTTGCATACGTATATATATATATACATGGTGTAAACCCTCACCATTCAGGAAATGGACAGTTATTATTGTAACTGAATGCCATTTCAGTGTATCGTATTTAGAGTTAGAAAAGCACTTTTACCCTCAGATGTACTATGTAATATCTGGAATGCATTGGCAGACTAAATGCTCCCATATTCCATGGACGGCTCAGTCGAGTCAGGTTATTTCAAATCATTTTTTGGTTTTCCACATGATTGAATGTTTCCATCACTGTGTTTGAGGAAATCTTCAGGCCAACTTACAAGTTTTTCTGTCTGTCGCAAACGTTGTGTAGAGCCTGGCCGAGCGTGAAGTAATGAGCCTTCGGGTTTGTTGGAAATGAGGCCGGTTACATCTGAGTCATCCCAATTCTCGTTTGTCTCCGCTCCTGTTCGACTGACTGAACGTGAACTGTTGATGTTCGATGGTCGATTACCGATCACACACAATTCGGCTGCACATAGATAATGTTCTGGTTTGTCCAACCATGACGGAATAGAAACGGTACGAGTGGCTGTGGGCGAATGACAGTTGAGATACTCTCGGCCACCTACACACACACACACACAAATAATGGGGAATGAAAACTAGATTTAATTAGACTCACGCTAGCTTACTCGCCTGGTTTGACAGCGGTAGATTTGTTAAGTTGATGGAAGAACTCACGGAGGAGAGAGTGTAGTCTGTCCGAAATTCCGGTTGCTGCCAGTTAGTCGTTTGTTTTTCGATAATTTTGGACGGAAAATCCATAAATCCAATTATCTAATCCACTTAACTCTTCAGTCTGTTTCAGAGTATTAAAAACTCTCATAACATGAAAAGGCGATTTCGAATCGAACCACTGAAATTTGAAACAGTAACAGCGAACGATAAACGATCTAGTTCCAATCACAAAACAGCTACCCGGCGAAGAAAATTAATCAACATGCAGACCTATAAATGTATATATATACACATTCAGTTTGCGTTTTCTGTGTACAGTTTGGTGTATCACATCTGTTGATGCTAGCATGCACTATGCAATATGTCTTCACATGCGGATGGTTAATTGAGAACAGTGCTTTGTAAACCCCAGTGAATAAAAACATGAGCATGTGTGTGAACACAAGTGTATGAGGACGGAAGCAGATCATTCGGAAAGAGAAAAGTTATGGAGTTCTGCATTGTTAGAAATGAGCGGTTCCCCCAAAGTAGGTTCTAACCAGCCAACGAAAACAATCTTTGAGAAACAAACAAAAATGGTTGATTCACTATTAAAAGCGAAAGATGGTATATGCGACAGAAACAACAAACCAATACATACACGAATTCCCGTCATGAACTGCAGTCTTGCGGTTTAGTATCAGGCAAAAATGAACCTGATTCAGTTTAATACCAGAGTAAACTCCTGTTTCTGAGCAGCTCATATCAGTTTCCAGGACACAGTTACGACGTGATTTATCAACCTCGACGGATTTAGTCTAGGGGTCTATATTGTGTCTGCACACCAAAATGTGTTATTGTGTTTTAGTCCTAAACATTAAAATGAGGACTAAATAAAATAGGTAGGAAAATGTGCATGAAGTCACCTCTGACTTTAAATTTGCATCACTCCTGACACTGGACTAAACAGCATGTGCGTGTCATCCTTAGCGTCTTGTGCGGGTAACCGTTAACGTCCTTCGGAATCAAACCATGCCAGCTCGGTGCTCATTATTTGAACCGACTTCACATACTGACCACTTGACTGTAGCTTTTAACCCAAAGCATTTCCTTCGAAAAGCACACTGAGACAATTATGAGACAGCATTCAGCATACATGTCAGAAACACTCCAGCAACGTTTATCATCATGTGTGTCTCACCTGCTTTGAGCACATGCGGTCAAACCATAATGTTATCTGCATTGTGTTCCAGTATTCGCAAAGTTTTACAACCGTACAAATAGTTTGCATGTGCTAATGCTTTATGTTTCCTACCTTTCAGTTACCTATCATTGTCCTACTAGCAATTCGGATAGCACAGGAGTAAAAATGCTGCGTAGGCCTTTGATATTAGATGGTTGTTCTTATTTGACAACCTGTCAGAACAAATCACTTTAATATGCAGGCTTATGATCATCGCATTTCGAAATCACGATTTTCTTCAGTGTGAGGAAAACTAGTAAACCTAACGCTACATTGCACGTGGTCCTGACTAGAACCACTAACGAGGAATTGTACGAAAATTCAAAAGCAATACTGTTTAATTACACTTCAGATGCACAAGTGCAGGTCTATATTTCAAAGCCCACTTAAACCTTGAGCCGCTTCGTAAAGAAGTAAGTACATTACTGATGTGGAACCAGGGATTTGGTTGGCGTAGTTTGAACACTATCTCACAAAAACGTGAATCGGAGTGCGAATCCAAGTCATGACAAGAACTGACACTCCTAGAAGAAAGCTCGAGTCCAGCGCCTTTTTTAAAGGGATTGACTGTGAAGCCCATCTGACCACAAAAGCCACATTCAAATGTGTCTGATCTGTGATAAGAAAACTGACTGGAACTGGTAACAGCTTGTTGTATCGTAGTTTTTATCCACTAGGCCACCCATTACCCAAACGACCAGCTTGGAAGAACCAAACGGTGATATTGCTCAAGCTGTGCAAGTCTGTGCCTCTAAACGGACCGGATCTGTAGCCATATATATGACGGTGGCCGTTGTTATACTAAACTGGGATATCTTACTCGACTGATCGACCTAAGACGGAAATCAAGAGACCAGTGTAGAGTTGTTGTCGGAAGGATCGTAAATATTTCTTTCCAGGTGTGAGGTGTCAATCCGTGAGAATAGTCAGGCCATGAGGTGTACTGTCTTAATTCAAACAACACTTACGCAGCGGAATCAGCTAAACGGAGCATCATTCACAAGTGTTTTGAACTCCCCCATCCCGATTAATTTGTAAAGTCGGTCTCTTTTGAAACCAACTACATTACGTTAGTCCTGTACTTGTTAGTGTCCATCAGCAGGACACTGTTTCTCTCTGACGAGCGATGAACTACAGTTTGCGTATTTGTGAGGGGAGTGGTTTGTCCATTAAACATGATCGAATCGTCACATCAAAGTTTTTAGCCCCAGTCACTCGTGAATAACATTCAGAGGGTTGAACAATATTAACGACATTGAAAGGGTAGAGAAAGCCTACCATATTCGGGGCTCGTTATCCGTGTGGAATTTCGAATAGGACCGTAAGAGCCACGTCGAGAAGCGAGGTAAATTGTACTGTCAACTTGATTTTTGTTACCAGATAGGTTGCGCGGGCTTCCTTGATAGGTCGGAACGGATTGCGTTTGTCAGTTAGGTCTTTTAATTGTTTTTCTCACTTAGCTTACAGTATTGGAACCAATTTGTACATGTACTTTTTCAAAACGATCTGTGTAACCTAGTTCACTGTGGCTACAAATGAATAACCTTTCTTGATTTGCTGATCAAAATGAATTTATTACTGGTTAGGTGAGAGAACTGTTAGTTTTCTGGAGGGAATGTGTGTCGTCGAGTTACTTTTGAAAAAACAGTCTGTACTTTTGTAGGGAGCACGTTCGTATTGTAATTTATTACTCTGTCATTCAGTCGATGTTCATGTTCCAAATACAGTTTATCGTAAATCAGCATTTTGATAATTTAATTGGCAAAAGTATTCAAAACCGGAACAAACGTACTTTTGATGCTCATTCATAAACAACTATTTGTTTGAACCCTGGCATGACTGCAATCTAACAGACTGACATTCATTGTATTATACTGTAAACGATGAGACCATAAACAACACAATATGGTAGACATGTTTGTTTTTGCTAGTGCACTAACAGACTACCTGAACTACATTGGTAGCAAAATTGTCATAGTAAACCATTCTTTGGATAAACAGAGAGATTAAAAGCTCAGATGGAACAAATTGATCTTATAGACAACCGTCGTCAGATTCTTCCAATGACTCTCCAGTCTTAACATGAATCGCCTACCACTAACTTCATCATTACACTGTTTTCCGTGAATCATCTAGACATTTAGACAATTATCTAATTTGTGTCCTAGTATTTTATGGCTCATTTGTTCGGGTTGGGACTTGAGCACAGAGCAGTGTTATTGGAACATGTGTGTATGATTGTCAAATTGTCCACTTGCTTTCCGTGTTTCATCATTATGACAAGTTGCTGAAGTTCTTCTCGCGACAAGAATGCAAATGACGTTCCCTCAGTCTAACCTCTAACATATGGTGATAGTTCCACGGTAAGAGCAGACACTAGAGTATACCTGTTGAGTTATTGCAAGCGCGTGCTCATCGAAGTGAGGAGAATGAGATGAATCGGGATAATTTCGTTAGAAGAAAGCAACATTAGAAGTCGGATAGCTTAGTAGGTTCTTTCGGGTACTTTCTGGTATTTTTAGAGTTCTCGAGGACCGTGCCATCTGTACATTCCGGTTGGTTTGAATTTGTCCCATCAGTGTCATTTGCAACCTGCGGTTTCATGCCAGTTAAACATATACACCCAGGTGCTACTCATGTAACTAATGGCGTAATGCAGAAAAACTTCGGCTAATATTACTGAGGTCCTGTACTTTTGCGACTGCATATGGATTCTTTAATCCACTGTATTTAGATGGATCATCGATATCCCGGGTATGCCATCAAATGTGAATTGAACTTTTAAATTTTTCTCAAAGTAAAACGTGATATAACAATAGGCATACCTTCATGCACTGGTGATTTGTTGACTAGTTGGTCACTGTGTAAAACCATAGTCGGTTGGAAATCGTATGCTTAAACAGTTACATAAATTTATTTGACAGCACTATTAATACAAACAATGAAGCAATATTTTCGGATGCGTTATTCAACATTAACTAGGATGTCATTTTGTACTGCTACTGTTCGCAAGATCTGTCAGAATGGTTCAATTACAGAAATTCGCTTATCACCTACCAATTATGGTTAACTGAACTGGACTTCCGTTGGACAAACGACAAGTTTGCTCCAGCATGGATTGTCCAGACAAGTTTACCGACCGTCTGACTCCGTCTGTGAAATTGGTCACACAATTTTCGGTCGCGTCGGTCTGTTCCTTTGGATTAACTTCTGCAAACGTGTTCATTTCACTCAATTCTCTCGATAGCCGTTCTTGTGGCGATGAAACTATGAAATCAGTGTTCATTAGTAGTTTGTGAGACTACATTACGAGTATACAGCCTAGCAAATAGGGGTATACGAACGAAAAGTTCAGGTGGTTTTCATTTAGAATGGAAGGGTACGATTAGAAACAGACGTCTGAATCGTTAGTCACTCAAAAAGAATAGTTGTTCGACGTCACTACTGCAACACAGCTTTAATATTCTTGTGATAAGTAATTCACTTGCAGCGGCGTTTGCTTGTTTTTTCAATCTGAAGTACACCAAACAACTTCACGTATCACTGGTAGATGCAAAAATTGGTTGGTCTTACTCTGAAAGCTCTCCTGAGTTAATCGCAGTTCTTACACTCAGACGAAACTTCCAGCTAAATCTTTTTGAAGAGTGGCACTGAATTCAAGTTCCCTTCCTGTCAGTTCACGTCAATGATGGTCATGGTTGTCATAAGCCGCATTTGAAAATCTGTCCAAAATCTCACGAGACAACAATATTGACCACTGCGCTGTTTGCCACCCACACAATTCGGGAGATTCGTGACATTTAAGCTCATCTTCACGTTCGTTTGTGAATGCCAACTACAACTCCACGTGTGAAAAGCATAGGTATTATCGAAGGATTTGGGTGAGATAAAACTTCACTTCAGTGTTTCTGGATACAAAGTTTATATCACTGTGAAAATTGTGTCAGAGTTTATATCAACGAAACGGACTATCTTCAGTAACATTACTGGTCAGTCATGCATACGATTCAGCATATGGTTTTGATAATCACAGACGCAAATTGTTACCGCATGCTTACAATCCCATAATTAATTACGTACGATGGATTACTTTGTAACCATCTAAACCATCGTTTCAAAAATGAGAACAAGCCGGATGCTGTCGATCTTGTTATCAACAGACGATGTGGTCGTCTACCAATGACTAGTCAGATCAATATCTACGTCACACTCCGCACAAACATGTGAAACGGAATTCAGCTTTTATCTTTGACCTTGTGGTACGAAGTTAAATTATGTGTCCATCTCTGTACAAAAAATTGCCCTGTAACTGATATTCAGCTAGAAATTTGGCATTTTTGATGACATAAGTAACGTGTGCCAATATACCTTTAAACTACAACTGACTGTTTTTACACTTGGAAGCACAAAATAATTCAACATCATATATTAGAAAGTAATCGAACTTTACCAAGCACTTTCACATTTTGTGACATTTCCTGCTGAATTCCCACAATCATTCTACTGTGGAATCCATGAGGCACTGTCGGAAGGGTTACCAAGCTACGTTTGAAGCATTCAGTACAATGCCTGCATAGTTTCAGCTACATTGATAGTATTCTGTTTGAAAAACCGCAAGTAACTATGTAAAATCAGTATGTGGCTTCAATCCCGGAGAAATCTGGTCACTGTTAGTTTACCCACTATTTGCTGATCATCATCATTATCATAACAGCCATGAGCCTGACCAAAAGATACTGTGGCTCGGGCCGCCGCTCACCTCAACAGTGACGTGGAATACCCTAGAAGGAAACGTTACTAAGAAAGTCAACAAATAGTAAAGAAGACTAAGCGGAAGAAATAGAAATGGTATGGATACAGGTACGCCATTGACTGCGACACATCGCCATCTCGGATAGCGTCTCTAACCTACGGTTTGAGTGATCACGAGGACTCCATCCAGACAGGCGATGCCTGCCCACTTTGCTCAACGGAGCAGTCAAAGTCTTCATATTTTGTGACCACGTTGTTGCTTGACCACCACGCGGTTTAACCCAATCGCTAGTGCCCTCAGTATATAATGCCCGGTACGGTAAACGCTCAGCTGGCATACGGAGAACGTGACCCA
>QNGE01000099.1:0-208865 GCA_008508345.1 Paragonimus westermani | reverse complement strand
AAAAGTCTGACCTGCGAGACAACAGGATATAGGGTTTTCTTGGGGGACCCTACCCGGAGCCAATGACTTAAGAGTCTGGCTCACTTGGCAGTGAGGGGCTTGCCTAGCCCGAGGGCGCAGTGAATAAGACAATAATGTCTGATTCTGAACACTGCTGCGCGCAGCGGACGTACTAGAAGCTACATCGGGCTTTTGAGAGATATCTGATATTTTTTCGACCGTATTGGATAATACGCCGGCGGTCACGGTCAACCGTTGGGCGATCGGAGTGCTCTTTGTTTAAGGGTACCTTCTCTAACCCCCTTCTTCCTGGTACGGAAGACAGCAGTGCCGCAACTGAAAATAATTCTGCAGTATGCCCATAGGATTGTGCCTCACTACCTAAGCACTCCTACGCGGTCAGTAGTGCGACATACAATCCTATGAGTGTAACTGCTTCTCGTCTGACTGTTCCCCTTTGGCCTGTCTGACAAGGTTGCACCTGGAAGGACCGGAGTCCTAGTCAGCATAGCCCGTCGGATCAAAACAGTACACAAGCCCGACCACCTTGCCAGAACATTAGTATAGGTCGGGTCTCTTTGCTGATAGATTACCATGTGCCAGTTTAGGAAGAAGTGTTAACCTACAAACTAATAAATTACTAGTGAAACGAGCACCACTTAAATCAGTTCCACGTTCCATCCCTCATATACCCTTTATCGCATTGATTTTTTCATTTATCAAGCCTAATCAAGATTCCAACCTCAGACAACTTGTATCTCCTGTCATGTGAGATAGCTGTTGTCAAACCAATTATCTCTATACAGTGCAGGTCTGAGCAGCCGGACAACAACAAGAGAGTAATTAAAACCCACTCTAAAGTTATATCCTTTGGCCAGTCAAGTCCTCGTCATACGAGTTTGCCAGATAGAACGTACAGTTGGATGATTTCAACCCGATCCCGTATCATCTGGAACTGCGAACTTCATCTAACAGGCCACTGACCCCAAGAATGTTTCTTGCAGCTGCTACGTTGTGATGGTTTACTGTGTTTTTTGCGCAGCCCCAATGGGCGTCTTGAAATTGGTTCATTCGTAAATTGCTTTACATTCAGCCAGTACATGGTTGATGACAGGTGGCGTGAAAATTTTGACGAAAAGGTTCAGCCGGTCTGAAGTACTACACATAGACGACGGGACCCGAATGTTCAGTCACTGCGTTCCAGACGGCCCTTGGCCGAAGGCGGGAGTGGTCTTAGTGCCCAAGTCACCGGGGCGTAGCAAGCAGCCTGACTCATACCTTTCCTCTCCCCCATCCCGCGTTTTAGGGATAATGGGAAGAGGCTGACATCAAAATTAATAGAACTCATTTATCAAGACGGCAAGAATTTACATCGCGAGGTGCGAGCATTTCGTTTATTCCCATCAATCAATCACATAAAACATTTGGTTTCATTGGTTTAGAGCGTGGCAAGAAAACAATAAAATGAGCGAACACCACATGAGTGTAATCAGTGTTCTGCTTGCGAATGAATATCCGGTGAAATTTCTTGGAATTCATTGCAAGGAAGGAGTAGCTACCTTCCAACCCCGGGATGGGATTTCTGTCTTGTAGTTGTGCTAACTTTCCTCAGAAAAGTATGGTGTAATTAGCACTGCTAGTCCCGTTCCAAAATCGATCTCAATTATTTGTTAAATTTTTGCCTGTCTGATACACGGAAACTAACTTTTGCAACCTTATTTGTGTGTCGTAAATTCTTCCGTATTCCAGCCCAAACAAACAGGCATTTAGCTGGTTTAAAAACTCGTCGAAATCATGAGAAACAACGTATGGCAAGAAATATTTGTCTTCCTTGTTTAATCGTCAGTTTGAATACAGCATAATGTCTGCAAAAATTTTAACCAGCATGAATAAGAAAAAAGTCAGTTGACATTGCAAATTGTGGTAGGCAAAAGCAAGAAAAAAACATATTTGCTGCTTTCTTCTTCTTACTTAACCGCTTTTTTGAATAGAGTCCAATGCCTTATGATCTGGAGATTACTACTGGTTCCACTTTTGCAATTGCATAGTTCACAACACCAAAAAGGATCAAAGAACCCCATCTGACATCTCTGTTAAGGTATCTGAAGATCTAGAGAAATGTCAACGGACAACTTTGTACTGAAACATCCAAGATTTTCGTACACACTGAGAGTCGTCTAGCAGATGGCGCGCACACATCTTTAAACCCTTCGTGACAGTCGATAATCTAGAGAACCACTGGCACCGCGATAACATCTGTCTCTTTTCAAAACAAGTTGCACAGCACTACTGTGAGCGTGTGATTGTCCCGCAGTTGTGAAAATCATCTGCTCTGCTTCTATGAAGTCGGTGGATTTCCCGTCTTCGATAATCTTCGCCTGCTTCTCGTGACGCCACAGGGAGAATTGTGATTTGATGACGTGTAATGGGGACAGGTAGTCAGCTTTCGTGTTACACAGCCCCAATTCACTGGTTAGGGTGGATCGGGCAAGTTTCACCCACGACAGCCCAGTACTTATTGTTTGTTACATTTTTTGATTTCCCTGGGTTTGTCTGAAAAAAACATTGCAACAAGCAGCCGTGATTTACCGACGTATAGTCCAACATTCACTGGCTTCAACGGCATTTCTGGATGGCTGAAGATATTAGTGAGTATGGCCACAGCATGAAGTCAATGGCAAAAATGTTGCCAGGCTCGTCGTTCTAACTCTGCTTAATTGCTGTTATGTTGAATTCTCGTCAGAAATTTTCAGCTTTGTAGAAACCAAAGCAAGCATCCAGCGAAACCACAGCTAACTCATATGTGATCTAAATCTGACCAAAGCATATTTCGCGTGTTACTGTCCTATGGTTTATTTCAAGTTTTTTGTTCATGTTTACTCTTATTTCAGTCATCTATTTTTGCATCGTTGTCTTTCGTTAGCAATCTGTCGTCAACCCTCAAGACTACTGTCATTGGAAAAACTGGGGCTTCATGGTTTATTCAGGAAAAAAATAAAATATGTATAAAAAAACTGAACGATGTCATCCGATAGTTCTCAAAAGGTTAGTTAAGTTTTTTTCAATTTATCCGGAAACTTATAATCGATGTAAAATCGATCAGAGACAAAAGTAAAATAGAAGCTGGAGCTTTTAAAACCTAAACCAAACGATTCCTATTCAAGAGTTTGAATAGGTTTTTAAGCTGGCTCGTAGCATGTTGTTGGCTGACTACCCGGAATATAAACGCGGAAAAGTATAGTTAGCCTGCGATCTCTAGTGAAAATGGCAGGAGTAATACATGTGATCTGTGTAAATGTTACTTAAAGGAAATTAGAAATTTACGGTAGTCGCCTTAACATTTATGTTTGGTTCATATGACGAACACGATGTCCAGTTTTAGCGATAATCTGTGTGGGGCTCATGGGTAACTAATTTTCTAGGTTTTAGTATGTAACGAAGACTGGTCTGTATACAGCTGTAAGGATGTCATTCAACTTTTTCAACAGGTTTGACAAAAGCGCCGTTTTTCAGAACAAACCTAAGAAAATTTTCTATACTATCAACCGCAGTCAACAAGTGCAACAAAGTTTTGAAAAGTGAACTCTGTGAAACTACACTTTCCAAACTATACATCATTGCACTAGCATCAAGTGTTCGTTGGATACACGCTGAATCTTGCCGGCAACATTTTGAAAGGCAAAATTGTCAGCTGGCACTACGTAAAGCATAAAACTTAATGTGCTCGCAATGCTTATCATGTTAGCTGTACAGACATATAAAGACAAATGGAAGTGAATGATCATTCCTGTAGATTTCTTCCCAAGTTCACTCTGGATGACAGGGTTACTACGTGGTGTGCATGGGAAATGATCCACCTCTTAAGACACAAAACTGTTTAATTTCGGCTGCAGAGTGAGATGTCCGTGAGTGAATTGCGTCACAGATTCCTGGCCGCTTTTTTACAGCACATAGAGTTCTTCCTATTGACGATGCGAAGTGAACCTTCGTTTATCTATTGGGGTAATTTTATTTCACATAACACCTCGCCACGTATAGAACCTCAATGCTCAGTGCTATTTTGCTTTCCTATGTAGCCTGTTAAAGGTGACTCACGTACAGAACGCTCGTAGGCTTTGCTGCTACGTGTTTTATGGGCGAGGAATAATCAGCAAACTCACACGAAGTAGGACCAGAAGTGAACGGATCCAGATATCTGTGCTTTCAAGGTGCCTGTCTTAGTTTTGGTCGACTGATTTTGTGG
Source organism: Paragonimus westermani (assembly GCA_008508345.1). Classification (NCBI taxonomy): domain Eukaryota; kingdom Metazoa; phylum Platyhelminthes; class Trematoda; order Plagiorchiida; family Troglotrematidae; genus Paragonimus; species Paragonimus westermani. The sequence goes on along the minus strand of QNGE01000099.1, from coordinate 204,622 downwards.
AGATGTTTGTAACTGTTGCGCTTTACGTAAAGTGTTACTTACAAACTCGCACTTAATCACCCACAAGCTATTTCTCCAAACCATCTCTCACCAGACTACTGTCGTTGATTAGGCCTAATCAATATCACCAGCACAGTGGACTGCGGGAGTGACGTGAACTTGGAAAATATTGATTATGTTGATTACAACCATGTGTGGGTCGGGGCTTTCTGAGTGCACGTGTGTTATGCACCACCTGAATTGGGCTGAGCTCAGAAGACAGTATGGTGATATTTCACTCTCATTCTTTTCACCATTTCTTGTTTAGTTCACAAAATGGGATACATTTTGAATCCAGTCATCTGAAAATTTTACCCTTATGTCTTATTAGTCAACATACAACCTGAGTCGTTAACTCCTCCAGTCCGGTTGACTTTAATTACCGTGTTTTTCATGGAGGCTTAAATTATTCATACGTTTGTTAACGTTTCCGGTTTCGTACGGATCTGAATACTAATTTGAAAATCTCTCACTATCATAGTGCACTTAGTAAATCTTAAGCTGGGTTGAGTAAACTTTAGTATTAAATATAAGCTTACCAATACGTTTTCCGGTTACTTTGTTTTTTGAAGGGCTTTTCGAAAAAATGGTAGCTGGCTGATTTGTTAGCCTAGCCACTTGCCTATGATGAAAAATTGTGATTCGTTTTGAAAGAAAGTGGGTTTACTCACTTGGTCACTTGCGATCCCAGCAGGAATCCGTATAATTTTTCCGGAGCCAGCTTTAATTGTTTTGCCAATCTAGAATGACAGATTTGTAACCGGCCAAAATACTTTAAATTTTTAATGTGATAGATAAGTGAACGATTTCAAAGCATTCATATTCCACCAACTGAAATTGGTAAGCAGCAAACAAGGTGGATTTTGATTTAAATTTTCTTGATACTCATCAGTTTCGTGTATTCTTTATTGTCGTTTAGAAAGCTTGAGAACAAATCATCTTACTCTTTCAGTATAACTTTCTCAAAAAAATGCGTGACCATTTGTTAACCATACTACTTTGTCAACATTCATACGTGCCCAGTTTAAAGTTGACATAAGGGATGGAAAGTTGCCAAAATATTTTAAAACGTAAATCCGTAACGAACATTGTTATGGATTTAGCGGGCGCGTGCACCTCTTCAGGTTTGAGGTCGTAACTACAAAGCTCCTAGAAATATTTTGTACTCATAAGAAATTAAAAAAGACAAAAACCGCGGTCTGTTACGTTTCTCTCACACTGACAGCAGAAGGGATAAAGCATAGGCTTGCAAGCCAACACGATATTCACCTGTATCCACTACAGTGAGGTTGCTCTTTCAGGCACAGGCACCGCAGTATCTATCAGATTTTATCAAAGATGCAGTCACCTAGTAAAACTCGAGACAGATAGATGCCATAATTACGCAAAACTCAGTCGACGAATTAACCAGTTTGAAATGAGCCAACTAAAATCAGCTAGTGGTCTGAGATGTACGTCGACTACCTTGCTGATGAAAAAGGTATTTTGATAGTTCGTTCCGCTGCACCCCACTGTTTAGATGGGAAGTGTTCATCCCACTGCCACCTCCCCCACCTACTACTGAAAGCGCCGAAATTGTATATGGATATACTTTCGTGGCGAAGTCTGTGGCTGTTACTGCGAAGAAACTCGATAAAAGGAATTTTTTACTTAAAGTGCTCGAATGTTGCCACTGCCCCAACCAGGCTTGGTCACTTGCTGTCCACGGACTATTCATCACACTGATGCATGTCATGTTTATCAGCGAAAATAAATGTCTCAACTATGTGGACTCCTAGTTCTTCGGCTTATTAGTAACCCAGCTGGCGTAAGTTCACGAGCATTCTCTGACAGACCAATTTGGCCTGACACTATGTAGCTCAGCCCCTCAGTGTGTGTGTCACATAGTTACGTATCCATTCATATCACACAGCTCAATCTCATAACTGCGTTTGAACAAGCAGCTAGACTACCTGCTTGTTGGCAGCAACTGAGTGTAGTTCTACTGTGAAACAAACTTTGCATGACAGATTTTCTCTGCTTACTAAAAAATTCTAAACAAGACGGAAGATTCAAAAAGTCACTTGTTTCTGCCTCTAACTGAGTCAGTAACTGAACTCAAAACAGATCTCAGTGAAAAGCTCAATAAGCAGTCATATGCTAAATAATAAATTCTTTTCTATAGTGTCGAGACAAATGAACAAGTGGTGTGTAGACCAGACTAGAACTGGACTTCCTTAATCACAAATCGCTTGCTCGGGGCCGATACCGGCTTGTGAACTAGGTATATTGTTTCGGCTTAATTGCCAAACACGTTTGCCTTTCGCCACTCGTGTACACTGAGTCTGATTGACTGGTTTGAGAAAATTTGGTTATGTCTGATATTCATAATCGAAATTTGAACGAAGTAGACAACCCTCATTTTGTGCAAATCATTCAATAAAATTTGTGCAATTGCTGGCCCTGTTTGATTGGGTTTGCCTGATGATACATATGAGGATACATATGAACAACCTGGAGAAGGTCGTTTCAGTTTTGTGCGACTTACGATATTCGCTAGCAATGGCTATAAATGTGGATAACGTCAATGTTTACGGTGATTCGAAACTTCATGATATTCAGCCCCTAAAAGGTTCTGACTTTGTTTGAAACAGTCATGTAGTGATAATAAAACTGAAGTGATAGTGAGCAGTCTGTGATAAGATTCAAACTCCTGCGCACAAAAGTACAGCAGTTGAGTGAATAAACTTTCACTATGAATACTACTACCCAGCGGGTTCAAACATATGCCATATTGGACATGGATTATTAATCAGAAATTCAGCACTGTGAGATATCATATCCTTGCAGCTTTCGGTACTCATTTTTGAGGTCAATACCAAATGTCGACTTTAGGTGGACCATGTTCATCCGGAACAACCTTATGTTGACAAGTTGCGCTTCTTCCACGTTTTTTGTCACGCGGTTCCTACAAAACGGCGTGTCACTTGTATATATTTTGGCGACTACTTATGAGTAGGTATAAATATGTAACAAAAACGTATCCACATCAACCACTATAGTTTATATGCTATGCACAACTTAAAATAGCTGTGGAACCCAAAACAGGGTTTCTCAGTTGACATTTGGAGCCTTCTCATGATTGGAATATCGGTGTATGGATTATGAATGCAATGCCCTCCTTTGTGACTAATCGGTTCTCATATGTATGAGGGTCGTCAATATTTAGCACTTACTACGATAACATTTAAATGGAGGACGAGCTTTATTAAGCGAAATTATTTAAGTAAGATATTTCAACCATATAAACTTTTGCCAAACGTTTGCTAATGAACCTCTCAGAGAAATTAGTAGAAATGAACGAAAATTCCGACAGTCTGATCGTGAAATGTCCTTTCTTCAGTTTTACGTATAAAACATAAATATGCACGTTTTCAGACGGATGTGTGGTGATCATTGGCACTGTTTAAACAAAAACGATGTAAACAATTAATGATGCTAAGGCGTGATAGGATATTTTTTAGCATACGACTGACAACGCAGATTGAATCGTTATTGTAAACGTTTCCCAGCAAACGTGGTCTTCAGTATAGGACGACTGATTTCGTAGAACGGTACACATCCTGTCAAATGAAATACGGTGCACTTGGACGTCCAAATTGAAACTGACAAACGTGCTACCTTCTAGAATGCAACAGAACGACTGTCTACTTTTTTATCCTAAAGAAAGTGCCCAGAAAATGTGTTCATTTTGAAATAATTCATTTTCTTGTTCCAGTGGAATAGGCTGTATCGGTGGCTTATCAAGAAAGTCGTCGGATAAACAACTTGGGCAGCACTCCAAGGGGTTGACAACCTGACCTCAGTGGATTATCTGCAGCACAAGTTTGGACCGTGAAGTGGATTTTGGTAATACTGTGTCAAGGTGGACGTGGCACTTTAACTGATCTACTTCACTGTTGGAGTTAATACCAGACAAATGCTATGTAGCCTATCGGACGGTGCAGTTCTTATCGGAATTCAGACTCGAAAATTTAGTCTATTTACGAAGGTATCAGTGATTCGAACATTCGTGTTGTCGAGTCCTGCCATTGAAAGTCCAATCTAGACGATTCCACAGCAACTCAATCCCTAACTCTTGAATTAACTCGTACTGGGAACCGTTTAATCCTTGCTTGGGAGTTTTTCTTTCATCTGATTTTTTATATTTGTCCTGGAATGGTCGAAACGAGAACAACCTTGTTCTCCAGATTTTTACGTTTAATGACTAGCAAATTTCGCGGTCCGGTGTTTCAGCAGCACTCTTGAGTACCCGCTGCAATGATCACAACACAGAGCAGGCAATGATTTCTTGACGTTGGACAAACAATTTTCAGGAATGAGAATAATAACGTGGCAAACAAGACTTAATATTTGGTCAGCAGGCTGATTTCAAACCAGTAAATATAAAAACCTCAATTAGATCGGTTAAGGGAATCCATCAAGAAGTGTCATGGACTGAACACTTGTTAGAAGTTGCACAATCATTGATACAAATTGTGAGCTTGATTAGTCGTAGGCCAGGGCTGGTTACCTGTCCACACGAAATTCACTTGAGTGCAGAAGTCAGGGATGCGCACTCGATAACTATTTTGCTTGGTGTCTAGCATCATACGTAGGTCATGTTACGGGCCGATTGCCTAATAATGTGCACGAACATATTGCTCATAGTTAAATAATCGTGTAAACAAAACTGTTTCAAATGTGATGGTTGCCTATCTGACCAACTCTAATCTTACTGTCAGTGAAAAAGATGCCTTCTAAATTTTCTACTGAGTGTAAAGAAATCGATCAAAAACGGTGACATTTCGAATAGTGACCGCTGCCGAAGCTATCATCATCCGATTGTACAATCCTGAATTCTGTGTTCGACAGAAGTTCGTGCGATCACGTAACCCCCCTTGAACTACATCCAATCAAGCTCACAATTCGGAACAATGGTTGTGCAACTGCTAGCAAAAATCCGCTCCTGATCTCTAATGACCAACTTCCTTACTCGTTCTAGTTACTTTTCCCATATTTATTGTCTTCTAATCAACATGCGTTGTTTTTCACATGACTTCCGTGGGTAGTTTCGGACGAAGTTTCAGCAACCGCTGTGAACAGTGACAGAATTTGTTGATTTGGCCGACAGTTTAGGAGTTCGGCCGCCCATTTTCTTGCTGGTTATGGTATTCGAGTTGAGTGTTGCTTTCTAAATCTATCTTGCTTGGTTCCTGTTGATCGTTTTCCATACTTTGTCAGCTGTTAGAATGAGAATGTAATTTAAGTGAATATAACTTAGGTGAAGTGAATGTAACCTAAGTGAAAGGCTGCGCAAAACTGAACAGGCATTTTTGCTAAAGTTATCCAGCACTTCGAAACCTTTAAACAGACTCAAGGTTAACCTCATTCAGGTACGCAAAACTTGTGCTGCAAGAACACTTCAACATAATTATGTGACATCGGTACTGTTAGCAACCCAATCACTTCGCTCAACCACTGTTCACCTCTCCCTTTGAATAAAATTTTGGCACTAGTCATCAAAAATGTGAGCCTTCAAAAAACCATATATCTTTGACGTGTTCCTTGAACTCTATCGCAGACAATCGTTGTGAATGTGTGTATTACCCTCCATAAGAGTGAACTCTCTTGTTCTTGTCCCAAGGAAGCCAATTTAGCACAGTTGGTTGCTCACCAACGACGCGAAATTAGTTGGGACTGCAGCACAAAACCCAGGAAAAAATTGAGAGCAGATGAGAGCTTGAGGAAACAGACTGTGAGGGTAGGCAATAACAAAAGAAGGCAAAATGGAAAGTAGGAAATAAGTCGCAGACAGCAAAAAACAACGGTGATTCAGTCTGAATCCAGCTCGACCACCATCAATCGATTTTATTTTCTATGAGCAAAACGCTTTTTTATCCATCTAATTTTCACTCGATTGCTGCAACTGGAGCCAAAATTGGTAGTTAACATTCAGCTCACTTTCGTCTCAGTGAAATGTACACGGGCTCGGCCTTGTTACACTCGACCGGACTGACATCAGGTAGTGTACGTTCACGTCTGTTCACCGACGTACACGATTTGTCCAAATTGTTACAGGTCCCGGATATGCATCTTCTAAATTTGAGTAGCTGAAATGTACTGCGAAGCTTTCTGTGGTAAAAATAACAGACAATGAGAATCGGAACATTAAATCGATGTCTTCAAGACCGCTAGGTTAGAATGCCTAATATTCGGCTTTGAGATCAAACAGAATTCTCTACGACCTCCTTACTGGTTTGGGTTTCGCTTTGTCACCTCATTCACATTGAACCATTAGAGCTGGCGTTCGATGGAATGTAACCTGTTCCACCTTGGTCTTCATACCCATAGTTTACTCCACCCCAATAATGAATGCATCGCGTTTCGCAACCATCTGTGTCTGTGGTTGATGGTACTCATTTGGTTGGAAAGCAACGGTTTGGAAGTAATGGGTAAGCTGGGTTGTCGATGAAATTTTACGATTGTGTAAACACAATGGATATGACCTTTTACTGCGAACACCAAATGAACATAGACTACGCCGAGTACACCCTACTGAAACCCCAGTTGACTGGTGTACGAATCGGGGGAGATAACACACTACTCGGGATAGAAGGAGGAAGGCAACTACCGGTAGGTCGGTCAAGTTCATTTCTTTGACTGGAGATACTAGGACAGTTGACAGTTCGTCAAGTTCACCCGTGTAAATAGTACCATAGTTTGACAAGGTTATCTGCAACTTAATTATAATTAATAATGCGAAACGATTAATACAGCCAGGGAGCTACCTTTCCAATGGGAATTTTCATCACGAGCAAGTATGTGAGTTGTAAGCATTTCGGTGTTAAAATTTTCGACATGATTTAATGTGCAAATTGTGAGCAATTCTGGATTTAGATCCTTTCAGTTTTGGATGGCGGTTGATCAACAGTCTCAACAGTGACGTGTTGCTATGAATGCTAGTGGTGGATGTCGATCAAAGTGTTTGGGAGATTTTCAGCACCACTGGTGCTACAATTAAAGACTAACGGTAGATTCAGTTTTAGTTTTAAGGCAATAAAATTATCCCATAAATTCTTGTAATAGATCAACTTATTTCAGTGCCGGCCACTCCACTTGAAATGATTTTTGTTGGAAAGTATCAGCAATCGTGAATAGTAATTTTTCGGTCTCATGGTAGGTTGCTGAATTCACAGGACAGTTGAGGCGGTTACTAAGTTATTATGCTGATTTCGATGTTACACACGAACTCACATCATCATGATCATCATGAGATTAACGATGGCTCTGGCTGCTGAGTTCAATGAACTTTCTAACTTACCCTAGAATTTGATCGATGAATTAAAATTATCAGTGCAGGGTGATGAGGGATCGTGAACAATGCATCACCAAGGTACTTGAGACCAACGTCGTTAGGTTCGGAAAACTGGATTCCTTTTCTCTAATACTTAAAGGATGGACTCAAACTCAGAAAAGAATATTGCGTATTACAGAGAATTGAACAATTCGGAGGTGAACAGAATTTTTGCCTGTTTCGCAACGATAAACCAAGTAGAGTATTTATTCGGTTTGTGTTACTGCATCGAATGATCTCTGATGGTCACACCAATAAAAACTCTAACGTTTTACACACCGTCCCACAATCCTTTAGCCATAAAATATTATAAAGCCATAATTCTTAGAATGCAGCATTATCTTCTGCTCTCTTAAAAGATTTCTGTTGCCAGCGCTTGCAAAAACTGTTGCTGAGGGGATGCATTTCAATCTGCCGAGTCGATATACATTCCTTGTGCAACTTAAACTGGATGTTCCGCTGGGTAAACGTCTTTTTCTCGTTTGTTTGTCTGATATTTTTGTTCTCTTTCCTTTCACATATGTTGTTGATATGACGATTGGGAGTTTACTCCCTAGTATTATCGCTCTTTGACTCTTCAAGGTTGAATTTGTGAATTTGATTAAATCGTCTGTTGCACTTTTCACCATGTTTGGCAAATCGATGGTCGGGCGTTAAGTATTCGGTTAATAAAGAATGATTTTATCGATTTCCAACTGCAGTCTATGCTTCAGTGATCCGGAACCAATTGTCGACTCTTTCTAAACAAGAAGAAAATTCACTGCATTGTTGCTTCGCAACTCAGACACTTATTTAAGGTTATCAACTAATTAATTACCTTATTATTCCACCCACCCCATTCGCGGCAGTTTTGAATTTTTCTTTTGTTTTCCCATGATTTTAGCGATATATCACATCCAGGCGTATTTCACAAGCGTCGCAGTTTTCCCCATAAGATCTCATGCATTATTTCAAATTTCTTGGCGAATTACTGTTCCCTACAAAGTTAATCAAACAATCCTTTTTGATATTACTCCGGTTTATTCTAACAGAACATCCTCAATCAATTTATTCATCTTCAAACAATAAAAGCACACCATAGTTTGATCATGCATAATCAAGGCATCCCACGGCTTGCCTATCCATTGGCTGACTGCTGTTTACTCCCAAGATACGTTGTCCGATGGACATTTCGGTTGTCACAACGGAATGTTTTGCGTTGTACTTATTCACCCATACTGATTATTCATCATTCTACCGTGTGTCGTTGCCCTTAACATACATCTGATGATAATGAACAGTGGTGAGCGATTTGTGCCAGGATCAAAGGCGTTAAGTTAGCTTTCATTAAAGCGGAAGTATAAAGTCGATATAATTACCTTTTTGTTGTAAAGTCCTATGTTTACCACTTACGAGGCGTTCGTGTGTCTGCCAAGTCCAAGGTCATCAGTGGACGCATGAAGAAAATCCAGTTTGGGTGTTCCAAGTCGGTAACGCCCCGGGCTTGCTGTGAACGAGGACACAGCCCGCTGTTCAAATGGGTGAATGGAAAGCGAACGCTAGGTGAATTAAATAAGGTCACAGTTACTATGCACACAAAATGCTATTCCTTTGCGACCAGTTGTTTTAATTGCTGACCTGGATGCCTCAACTGAAAATTAATTGCGCTGTCTTCTAGACCATTCTTCTGGATACACACGTGTATTTGCTAAAGGTCACGCTCCAAGGTATATAAATTGACTTCCTGATACTCCCAGTTGTTAGACTATAAAACCTTTATTTCCCCAAACATTCAAAGTAAAACCCAGTCTTTGGTTTCTTTAGGGAGTGGATATTGAGCTACCGAACTACAACTGTCATGTAACTCTCTGGCAATTAATCATCGTGGTATTTGTGCTGAGCTACTGCCAGGAATTGCTGACTGAAAAAGGGCTACGGTTTAGGCCTCAAACCAAAGCCTCTGCCTCTAAAGTATGTAACGTAAGGCAGTTTGTTAAGATTGATACCACTTTTTCAGAAGAACAATGTCATTTATCTTCCAGCCTACAGCCAGAAAGATTGGGAGAATGCAGATCGTCACACCACTACTTATTCGCTTGCCTGGCTTGAATGGTGCTAGCTAGAATGTAAAAGGACTTCGAAGAGTGCGACCAACTTTGTCTGAAGTTGACGGGTAGGGCATTTGTTTCAGATGAGAGTTCATTGCATAGTTTTATTCAGAAACACGAACATACACGGGTTCATAAAGTTATTGAGCCTTTGAACCACGGCTAGGTACCGGCAGTTCTAAAAAATTATACGATGGTCACTTAACAGACTGAAAGAAAATCATAAAAATGTACAAGCAGAAATAATTTTTAAGTAATCTGTGAATGCGTGCAAGATCTTTTGATAATAATTTTAAAAAAATAGCATAGCCATTTGATATGAGCGTGTAGAACACTCAAGTATGTTCCATGTTTGATGAGACAATCAGAGCAACTTTAACTGTCTCTTTAAGAATTAAAACTTTTCTAGATGGCATAAACTGTACAGAGATTGTGCACTATCTGTCATACGACAGCGTTACGTTAATTCAATTCACATAGAGCGGTAGTGAGATTAGTAATCATGGTTCACATTTCTGGAAGAACTAAAACATTATAGTTTTACGTTCATTCGACAAAATGCGTATGTCATTTTTAGCCCGATTCCCATCGATTATTGGTCATAATGCTTTCCAACTTGTCTCGATTCAAATATGTAAAACAAGGTTGTCATTGTGTATTATCCCATGAAGCTGCCAACTCACACTCTGTCGACCGTTTTCTTTATTTGAACTCAATGGCTACAGGCAGTCTGTTAGAAGTGAGTTTGTTTAATCCGGTGTTTCTGTTAGTTAAGAACAGCTGATTTCATGCCGTAATCGTGAAAGCTCGAATCTATTTCGGACTACGCTAATGTGAGGATGATAATCGATACTCGTATTTTCCTCGGAATGTCCGCCTAAAAATGGGTAACATGTAATATTACTAACTGCCATTCTGTTCTCTTGTGCTAATAGCCAATAAAAATATCAGTAAATCTGCAGTATGTTGTGTCCATCTACACATGACCAGTGTAAACAGTCAATAGAATCGTCAGTTATAATTATTTCTTTGTGGGAGCATTTCATATTACTGAGCAGCAAGGAAACAAAGATGACGTTGTGGGTGAATTCGGCTCGTGTTTTAATGATGCATTTTCTCATGATTTTAACGAAAAATAGGTGTCAGGTACCCTTATTAGAACCAACAGCGATCGGCAAACTTAGCGGTAAATTTTGGTTATAAGCAGAACCTCCTGAATTCACATATGAGTAGTACAAAGTATTCAACGAATGACATCACTTGCTCGGGTGCCTCACTTTGAAACACGAACACCACACACTTCATGCACGCATAAGTTTGTCCTTCCTGAACATCGTGCATTGGCTGCACTATAGAGAAAGTGTTTAGAAGAATACCTGGACTTCATGATGCCTGGATGAACATCAGCACATACACAAAAAAGCTTCAGCAGATACTGTTGCTTATTTTGTTCACTGTAACCTTTGGTCCACAAAGGCTACGGTCTACCAAAGAGGCAGTAGTCGATTAAATATAGTGTGACTCCAGATGTTGACCACTGTTCAGACCATTGAAGATCGGCTGCATAATCGTGAACTCTGTCCTTGGAAGAATTGCACGTTGACAGTAAACTTCCTCTGGCCAACAAACAGTCAGTCATAAATCGAAGCACCAACTACCTAAGTGTTAACAATCTCGCGTCAACCATCTCTCCGTTAATCGATTTCTTTCGCATGCCTTGGTAATGAATCTTGTCATTACACTATGATTGTTTTGATTGTTGTCATGCTGTGTCAGTGAATTTAAACAGTTCGGAGGGTGATACCAGTAGAAAAATGAATGCAATGACAGAACACGCTAAGAATAAAGTGGTTTCTTGAAAGGACTAGAGTAATAGCGCCAGCTGTTTGTGATGTTCGAAATTAAACAGTAGTTCGACTGATAGTATGCACCAGCTGAATTGCGCCAGGTGGGTAGGAAAAAGAGACCAGATCTCAATTATAATGTAATAAGAAGCAACATGTTTGAGTGTCAAGCGATGGTCACCTTAAACAGATTTTTTTTAAGGCGACTTTAAAACCGCGTGACGCCAATCAAAGTTGGCAGTCTGTCCTGTTGTTATAGAACAGTGATGTCCTTAGGGTAGTACAGCAGTCGTACAAGTGGCGAATGCGCATCCTTACGGTATGTTCTGGTAAGCAGCATGTCACTAATGAAAAAACTCCGTTATTAATTGAAAAAATGGTGAGAATGGGTCCGTAAGATAAAAAATTATGTAAATGTCGCAAAAAATGTCTCACCGACTCAACTGAAGGCAAGAACGTTAAAACGGAACAAATGTTAACCTCGACACGTTGATCATTTCACCGAATCGTCTGATTCAGCACTAATAGGAGTTACGGTTCCTATCACGGCAGGACGAAAATCGAACCATCCTGGTTTGTTGGATAAAGCGGTCCACAGAATTCAAACCACTCAAGTGCTTTGGAACTACTCATTTACGCAAGTCTTCTAGTTCGTTGCACCGCACAAGGCTTGTAGGTGACCCTATTTATCTGTTTGGCCTATTGTTTAACAATCGGGATTCTAGACTGTTCACTGTCTTCGAGGTAGTGAAAGTCAACAAATGTCCCTGTTTCTGTGTGCACACCAAACAGCTGACCAAAGTAGCTTGTTTGTTTTATAGTCAAATGCGTCATATCCTTAAGGCAGTGATGACCGTTTTCCTGGTTATTGAAACTGGCATAAGGCGAACACTCTGAAGTTCCCTTCGTTTGACTGAGAATAGAAGGTTCATCCGGTTTATTTGAGCTTCTAGAAGAATGTTGGAGTCTGAGAGATTCAGGTCAAAGATCTGACCACAGACTCCAGTTTTAATCATCATCCGGCTCTGTTCTCCATAGAATGATCAGAACATCTACTACCACATATTTATTCCTCAAAATCTGGATTCCAACTCAAGCGACGCAAATAACTTTGAGTGTCCCTCTCTGCTGGATTCATTACTTTACCCGTACTATCCGAGAAGATCGATTTCTTCTCTATTAAATTTCAAATAGCGGAACGGTGGTGAATGTTGGACATCAGTTGGCTTCCATCTACTTAACTTAGTCAACAGATATGTAATCTTCATCAGAGCAGAAAGAAGACATATATTGCGATATGTTAACATTTCATTTACTCTCATCAGTCGCAAACGTAAAACATGCCAGTTATATACAACAAATATTTAACGACACACATACAAGCACACCAGTTATTATGTAATCATGACCATGGCAACCCGACCGGTTGTTTCAACCACTTCTGTGCACATAATCCTTTGCTGAATGCATCCTTTAACTCATGTTCGAAAAATTTTGCTGACCTCGAGACAATACCCAGGCAATATCGACGATGCCCGATTCCGACTATACTCACAGTGTTTCACCTGAATTGTAACTGTGACATAAACATTTGCTGGGATGCGTCACCAACAGCGAAAATTCATATGGATAACGTGTGATTTGGCAACTAGCGATCATGTCCTTCTTCGGGTGATGATGGAAGGCTAGTAGATCACAGTTTGTCCATTTGAGAAAACGGTGGCTGGACAACAGCGGTGTTACCTAAACGCACAATAAATAGATACCAGAAGTGTTTTCGTTAACTGATCGTTATAATTACAGTGGGCTAGGGAATCCAGCCGCAGGTACGTATAAGTGTCTGTACCAGATATTTCTTACGCACAGTGGTAGTCCAACTCACACGGGGGAAAATGTCTTTCCGATATGACTACCCACCCAGGAAGCGGTGTTCATTGCCGATTAGTTCTGAGACCACTCCGTTCCCAGAGGTTTCATAACAGATTACAGTGGTGTAAGGCGGGGAATTTAAGAAACGGCGGGTGACCAGGAGTTAGAACTGGAAACCATAAATTCGGTTGGACCCGAACTCTGAGTGAATGTGATCTCGCGCGATTTGTTTCAGAAGTTTTTTATGGAAGTAGAATCGTCGTAATTGATAAGTAACAACGAAATTAACAAGAAACAAGCAAAGATCTCGCAGCAACACAGATTAAGTGTGTGTAATCCGGGTGTGGTCGATCTGGTGGCCACAGAGCTGCGAATAAACTGACAACATATGTAGACGGATAAAACTCACTGATCTTTTGCCATCCATCACGTCGTTCTTTGTTCCAAATTTTCTGGTATAGTGATTGTTTCCCAGAAGTCTGGAATATCGAGAAATTGTAGCTTTCATCTTTGCCAGAAGAGGTAAGAACAAGCACACTTTAATTTTGTGGTTCTCTTGGGATGCAGGAATTTACATGGGGCTGATGTGCTGATGTAGAAGACAATAACCAAAGCAATCCTTAAATAAGTCGAAGATTTAGGCATAATCTCGACTGAACAGTCAAATATGCAATGCAGTCTGAGCAATTTTTACTTGTGTCGTTAGTTAATGCATGTGGTGCATTAGTGGACGTTCCATATGTCCTTTTCCATTGGCCTTATGAATTTAGAACACGACTATTTCGGCCGGCCCTATTGAAAGTATATCTTATCTAGCAGTGTTACCAAGATATAAAAGTTGTGTGAAGTCCAGGTGACGAAATGGTTACGGGTTGTGAAGTCTTTGACCGCACCGTCAAGCATGTTAGATAAGCGCATTCTGTATGGCTGAGGAGTTCACGACCATTCACACCGCTGATTGGCAAAGCTGTCAGATGTGGCAGTATTCACAGTTACTAGAGTACGCGTACACAAGGTAAGAATGTTCGCCACTTAGAATTATCAAACAACAAGTGCAGTAGGGAAGTTTCGAGTCAGCCTACCGGAACACTGATAGTATCCCAACCCAGACCCATATAACAACTTAAGTTGGACTAGACGGATGCGGTGCAAAAAATCACGACTTTACTTCGACATGCTGGAAGAAGGCGAAACTCTGACCTAGGTAGTGACTAGCCCAGTATATTTGCACGCCCTCAAAGGTTACAGGCACATCTATAGTTTTCTAGTATTCTAAATCTTATGTGAACATCAATAATTGCCTATGCACTTTGTCGGTAATTCTCTGTGAATGAAAACATGAAACTTCAAAGCACAGTTCCTGGAAGGCTTCTTGTAGAGGAAGGAGACAAGAATAACTGTGCATACTTTACTTGTCAACCGAAAAAACAAAAATCCACCAAAGTAAATCCATAGAACTGAATGTTGTGTTGGATATAACCGGTATGTTTTGACTCTTTTTCACATTATACCTTTGTTTTACTGCTCCGGATGCATGCATAGATACAGACAATTTAACACCATATGTTCCGTGCTGTCCAGTCCTGTTGTGTATTGTAATTTCGACGCATTCGGTGGTTATTAAGTTCAGTACAGTCCCAGTCATCGCATTCTGACGTCGCGCTTTGGACACATTTCCAGTGATTAATGAAATGGAGCAATTACAGAATAATTCAAGTACACGTGAAAAGTAAGATAATTTGAAGCGGTGTGACTTCTGATGTCTCACAAAATCCGACAGGGATGGACAGAATAAGATTGCTCATCCTCTACATGTTGCTGGCAAAGGTGCTTAAACTCTTATCAAAACTTAGTTTTAGCGGAGTCACTATCCATTATCCCTTATTCCACGCCAATAGTTTAAGCCGGTAAATTTTGTCGCAGCTGATACAGCTGAATCCACTCTACTTATTCGGTCGGAATTTCAGTCTGTTCGAGGTCTTGACCTACAGCTACAACCAGTAGCAGACAATTTTGCATGCGGTAACCAGCTACGTGGTCGGCCGATTGCTGATAGTAAATTGTCACAGTCACAAAAACCTTTGGCCGTGTCACGGCCACAATTCAGAGGCCATTAGTAAAATAGGTCAGTATTCAGAGAATGGAAAAAAGTTACGAAATCCTGTGCAGTTATGCTAAAAACAAAAATCCAAGGCGAATTAGGATAACAAATTCAAAACGCGTACTGATTTTCATGCGTGAAGAACATTTTCTAATTTGCCCGCAGGGCACAATGCAAGCTCACTCCTACAACAATTCAAAAAATGCGCCTCATGTGTACGTGACAATTTTCACTATTGTTGCACACATATACAGTCAAACTGTTTCAGTTGCGATAAAGTGAATCATATACAGCTGGCAGATCTAAACGTCATTTAATGACGGATTCTAATTCTAACTCACGACCATCAGCTGCGGCCGCTTCTACCCTTCCTCTAACTGTTTAGCCTCAGAATATTTTTCACTTTTTCCAAAACATCAATTGTTACCTCTGGCAAACGTCACGATCTCATTGTTGATACCGGTAATGTTGAGTGAATAGTCTCGTATTCATTTATAATTGTACCTAACTCTGATGCTGTTATTCGCCTCACACGAGTCAACATTTTTGTTACTGCTGGTCAATCATTGTCTAATTTAGGCTGTCGTATCGTTGAAGATGCCTTATCCAAGCCCTATCGTCCGTTTATTTATGGTATCAAGCTCAGGTTTCTCCCATCCGTGCTACATTCTGACATCTATCTGCCAACGTCATCAAACGAGACTGGCATTAAACAAATTATATAAGCCCATTTTAAGATCATGAAGAACAATAAGAATAAAGAAGGTGAAACTGGAAAATTCAGATGAACCAGTCTCTATTGAAAGACGAACCATTCCAATTGAATTACGAAAATCTTTGCGCAAATAATTGCAACCCATGTGTAGTGAAGGAGTAATAACTCCATTTGAGTCATCAAAATGAGCGAGTCCGATAGTGACACCGATAAAACCTGGTAGAGTTAAACCGACAATGTGTGTTAACCACATAGTGACATCGAGTGCACTCTTACCACTGTGGTTGTGACGATCGATCATATTATACTACTCACACTATTACTCAGTAGTGAGACATGAACATAAAGTTGGATACTGAAGTACGGGAAGGAGAATACAAGAAATGATGGAGTGCACTTTGGAGTGAAATGACATTTTTCGACTACATTAGAAACTGTCCCATCTCGGTTGATATGGATCCAAGTGTTCTCGATTCGAATCGTCCAGCCTTCGTTTTGCACTTTCGCACTAGCGGAACTAAACCATAAGTCATTACGAGTTTCTCATTATTCAAACAAATAATGGCTTAAGCAGGGTCAGGAAAATTCGCTTCCAGGATAGTTTGAGGTGCGCCAAGAAAAGTGATTAAAGACTTATCGACTACTTGATAACCGCTTCATACCACATATAATCCCACGCCACTAACTTTGACGGTAAATCTACGCAATCCTCAATCGACAAAAGCATACCGCTGAACAGACGTCCCTGGTGTTACGACAATCAATGAAATCATCGCACAAGTGCCGACGAACAACAAAAGCAAAGATGGTTTGGCAAACAAACTGATTTGCTCTTTCACCATCGGGCTAGTTACAACGCATTTTATATCCCTATGGCTGTCATTTGAGCAAAATCCAGAGTAATTTATCATATAACTGCGTCAAACGGTTCCACATTGCACGGCAAGTAACTGACTGAACTGAACTCCAGAAGTGTCATCTGGGTAACGGGGGACAAAGCTAATCCTACCGGATAAAGTATTTTTAAAGCGGCCAAAAGCCAGAGGTAATAAAGTTTGATGGAGCCCATGATCTACAAAAGAATTTGATCAACCGGAACCATTATACCAGGACTACGTGGTTTGCCGGAAGTTAACACAAAAAATAATCATTAGGTCAGATCCTTGAAATGTGAAGTTGTGTGTGTCATTCCATTGTGAAAAACAAAAAGGTATTTCCCTTGGATGTATGTTGCGTGTTCACAAACGCACCATTTGTAGAAACTGCTGACTATATCTGTTGATATATGCGTCCTGAGAGTCTAAATATGAGCATACACATTCAAACGGTTAACATTAACTTGTACTCAGAATGCAAATTTTCAGATGGATGGAAAACGGTGTCGTCAAAAGGATGGTGTTTAATGGGGTCAGCGTTAGGCCAACTGTTTAGAGACAACTTCACGTCAGTGCTAGAAAAACCGTAATTCGTATGATCACTGAGCATACCACTTTCTACAAGAGGTATGCGGACGATAATATTTGTGTAGATGATGATACTGCAGATCTCAGTGGCTTATTTGCTGAGGCGAGCACAGCGCATTCTAGTCTTAACTGTACAGTTAAAGCCGAGAGAGATGAATGAATATTCTTCCTGAATACTGCATCAACTCAGTGAAGATGACTCATTTCAGAGTGGCGTTCAAGGACAGAGAACATGGACTGGCCAGTGTCTTCACTTTTTCAGGCAAGTGCACCAGACAGAAAAGGAACCTCGGTTTTAGCTTGACAAGCATGGCTAGAAAGATATGCACTGATGGTAAAAGTAAAGTGGAAGTGGTCTTTCTCACGGCGGATAGTCGCGGAGAACACCTGCCTCCAAGACTTCAGCGATAGCCACAAGAACTGTACAACGCTGAAAGTTGAGTACTATCTATGGAAAATAATTTGGTTGACATAAAATTAGGCGGAGCGTTGACTGTTAATCTTGTTTAGATCCAATCCGGTAATTTACTTACAGCTCAAGGATTTTTTGCCTGATTGTGTGACTTCATTCTTTGTTCGTTATTTCTCTTGCTCTGTAAAGCAGGTCACGGCAGTTGCACATACAGGCGCCCTCCTCAAAGCTTACATGTTCACCTCTCCATATGGTTGATACAGGTTGGTTCAGGTGAAGCCATCTTCGAGTGCAATCTCGATCGGGATTTTACTCCTTGGTTTCACTTATCAAACAGTTACGGAATGTAACGTAGAATCTTTTCTTGGATGCCCAAAACTTCTAGACTATTTACAACAATACTGCTGTTCCACGCCCAACAGTGTGGACTACGGGGATGAGCACATAAAATGTGGTCCTCCCATAGTAGCACACTGGAACACAGCCGTTTCCCGAGTGATCTTCGAGTGTTTCTTCCTGATCGCTCGCCGGAATGCAATGGATGTATTCCCCGTGTATCGTTTGACAAGCATGGCCTTCAGTAAAATAATATGAACGGTTTTCTTACTAAAGAACGTGTCGGTGCACCTACGTAGCTCACGTCAACATTGTACAATCGAACCACTTCGTAATAATTGCCAGGACGCCAACTGACAAATGTCAAACACTGAGTTCCATTTAACCACTTCATCAGAGCAGAAAGAAGACATATATCGCAATATGTCTTCTTTCTGCTTTGATAAAGTGATTAATTTCAGCCAGACTGCCTTCTTTGTTGCATGGAAAATAAGCGTTGAGGGGTTAAAAAGGCCGCGAGGTTGTTCGTATGCTCATATTTATCTTTCGGCGGTCCGGATGCAACTCTGCGGCTCGACGGCTAGTTTTGTAGAGCAAGTGCAAACTATTCCATTCATTCCACAACATTATCTGCGTAAGCGATTGTTGTAATTTTCACTGAAGAATTTAGAGAAATGTTCCCTTGCAACCAACACTTATGTCATGGAAAGTGTCAGGAAAGGATTGCTGACAGAAGCAAAGTTAATTGATTCCGTTTCGCAGACTATCACCTCAGCGGTCACTCCAGCAGTGATGACAAGAAACATCTCGATGATGCAGGATGCAGGCATGTAGCAGTGTCATTGGACAGTTACCATCATCGCTTCAAATAACGACGTCGTCAGTGTGAACAAGAGGGAAAGGACTCTCACAGAAATTGTTTGCGGGATTGTTATTAGGGCCACCATGGGAGGATGCCTCTACGTTCACCGGAAGTGGGGAATATGTTCAGTTCGGTTTGAATGATGGCATGAGCCATGCCTTACAGGGACGTTAGAAGGAAGCCATGAAAATGCCCCCGCTTCGGCTGCATATCGATGGTGTAATCTTTTTCAGGAGTTTACGGTTAAAACTGTGGCTTATCCTGGGAAAGTTTTCATCCTCTCCAGCACCAGTGTTCTTCCTGGTCTTTCTAAACCCGCGAATATCAAGAAACATCGTGATGGCGTGATTGATGACTTGCTGATTGTACTGAAGGATGGGGTATTGCTGTCTGCATGTGACCGTCATGTGCAGATCGTTTTGGATTAAGTAGTTGACAATGCGTGATAATTATACTGGTTACCAGTATGTGCAGCACCGGCAGTGTACTTCAGACAAAAAACGGGGTTTCTCCCAAGCAACTGTTGACTACGAACAGACTGACTTCAGGACTCAACATCAACAAGATCATCACGTTGGTCGATCCCCTCTTGAAAGGCTACATGTGGATATGACAACCTGTTTTCTGCCCGATTACATGCACATGATGTGCCTGAGAAGGACGAAACGTTTCATGATCCTGTGGAAAACAGGTCCAACAGAAAAGAGAATTCGTCTAGGACTAACCCAAATGAACCAGTTAAACAATGAACTAATGAGACTGAGAGGCGCCTTGACTTTTGATTTTCCTAGGAACTGTCAATCCGTGGTGAATTGCGTCCAATAAGAGGCTACAGACCTTTTCCAGTTTCTGCTGTGCATTGGCCCTGCGGCTTTGAAGGGAATAGTTGATGAAAAAATTTCTAAGTACTTAACTTTCTTCGTTTTCATTCAAGCTGCAACCCGAATTGTTGTCTCCATTATGTGGATTATGTAAAATCAACGTTGCGTAAATCGTTGGCTCAGTTTGCCGGTCTCTATGGTTAGCCGTAGCTTGTGTTCAACCTCTACAGTTCTAGCCATCGTTGTGCGGACGTTAGACTGCAATAACCGCTGTGCTCTTATTCTGCATTCCCATTTGAGTCGTACACGAGAACTTTACGCGGACTCGTGCGATCCCCAAATATCCCGCTTCACAATTTTTAACGCACAATGGAAGGGATGCATGTATGGCTGCCAAACGACAGTGGAGTAGTGGATGATGCACGGACATTCTTTATTCCATTGACAGCAAGCAAAATGAGTCAGTTCATTCACGAAGGTGTGATGTACAACGATGCCAAGCCTAACGGCAATGTTTTGATGGATAAATTACTCGTATTAATAAACGTCTAGGCTGGAAACGCTTTCGCATGCAATGTTTTGCTACGTGTGACATTTTTTCAATATAGTGCCATCTATCAGAGTGAACAGTTTTCAGTTCTCCCGTGTATATATATCCACCTCTTGAATGAACAGCGGAAGTTTTCACTGTAGAGTGCTACTATTACCATTTAAACAGTTTTATATTTTACTCTATCACGCACACTTGGAAAAGCGTTGAAAAAATGAACCCTACCTTATGTCGTACAGTTTTCATTACCATTAACGTGAAGCTTTCGCTAGTCAACAATTCCTTTTCGAGATGCACCAGATTGTTCAGTTTGAGGACAAAGGCGTTGGAATAATGCATAAATCATCGATTGATCGACCAGGGTGCACAATTTGGCCAGGACTAGCGTCCATAATGCACTACGATTTGTTGTTGGTTGGTATGATCGAAGATGGAAGCTTTACAAAGTCAATATACATCGTAAAATAGAATTGCGCCTCCGATTTTTTTACCTTTTCGGCGTGTAAATACCAAAGAATCACGGAGCATTTATCAGACATATCGTCGTCTTACGTCACGGATATCACGGATCGTGGTGGTAAACGCAAAAGATGAGCTGAGTCCACATTGTGTAACAGTTGTGGGCAATCAATCTTCTGTTTGGACTTCGCTTATGAAGTGGACATCGACAACCATTAGTCTGTACCACCACCTCATATGAAGAATGGCTCATGTAGCAACGTCTCCAGCACAGTGGACGTTGGGTTCAGCAGAGGAACTGTTCACTTGCTCCACCCCTCTTGTTCCTAGGTATATACATGGTAACAAGTCGTGTGAGAAGCATTCTGCTCTACCGTCATTAGTCCACCAGCGGCACACAGTGAGGTGGCATATGAAAACAAAATTGCGGAATAAGTGGGAGGGTTGGAAAGTAAGTCCGTATGACAAAAAGTATTAACCGTCTTCACCAAGTGTATTAGAGAACTTCGTTCTGCAAAACATCAGAATGCATGAGGAATTGCTCATCCTGAGCCTGGAAGTTGATGGAGTGCGATCCCAACATACAACTGCCGGTCCATCAACAACTGCACTATTTCGGGTACGTCTTCCCACGGAATCCTTGGAGAACATGCAGCTGCTTGATATAATGTTAGAAGATATTGAAGT
The DNA here is from genome assembly GCA_008508345.1 of Paragonimus westermani. NCBI lineage: Eukaryota > Metazoa > Platyhelminthes > Trematoda > Plagiorchiida > Troglotrematidae > Paragonimus > Paragonimus westermani. The sequence goes on along the minus strand of QNGE01000099.1, from coordinate 183,002 downwards.
AGACAACCAGATAGCATGCTCGATTTTTTAAATTCCTAGTGCCCAGGTAATCTTTCCCAGTAGCGTTGGTGTTACATCCATGAGCGAATGCACACGTAATGTAATGAGAACATCACTTACTAAGGATGTGGCGAAAACCATCAACGGGAGAGAATGAACAAACGTGTATCAATTACCTCTTCATCTTGTGCTGCAGCCATTTATGGTATGTACAATTACAACCAATTATCGCTTTCCAACTGCAGAATCCGTCAAGAAAAATCAAATCCCGGCGTAACATACGCGGATGTTAAAAGAACCATTTAACGACGGATTTAGGAGGCCAAACTGTGGACAATCAAAGAGACCAACAACACGATCACGGACATTTTATTGCTGTAATTCCGAAACTCTACTTGTCAACGTGATGCTAATTTTGATGTAAATATTTCGTTTAATATGAATTTTCAATACTTCTGCGCACTGTTATTTTTTCACCGGTGAAATCGAACAATGAGTTGTACTTAATATGTGCAAATGGGATTCCGTCCAACACACGTGAGTTTTTAAACAAATAAAAATTGTCATGTGACAAAACTGCTCAGTAGGACTGCGCACACTTTTTTCTCCCACCTTTCCTTGAGTGTACCCAGTGTCTCTTTAGAACACTTGGGAATCACTCCGGGAACGCTCGGGGAACACTCGGAAATCGGATATGTTAGCGTGTGAAGAAAACGGCAACCTCAGTAGTAATTAGGTTGCTTTTGGTCTCTGAATAGCTACCAGGAAGACTAACATAGTCCCCTGAAAGACTGATTAAGAAGTAAGCCTTGTTGATCAGCATACTTGTGCTTATATGTATGAGAGGGAAAATTACCCTAGTAACACACTAAGACGGTCGACCTGCTATTGAGTGTCTTTCGAGTGTCTCACATAAGACACTGAACAGTTCCACTTGTAAAGCAATTTCAGCCTCACCGTTTCTAATTGTAAGGATGAGAAACATTCGGAAAACTAAGATTACACATTTGATGTCATATTTGTCGCTGGCTACTTTGTGTTCAATCACATAACGTCACCATCAGTTCATGAGTGCGTCTTCAAAATGGAGGGTCATTTGCAATTTGAAGTGTTCTGGTGTATTCTGTGAAAAGTTGTGGAAGTTGAGTTTCCGTTCAAACAACATGCCATCTCTGCTAAATCACTCACTGTTACCATACAATTAATTGTATGGTAACAGTGAATGATTTAGCAGAGATGACAGGTTGTTGCATTCCCAATAATAACTGATATATTATACTTCTAGTTGAGTTCTAAGAACTTGTATAATTGGCAAAAATGTGTTCAAATTCACTTTGCAGTTTGATGATCACCTAATTAGCATAAATTAGTAAGCGTTCGATTTTAATTATAAGTGCAATATTCTCTTTGATCTTACTGATTCCGACTATCAGGCGGATGTCAAAGGGTCTTCAAATTTAGATACGGGATGCAAATAACAGTAATTACATGGGAAGGTGAAGACGAAGAATCACCTGACGAATGAATCTTCCTCAATTCTGTACATTTCAGGAAGCTTCACTGAATGTTTACCGCTTAAAACCTTTTTAACAACTTTGATGGATGTTCGTTATATATGTATATTTAAATTAATCGAAAAACAGGGCAGACACTGAGTGATGAACGATTGATTGTGACGTTTCGAAACCACACTAGAATCAGTTATCCATGAATAACGTTAGGCGAAGACGTAACTTCGTTAGGATAAAGGATGAAAACAAGACGATTTCATTAATGGCGGCAATTGAGAGCGAAGCTGAAAAGTGTTCGTTATAACGAAATTAGGCCTCCCAGCCAGCACATGGAACTGTCATGGGATGGTCAACCGTCCTCTGAGTGTCCTATGAGTGTCCCGCGGGACGGTCGTACAAACCCATGTTTTAACACCCAACCACTTGTTAAGACGTTAAATAAATATAGAATGTAAAGTGTTACGCATAGTGCGGGAAAATGGCAGACATTAATTTTCCCAGATATTTGTTTGTTTGCGTTACACTCGGCCAGTCCTTTGCCCGCTAATTTCAAAACTGTGTCATGGAAAGGCCCCGCGGGTTCTCACGATCCAACATCTATCGTATTGCAAAGATGTACAACATGGAAAACAATCATGAGCCCAAAAAGAGGGTTACTGACGAAGATGTGCATGAGTTTCAAACTTTCTTATCATAAACCGGTTTAGATTTGACCGGGACAGAAAGCAATAGTAGAATCGAGGGCACGAACACACAGACGGTAGTGGAGGTGGTGATTACTGCCCCGGAAAGTAATGAGGAGAAATTGCTATCCCATGAGTTACCCGTTACTCCCACTGGGTTAGTCTCAGTTGCATTTCCGGTTGATGTGGCGCCGTGTGAACCATATAATATTGTTTTAGCCGCTATGATTTCCATTTAGCAGAAGCCTTTGATGTAACCGATGATCTATTGGGAAGGAGATGCTTACGGGAAATCGTTAGAAGGATCGCGCTCCGAAATAGCATGTCAACAGCTGCAATCAATGTAACGCTCACGGAACTGCGTCATTTATATCCACATTTGCCGAAAGACGCGAGAACTTTGCTGGGTACTTCCCGCGCATCCAAAAGCAGGAAAACATGTGGTGGACATTATGTCCATTTCTATTCGAATCGCATATATCCCGTTTGAGGCGAATGGTGCGCTGTCCAACTTTACCAGCTTTGCAGCTGTTCCGCAGGATTGCTGAAAGACATGACTTTGACTTTTTGGAAGAACAGCCAACAACGGATGATGTGCTGTGTCCCTGTCCTTTGTCGCCATGCAACCGAAATGCGGGTGTTGCGCTTAAAGGCACATTTTACTCAGACAAGCCGCCTAACAACTGAGCAATAGTGAACAGTGCACCAGCTATCATAGAACATATCCATGGCGAACTAATTCTGCTAAGGCGCTACGCCCATGTGGAAGCTTTCTTCAAAAAATATATTCCCTCCTTGGGTTTGGACATTTTCAAATGTTACAATCTATCATCAACCACCTTTTGGAAAACCACTGCGGAAATTCAGTGGAAGTGTCTACGATTACAACTGAAGGGCCACCTAATTGTTTACCCCATTTTGCACACGATAAAACCTTGACCTAATGTTCACCATTTGCTTACATTACATGCCTCACAATTACCTTGATCGTTATTTTCAGATGTACCCTGTTATCGAGTTCGACGAGGGATTAGTCGCTACTGCCTACCAGTCATGGTTCACCCCGCATGATAAAGTGCGTTGGCCACGACTAGGTTCAAAACAAATACGTCGATTGCTATCGGAGCGTCTGCCTGCACCACCTCAGTGAAGATCCCCGTGAAACCTCACGTGTGTGACGTCCCTACACTTCTTGTGACCATAAAAGACATGATGGACTCATTGCATGGTAAGCCTTCTGGATTTTAAACAGCTGACCAAAAACATGACTTCCAGAAAGTCGTTCATTGGAACGTGCGTATGCGAGAAGAGATTCATTCCATGAGGCTGGAACTGAACGCTCTGCGGTTTTTGCTAGCCGATGGTCCTCTGAAATTTTCTGACGAAGTTCCAATAAAATTTCCAATGAACTCTGTCAGGACATTCAAATTCTGAACAACCAATTAGAGGACAGTGGTTTGTACCTACGAATGGTAACCTTTTACAATTCCTATCGAACACTTAGGTAGACTGATTACGTGAACAAAATCGGCGGAGGATCGATGGGAAACTGCGCACGTAACATAATGGGTAAATTAGTAGCGGACGAGAGAGGTTAACAACAAGTTCTCCTTTGCGCCAACACCCCTGTCGCAGATGATTGTCGGTAAGATTTCTTATACGCTAACAACTACAATTCATAAGATGCCATCATGCGACAGAAATTCACCGATTCGTCACACAAGGCTAACAAAGAGAAGCTACAAAGGTGGATCCAGAAAGCCAGGGAAAGATATGCTCGGCTGCCTAAGAGAAAATCACACCGTCCCATGGATCTACCGAACGAGGACACGGACTACCCCTGATTGTCCGAATGTATATTTTGGTGTATAAATATGTAATATATTATTATCACAGTCACTGCGGTGTTTTTGTGGACATCAGACGCCTTTTTATTTGTTCGCGATAGCTGGAGGGTTGGGTTAATGGTGGGAGCGCTGAGTTATCTGTCGGATGCGTAATCGTTAAGTGACGTGCGGAATTGAGAAAGAAAATTTTTTGCTTAGCACATGGTTTACTAATAAACCATGTGCTACGCAAAAATGTTTCACGACCGTCCCATGAGTGACCTAAAAATGTTCAGTTAGGACGCCAACAGAACACTCACGGGACTCTCATGGGACACTCAAAGGACAGTCGTGCTGGCTGGGCTACGGGAATATTTTCGTTTGACCATATTTTGAGTGACTTCGAAATGTTCACTCAAGACGCCTAAAATGCACTCATGAGAAGGTCAAAAGACACCAAAACGGCAGTCGCTCTACCTGAGTATCTAACGAAGAGGCCTGAAGGTGACAAGTTTTGCCAAACGTTCCATTAATGTTTACGAGATTATCAGTGAAACTCATGTGACCACTTTAAAGGTCCATATGAACCGAGAAGTACTTGAGCCAGTATATTGGCTCATAAATTGAAAACGAACGTCAATAAATGCATTTTCGACTGTCCGAAGAAACACAGAATAATTATTCGGTGGAATCTGTTAGCACATATTAGGTCGTTACGACCTGAATGAAAAGTGGTCTCCACAGCGATTCGTGTGATCAGAGTGAAGGCTTAGATCTACAGTCCACAACCAAATGATTATAGCTAATGTCAAAACCGTTTCACTCTCCTAGGAGAGTGGGTTTAAGGATATTTTACGGCGAATCGGGATAAGTTACGTAGAATTAGGGATATTTTACGCCTGTGCTATAGTTGTAGTGGCCTAGAGATTTCACTAGCCTGCCTGCGGTATGGTGTGTGAAATAGTTCCAAAACTCATAGTTGCATCTTGTACCTAGGCCATTAAGAAAGCTCGCATAATGCATGTTGTCCGATTGTTTGTCTACATGTCATGTGACCGTGGTGCAAACCCGAAGGACACGTGACATATGTCACGGAAGAATATTCTTCCGGTTTACTCGCTCGTCGACGGCCGGTCTCTAGCCTCTCTAGCTATTTTGCATGTCGGTGCCTTTTATAGCTCTATTAGAGACCACCTGTACATTTTGTCGAATAAAGATTTGGTGTCTTACCTCAACGGCCTTTTGCTTTTTGCGTCTGATAATTGCGTACCTGGAGAAAACGCGACTTAGTGCGACGAGCACTAAACAGTGGACAAAATGGACCAATGGGATTAAGTTTGCGCTACATATTTAGGGTAATTTAGGGTTCAATTTGTCAAAAACGTAATTCATCCATAGCGCACGCTCGCAATGGTCAATGTAGAGCATATTGGGTTTTCGTGTAATCAACACCTAATTGTGCTAGCAGGGCTGCTACGCAAAATTCTTCACACCTGTTATGTTCAAGTGAACAGTACTGTACGCATAAACTACTCGTCTATAGTTTGAATCAATACACATTATGTCCTTGCGCGTTTCGCCTCCTGCTTTCACGCAGTCGTGGTTATCGTGGGCTAACCGTGTCAACGTTCTCTCATCACGCCAAAAGAATCGAATTCGCTAGAATCTCTTTGTTAACAAAAGAGAGAATCTCCTTGCAACGCGCGGTAGATTCATTGTAATAGAATCTATTGCTGACCGCTACTATGCGTCCTTGTATTTGTCTTGTAGTATTGTTACCCCAACTCATCTTTCCACTAGGCTTCGACGCATTTCCATTGTTATGTTTTTCGCAAGGATCACCTAAGAGTATCTACAAATAGCTGAATTAACCTTCAACAATACAGTTGAGTTGTTCTTGTTATTAGTAATTAAGAGCAAGATTTACAGTTACACTCAGATATTTGCCTGAAAATTATCCAGAGTTTGTTTTGTAACTGATCGTGGATATCACGATGCAAGTGGAGCATTTAAACAAAATGCCAACGTTCCTCCACAAGTCCCATAATCATTGTCGCAAAAAATATACGCAGCATATTCACTATATCACGTTCGGTTTTCATTCGTGTCGACTAATTAAATTGTCTTTTGTCAGCGATTTCAGCGGTCATCATTATTCTGACGTGACCCGAATTTCGAAGTTACATGCCGGATTGAAATCTAGGACAAACCCCTGACCGACTTTCCATGGCTTTTATTATGCATTGAGTGTTGTGTTTATTGCTGTACACAAATTTGTCATGGTTTCTGGGAGATAAAATCGCAATACGCTTGCGTTTATTCTTCCAAACTATAATATATCTTTTTCAATGATCTGAAGCCAAGGTTTGAGAGGTAATATCAGGATTTGCGTGTGCGCCATCTAAATCCAAAGAAAGGTCACCGATCTTACTAATTCCTTCACAATACTATTTTCGATGGCGTGAACTCAGTCACCATGTATCTAAGCAAATATAAGTGTAAACAGCAGCTTCCTACAAGCAAGTACTTGCGGTGTTTTCTCAAGTAGATCATCCCGATAATGGTAATTTAGTCGCATCTTACATCAGACTCACCTATCGTATCAAATTTCGAACAGACAGGTAGATTTTCTTCGTCCCGCATTAAATAGTACAGATAGGTTATATCCATTTGATTCTGTTGTTCATGTAATACATTTCCACAGCAACGCCGCAGTACTGTAGGAGCCAAAAGGAACATAGCCGGCCGGTTACGAATAATGCAACGAGTAAGCGATGAGTATATTGCCGACACCCGAAGCTGACGTGAGAGTGAACGACTAATAAGACGAAACTTTAATACAGCGGAACGACAAGCGGGCATGCAGCGAGGCTGTACGTTCGTGTGCGCGGATGACGTACCGGTAACTGTTCTCACCCAAACAAAAGCTGGAAACAGGAAGAGTACATATGGCAACCGTAGCTTTGACACAGTTAGCACTAAACAAATAAGGTCGCCCCAGAGCTTTCCTGCTAGAAGACAACCAGCTTGTTGACTTCGATAACTCGGATCGTTGGCCTGAGGATTAATGGCCAAATTTACCCCTGTCACAAAGCTCGCGTCTACGTCCGACGGAAGTAGGAGGTAGAACAATTGGAAGTGGTTGAGAAAGAACCGTTGGACGGTCCAGTTATAGGTAGGCAGGAGAAGTGGGGACAGATTCGTTGTGATCGGCCTAATAGGACCGTAGCCTTGTTCGCGTCCGCTGTAGGCGGTCCTCGCAGGAACTCCAGCTTTCCAGCGTCTCAATGCCTAATAGGTATGATGGATGGTGGATTTTGGTTATCTGAAATGTACAGGGCCCATAAATGGAAAACGACAACCCCAACTGGTTAATGACTCCATCGCGTCCGACTAGATAATGCTTTCGTTTTATTTCTGAGGAAAACGTCTTGTCGACAGAGTGTGCTGTGGGTTCGGCTATCTAAAATTAACTTGGCGAGGAAGTACGACAACAACCAAAATCAGATATGAAGGACGTCCACATAATCTGCGAATCGCACTGGGATCTGCAACTGTCGAACACCTCTGCTCTGGGGACTTGGTTCTGTCGACACAGGTGGAGTCGCAACCGAAACCGAATACATGCAAAGGCCATGCAATGTACTGGCTGGAGAGGGCGTTGCTCTCCGCGGATCGCTTTCTTATCAGGTACGTCTATAAGCGCTGGCTTCAGTTTGCCGATAAAGATAACCTTGCGTTTACCATTGTGCGCCATAAGAATGTCTTAGCATAGACTGCGAGTACGCGGAACGGTCCTGTATACGGCGAGTAAAATGGTCGTCCAGGAGTAACCGCACGAACCAAAACATGAGAACAAGTTAGCAGACGAGGCTGTATGTACGTTGGCGTTGTCTGTCCTCTCAATGGAGTTGGTCGGAATCGTATCATGTGTTGGGCCAATCGCTCGCCGTGATTCGCGAAGTTGATGGTTCTCGTTGCGCGTGAGGCGAATAACTCTCCAAGTAAACGTAAGGAGCACCCATAGACTAATTTGGTGGATGCGGTATGCATGTCTGCCTCCGACATGTTACGAATACCTAACAAGACTAAGGGCGAAACAGTTTGCCATGAGTTGTTTTTGTTAGCCGGTGCGGAGCTTCCCAATTGCCGATGAAAACGCTCATCCAATCCGTTGGATGCCGAGTGGTAAGCTGTTGTGCGAATTCTACCACAGCCTAGCGCCTTGAGGAGTGATATGAAAGCCAAGTCAAAATGTGACCCGCAATCAGTGGTCACTGCAGCAGGGCAACCAATTTCAGCAAATCAACTTTCCGAGAATGTCCGCGCGACGGTTTCCGACCAACAATTCGGGAACGGCATAGCTTCTGGTCAACGTGTTAATCTGCCTAAGTATGTCAATATATATGTACGCCCATCCGAGGGTGGCAAAGTTCCGACCAGGTCGACATGTACATGGTAGAGACGCTCACCGGGGGCTGCACAAACTCCACTGGGTTGCGTGTGACGATGAATCTTATACCGCTGGCAGTGTATGCACGCTTCGGCCCATGTACGAATGTCGCGAGTGACATTGCGCCAGACAAATATCTGGGTGACCATTTTGACTGTCGAACGTGTGCCAGAGTGAGACATGTGCAACGTATCGAAGATTCGGTGGTGGAAGGCCAATGGACTAACCGGACGATGGATTCTCTGTGAAGTGTCACGAATATTCATTCCTTTGGAGGATTTCATGGGTAAGCTTTCTAGCTTAGGGGTACTGGACCGGTGAAGTTGTTCTATCTCCGGATCGTTGTCCTGTGCAGCTGCGATCGCTGCCAGATCGACTGATCCATATATCGTGCTCGTTGTAGCATTAATGCACGACGGAGCATCTGCGACTGGGTTTTTAAACCCTGAAATATGTCTAACATCGGTCGTGAACAAAGCGGTATAATCCAGGTATCTGGTCTCTTTTGGGGAGTACTTTTCGGTTGTCGAGCATAGAGCGTAAGTTGCCAGCTTGTGGTATGTGAGGACGATAAAGTCCCTGCCTTCAACGAATTGTCGAAAATGACGAATGCCGAGATATACCGCTAACAGTTCCTTTTCGAAAACACTATACCGCGATTCAGTTGGATGTACACGTTTAGAGTAAATGGCTAGTGGGCACTAGTGTTTACCAAGTTGCTGTTTCAGGACCACCCCTACAGCCACGTGTGATGCATCCACGGTTAGCACTGAGGAGGCAGACTGGTGATGATGCGACAACGATGCTATATTTTGATAGCCATTTTTAAATTAATGAAGGCCATTTTTGCGGCCACTGGAACTGCGAATGAGGGTACCTTGAGTTACACGGACAAAGTTAGGGATGAAACTGTGGTGAAAATTCACTGAACCCTCGAAACAGCGAAGTTGTTTGAAAAATGTGGGTTCCGGGTAGCATACTGTTGCCTGCATTTTTTGGAGAGAGGTTCAATCTCGCTCATTGATATACTGTGACCCAGGAAGTCTAAGTGGACGCCTTAAACGAGCGTTTAGCTAGGTGTATATCCACTCCATGACGCGGCAAACGGGTGATGAGCTATCGACCAAGTTATCCTCTAAGTATGGATAAAAAATGTCCAGTCCACGACACACGTCGTGAATAAAACGTTGAAAAATTTGAGCAGCGTTGCTTAGACCAAGCGGCATGCGTAAGAATTCGGAAAGTCCGAACGGTGTTATGACTGCTGTCCTTGGGACTTCTTCACTGGCTACCGGGATCCGGTTACAAGCGCGCACCAAATGAATTTCCGTGAATATCCGCCTCCCCGATAGGTTTGCCGCCAAGTTTTGAATATGAGGATCTGGATGCCTATCAAAAGTGGTTGCGTTGTTCATTGCTCCGTATTCGCTATATAGGCGCCAGCCGTTATCATCCATTTTAGGCACCATGTGTAACGGCGAAGCCCATGGACTGTTGGACGGAAGTACTTGCGCAAAGTCGGTTCGGGCAATTTTGAGCTAATCGAGAGTTAAGCTGGGCGAATGACTTAGAACTAGCAGTCCTCGTGTGACAATGTAATGCCCAACGTCGGTTGTCACGGCCGGTAGTTCTTTAACAGGGTGGATCTACCGAGGAAAGTTGAATGAAATTTTCCCATAAGGCTCGCAAACTACGGGCTTGGCTAGCATAAGGCTGATCACAACCACGTGCGACGGCTTTCTCGAACGTTGAGTTTTTTCGAGGTATCGATCAGACGCGATCAACGTGCGCTGACCAGTAAATCGAGGTGTCGGCGATTGGTTCCAAATGGTTGCATTCAAGACATTCCTGTGCTTTGACACAGTTAGCACTGAACAAATAGGGTAGCTGCATTAACTCAGTGAAAACCCACAGATTAGGGGGGATTGAGGAACCGTATGCATCTATGAGTCGGTGTTTTACTGTTTGGAATGCAAAGGCAGGTTGGAATATACTCTCGGTTTCAGAAGATTAGCAGTAGAAGGACTGAGAACAAGGAGTTCAGAGAACGGTAGGTGGAATCTAAACAAGTTCACTGTATTCCGAGCGTATAACAGTCGCATTACAACTTTCAGCATAAAGCAACTGGCTATCGTAAACAACAATGTGTCGAAAGTTTATCCATCGTATTGGTTAAGTTTACGAAAGATTCAGTTTGCATTCCTTAGCATATACGTCAAGTATTCGCTTGAAATTAACTGCTGGTGATGCAGTGATGATAGGTACTAGTGGGTTGCGGCAGACCGAACACGCTTGGGTGTTAAAAGTTTTGATGGAAGCCTAACGTGCACTATAACGTGTGGTCATTGTGGTGGTTATCTTCGTTAGACAAACCAGCTACGCGTGCCAGTTTGCGCACTCACAACCACTCTCACTGTATTGAAACGAATTTTCAATCCAAGTCTTTGCTACTATTTGGAGAAAGCCGTTTTTATCGTTACGGTATTTTCCGACTGACGACTCAGCAAGCTCTGCAAGTGTGGATATTTTTTATTATTCACGCATTACTTGTTATTGTAGCTGAGTAGCACAATTAACAAATAATGTTTTTTTTTGCCAAGAAATTATTGTAGATGAATCTCCTGATTTTGTTGCTGCCGTTTTCTCTGCACATATGATAAGGATGCCCTTCTGGATTTCACAAATGACGTGTATTTTGATATCGAGCGTGACCCCGAGTACGCGGTTCACTATAAACCTGCTTGCACACAAACGCCAGAGCATGATCCATCAATAAATACTGTTCGTTTGGCTGTCAAGGAAGCTCGCGATGGTTTAAAGTAACCGTCAGGAGCAAGTAGATAATGTAATATGTATTTTGGAGAAATTGTTTTGGTCAATCGGCCAGCTGCGGCCGAAGGGGTATGATGATCGCAAGAATGACGTATTATAGCAGGGTTGGGTTAGTTGATTTGTTCTGGGAGAAAACCAAAATTCCAGGAAGACCGGATGAGATGTAACACTAGCACTGTAATCGATATCCGATAAGTGTGAAAGCAGTGCCGATGACACTTAAGTATTTGAAAAAATAGGGGACTCGTTGTCGATGGTAAACTTACTGATAGCCATATATGTGAACGGCATTATGATTGACTTCAAGTTGATAGGCGAAGTCGTAGCAACACAAAAGCAACGTGATTGAACAAATTGATCAAATTTGTCTATTTCCCGTTGACAGGAAGATTTTTGGAAAGTTCAAATTAAAAGTTGACCAAATACTTTGACAATAACAGTTATGAGATTTCGATGCGATACAGGCCTTCTGTGTAGTTTTTGGTATCGTGATGTCGTTAGTGTTTACATAACGTTACTCGGAAACGAGGTATTCCACTTAAATAATCCAACTCAAGCTTTTTTATGACATCGTTCCCACTTGACGATAAATAACCTTTCCTTAATCAAAATCGTATACCTCTACCGGCTTGGACTAACAACATTGAAAACTGCGTCAGCTAGCCTTCAGCGTTTAAGTATGTTTCACAAATAATCTTATACCAAGAACGTTCTGTCGTTCTTACTGTGAGAGAACTCTTTTAATCTTCGTTGTGAAACAGCATAACCACATCTGGATGATGGGTAAGTTTTCTAGATAGTTGAACTCGGTGAACAGCCGCATGATAGCCTCACACTTTCTCAAAAACGTTAAACCTGTTCAATCTGTATGTTAGATAGGATTAGTCAATCGTTGATGCAACCCGAATATTACAACATGAGTTGCACTATGCTCATCTTGACGATGAGTTATGCATGCCACCATCTAGAAGAAGGAGTGTTCTTCATAATTTTATTGGTGACTTCCGGTTTCCTTCTTGCCCTGTTTTAAACGGTCAGCTCATCTACAGTCACTGCCGGTGTTTACCTTATGAAAACAGAACACAGCCTATGAAAGCTGACTGCCGGATACCTACAGAAAAGGTTGTTGAAGTTAATGATTTAGCATATGCAGCAGCTCGACGTTCGACGGATATGCGCAACGTTTTCTATAGCGAACCACTTCTTGGACACAGACCACCTGGTCGAAAGACCATTAATTCTTTTTCGTTGCGTAATTGGATCCAAACATCAACAACAGTCACAGAGACAACGATAATCTAAGAGTGTCATCTGACTGTGCCACCATAATACACTTATAGGTGATATTGCACCAAAGTCGTTTTCGCTTACCTCACATTAATGTTCTCCTGGATAACCAAATATGTTAAAGTCAGTTACGCGTTATTTATAGAACTAATTCGGTTATGCTTGTAATAGAAAAACGGAATGGTAATAGATTCTAACCGTCAACTTTATGCTTTTGTAAGCCAATATTTCTAACGTTAAGTATTGCATTCAAGATCAATGTAGTGCAAATCGACCTCGCACATTTTTGTGGAAGAAGCACTCGAAATACGGTACTAGGTATCTTTGAACTCATCACTGCTGATTTGTACAAGCACAGATGATGAAAAGAACACTACTACTACTTATTGGACACTGCCTCAAAAACTTGCAACGGATTTCTTCAAAATATCGGGATATAACTTAACCACTTTGTAAAACCGGAAGTTGTCTCAGTGAGCCCCACCGTCAGTCATAAATTTACATGGATTTTTAATCCGTACCAAAATGCACCACCGTCAAGTATCTTACAAATACGTCTACTTCCAACTCAAGTTGACACACAGACATCCACCAACGTCTCCCCAAAGAATCTGACTTGCTTTTCGGGGGTTTAAAATCTTCCGATACAGAAACATACTAACAGACTTCTGTTCCTTGTCACATTCTCTCATTTTGCTCATGTTGTTCTCCTACCAGCTTGTTGACTGCATACTTTCATTAACCGTTCCGCAAAGTGTAAAGTTAAACACAGTGGTATTTATTTACACAACCCACTCCAATCCTTCTATTCTAGATCAGTCACAGCTTGTTGTAAATTTTCTCAAAAAAATCTCAAACTACCTACATCTGCTATAAACCGTGTTGTTCAATATGTCTCTCGCTGGCAAACTCAGCTGAAATGCAAACCCCTATTGCATGAGCGTCTACACAGAGAATTTCAAATCTGTTCAATATTCTGTCCCAATATTCTTTTACAAATCAGTGAGTTCGCGATTGATTTGCAAATCACTTGTACGCACTACCTATGTAGTCTTATACCTTCATTTTTGCTGGTAAATTTTTCTCGCTGTTTGTGTTCCCCTACACAGACGTTGTCTATTCAGTGAATAGGTAAACGGGTAGTTTAAATTCGATTACGGATTGCAGTTTCCCGTGGGCATTTCACATCATCGATATGTCCTCCAAAGCCAGAATAGCCTGTTTCTTCATCGGGCTTCTAAAATTTCATCTCATTCCGCACAACTTCGACGCGCGTATCTTCAGTATTTTTGGGTGTATCGTTCATTAGTGGTTTCCCAGGCTGTGTAATTTAGCCAAAAAATTAGAAGGCCTAACAAGTCCAAATGCAGGTCTCCAAAATCTGTTGATTTGATTGTCTCCGACCATTTCACGGGATGTAAGATACTTGTGACAAAAATCGCTATCAGACGCAACCTAGTCTTTCACTAAAATCGTTTAAAACTAGTTCCACATATTGCACCAGACCCCCGAAGGAACACTCAATCTCACATAATACCTTAAGGTTTTCTTGGTCCGACACCTGTTTAAACCTAACCCTTTATCAAGTTAATTAACCAAGAAACAAAATCAATGGTTTGTCTCAATTCGATAATGATTTTGATCGTTTTCAATCTTTCTGTTAAATTCATGACCATTACCAGTAGTGCGTAAGTGCAGCTTATTTCGTCAATTGGTTTTATTTTGATAAAAGTGCCAGTATGTATAAAGCTAAAACTTTTTCTTTTACATCCACGTCGTAAATAAGAACATGATTCAATAAATTACCCCATACCTGCTCATACATATAGAATATACTGAGTCCGCAAGAAATTTTGTTTCACCTAGGTGGTTACCATGGAGATATCCAGGGCTCAGACATCTACACAAACACCCGATTTCTCCTGTGAACTACTCACGTGATTAGTGAGCGATGGCCAGTTTTTCTTTTGAAGTAACTTCTTTAATTTCACTTTCTGAACACGAGATACAACCACCTGGTTTCCCCAAACATGTGAACTAACATCAAATATAGGTAAATTGTGACCTTTTTTCTATCGCAAACAGTCCCGGCCAAACGATTTGTCACGTATGCTTTTGGCAAGCTGATCCGCAGATAGCGACAGTAAGTGCCGTCGAAGTGATTCTATTCCACCATGGATTTCAAAAAACGATTATCACTGTTAACGACACGTATTCATTCCATCCAGCTGTGAGTCTGTGTCGCACCCAACTGTTTATGTAGAATGACTCTGTTGGTACAAAAAGCTCAATAGTGTTTTTGTACGCTCTGTAGCGTTCCATATTTATTAACATGGCATGCACCAACCGCAGTCCGATTGTCTCCAAATCTTCAATTTGGCATAATTATGTGATACACTTGACACGGGCTGCCACACTTATTTCTGCAGGGTAAGAAGGATACACAATGCTTGCGTCATCCTCTGACTAAAACTAAGGTCGTTTGCAAGATCTAACAGCCCGACTTTCTAGTGTGAGTGTATTGGGAGTATACCGTTTTGAGAACATTAATATGCAAACTGGTACTGTGTCCAAAGGACCGATCACACCAATTACTTATTAGCTATGAAATCGCACAATATGCATACACCCACCATCACACACAAACCGATTCATCCATTATGGACTGTTCGACTGACCTGTTCAAAACTGATCGATTTTTTGTGTGATAAATTGTGTCATAACTTACGCAAGCCAACAAAATGTTTAACTGTTCCAGTATTCAAAAGCCAATGAGAAATGGGAGTTGAAGGAATGGAATCATTCTGTCAGAAAAGTCAGAAATTTGAGTGAAACCTGGGAGTTTCCGAAGGTTTTGGATATTCGACTTTCTGAGAATTGTTCAAAGTAGATTTTGGTGGTCATATTGGTTGTCTGTAGAAACTGGGCGATTCCCTTGGTTGTTATGGTTTTCATAATGAAACAAGTTCCCTGTATGTGGATTACGGTTCATACGAAATTCTTCTGTGCACAAAAGTAGGTTTACTTATGCTCTTTGGAGTGAACAAGGTTACCGACCTCTATCAAGTTTCGTTATACGCATGGTTGTTTAGAGATTGTTCCCTGTGTGTACAGGCTCTAAACACCCTCGGTATAGGCAACACACAGGCAAAGCATTGCAAGCGAAGTGGGTAAGTAAGATCCACTGATATCGTATGCGATTATTTGAACGAAACAATGCCGATCGCCTTCTCATCAATGTAGATTGGGTTTTTAGTAAGCACGACGAGATAAAGAATCGTCAACTCTCTAAGTAAGTTACAGTCGTCTCTCTACCTTCAATTTCTATGTGAGAAACCAGTGGAGAGAAAACGCATGCATATACATGCACAGTCATCAGTAGAAGTGTGCGTTCCGTGTTAAACCGAATTAAACGTTGGTCCTGTTGGGCGGTTCTCTCATCGCAGTTCTGTGCTTTATATCCCCAACAAACAAAGCAGCACACCTGTTTCTTTTCACTTTCTACGCGTCTCATGGTGCACTCTTCCTTTTGCTGATATCTTTCGAAATGATACTCTTGAAAATTCAATTGGGAGATAGTGTCACCTCAAAGATGTACTGCATTGTGGTTGTCCAATTGATTCCATGAATAAATTGTGTGATAATGGATTGTGTCACAATAAGTTTCCCTATACCTCCTTCAAATATCAGTTTTCTTTCTGTGAAACAAATCCAGTAGATGATTCTTAACAACCACTCAAAACCATATTTTGCATCTGCACCCAACCATTATTGTTTGGGTTCATCGGATAGAATTCGGAATGGGGTACGGTGGGCTTGAGAGTAGAGGGAGTGATTCTCATTTATCTTTGGTGTCAGTGAATGGAATAGTGTTTTCCTATGGGTGTGTACCCACAATTCAAGCACAGCCTCTGCTGAGTTCAGCTGTGATTTGGAACAAAGGGAGTAGACGGAAGACGAAAAATCTCCAGGCTCACCGGTACAATCCGAAAAACTCAATATGTATTCATGTCGTCCGATTATTCAGAATTCCCAGGTGTGGAGTCGGTGAGAGACCTCATAATTCCACTGTTTAATCAAATCAAATGATATTTAGGGATCTGTTCATATGAGCACTATTAACTGAAGAAGTGGACACATCGATCAGTTGGGGGAGGACACAAAACACTTGTCCGGAACTAAAGTCATTGAGTAGTTTGAGAAGGGCGAATTGTCACTTGAACTGTAGTTAACAGCTTTTATATGAATGATCCGGTTGATGTATCTGTCATGAATGGCAATCCAATATGTATGTTCTTTTCCCCGATAGATGCGATTTGTCCTTTTAATTGCTACTGTGGATATCTATCTATCAGCGCAGCCAATTTGTCTGACTGTTCTACGCAAAAAAGCCAGTTCATCAGCAATCGTATAATCTATGTTCACTCTTTTGACTTCACTAGTGAAGCATATAATAAGACGTTTGAGAGCAGATGGTACAAAACTGTTGAACTGTACGCGTTGGCTGTTTCATATTCTGTTCCTGTATACTGCACTCAGACAAGAACCAGCGCAACGGTGACTTATGTGTCAGTTCTGAAAACCGAAATTATTTCACATTATACTGTTCAACAAACACCGCAAGTTTTTTTTAGGCCGAGTTTGACGTGGTTCGGCTAACACTGGGATTCACGTCATTGTCGATTAGGCGTGAGAAGTCATCCATGCACCTCGCCTAAAAGTTGCATCAAGTGACGGATGATATCAGCTGTTCAATTTCCAGTCCTGCCATAAAAATTTCTGTAACTGACGGTCTCAAAAGTTAGTCCATTACGAAAAATTATTTTCGTAGTTAAGCTGTCCCAATAAACTTGTACGCTAAAAGTGAACGAGTAAAATAACAGTTTAAATTCGATCGATGATGTCTGCTAGCCTAGATTACTGTGCGCGCATTATTTCAATTCCTCCTATGGAACCAGCAATGTTGGTAGCACGATCAGACTACTATCAGAACAGATTATTGAATACCACTGAACCTGGCCAGATGATGAGATCATGAATTATTCAGGAACTTCTTAGAATTATACCTGTGAATTCTAAACATTCGGTTGATGTAATACAGTCTTTCTATTAAGCTTACCATGTTAAACTCACCTAATCTGGGATAGTGTACTACTCCGAACTAGGGACAATGGATAACTCCAGGAATAGTGATTAACTTCAAACCTCGCCTTTAAGTGACACAAAGGTCCTCAGACCAACTACAGTAAGAATCCTTTATTGATGAAAACAACAAATATTTTTGGACGTACACCAAGAGACTTCGTAAATGGTTAATATCAGTGGCATATGCAACATCACGCGCTGTGATCTGATTGGTCTGACTCGAAGCAAGAGACTTGGGAAACAACAAAGGATATAACGTTGAAACCGCTTTTCCAACCTTGAAATTGTACCTTGAAGCCCCGTTGGTCTAGTCGGGTACAAGACTGTCTGCCGCGTCGGGGTTGAGATAAGCGGTGAATCGAATAGGTTTTCGCCACAGGTACGATGTCAGTTCCTGTCCACAGCCGAACTCTATGGAGGTCGCCCATGAAAAACACTTCTGTATGCACAAAAGTGTTTCGCTCAGCCTGTGAAACTAACTTGGTGGCTCTCCTCTCTGTGAACCTGACAAGACACACTATTCAGATGGCCTCTTGCTTGACACTGACATGACCGTCCGTTCACTTCTCGCTCCCTATTGGGTTGTTGTAGTACACCGCGATACAAATGTAGTTTATTGAACCGGGGACTGAGCAACTGCAAATGAGCCCGTTTTCCAAGCAGTTTTTCTCGTGACTTTATGATCCAAAGTCGTCAAGGTTTCGTAGAAAAGGTACTGTCCACCAAGTACAGCAAAACGCGACGGAATTTGTTGTTCATGCTGAGTTAAGACTGAGTTGTGGTCGTCAAGTTTCCACGTAATCCTTAGGATAGTGTGACAAGAAGGCAAGCAACATGGCAAGAGTAATGAGTACACACATCGATACATAATTGCGGAATAATCATAATTCTGATAAAACCCTAATCTCACAATTACAATTACCTGTTTAATTGAAGGTGCTCGTCACAATAATTTCTTTGTATCACTTATGAACGAAGTCAAGGATTTATTTGCAACAGCATCTTCTGCTAAAGGAGACCTTCAGAATATGACTGGTGATCATTAGCTAATCTCTTTGTTGTTAGTGTTGTACACAACCTACCTTTTAAGATTTTTGTGTTGCATGAAATACGTTATAAATATGAATTAATCTTCGTCGTAATGTGTAGGTTGTTCGAACGTTATGCGTCTTAACATTGACGGTTTTCATGGAATTTTGCTTAAGAAACAGTTAACGAGATTACGATATTTTGCGTCACTTAGTTTCAATCGGCGTAGTCTCTTTATGTCTAACAGACAGCTTGTAATAAGCAATTCATGCCAGTTTAATCAAAATCTCAGTTACTGCAAGTCCTCTGAAACAAGTAGTGATAAATCGGTCGAATCACAAGATTATTTTGGCTAATTTAACGGAATCATGCTATTCGGGCTACCAATCAGTTAGTCAAATGTTGAGGGCTGAATAACCGGACTCGGATTCGATCAGGGTCAGCAGAGTCGGTAAAAACGTTATTACGAACCCAACAAATATTTTTGGGTTCTGAGGACCGACCGTAGTGCAGACCTTCTCTTATCAGTAAAAATTCAACGATATTTTTAATAAAAAACGTTAAGAACCACCCAAAATAGTTTAGCATGTCTGCGTCAATATCTTATACTCTTAGTTAATAAACATACAGTTAAGGCAATCCCTATACAGAGTCATCCAATTGTGCTTATAGTTGAAATGATCCCCACTATCATCTGAAGATGATAAAAACTCAAATTACTTCATCTGATTTATGTTGTCAAATCTGTACGTTAGCATACACTTCATTTAAGTAGTCGATCGCATAAGAGACTTCCTGAGTGGCTGGAATAAATCGAGCGGTTGAGACTGTTAAACAAATTGACTGAATCCTACTTGAGATGCTGTGTACAATATGTGGGAATAAGTAGTTTTCGCTAATACAAAATGACCGACACTCAGAGCTGAACGCAGCTTCTGAGTAAGCTCAGACTGTTCAGCCTGCCTGGTTTGAAAAGAAGTCCTGAAATCAAATTTCCCTCTCGTTAAAGCTTATCATTGGTGTTTACCTTAGAGGTTTAGTTTATACTGGCGAATAAAATTACTGGTAATTAGTTTGGCAGGTTTGGAAATTCGGATGAACCCTAGTTGAGGAAAGTCTGGGCTTCAACTTGATTCGTTTCAGCAACAGAAGCCACAAGCCAGGCGCGGTAAGTGCTCTAGCAGCTGACCAACGCAGCCACGATAAAATCCTAGAAAATTCAACTTTGGACCTAGTTAGGCACCCAATCGAATCTGTCATATGAACTCTACCAAAGGATCCAGAGGACTGACTGTTCAAACAGGACTCCTCGTTCAGTTCAGGTTGGATCCCACCAAAGTCACCGATAAGCGTTAATACTATATTACTGATATGTCGTTTGGCAGTAACAGAATGTCAGTGCTCATCGGTGAAATTGCTGGATTCCAGCCTGAACTAATCGAAAAACCTTTAGGCAATCAGCCGCCTATATCATTTGGGGAGTTCATGTGACACAACCGGTGATGCTTAGTTCATACGGACATAGGTGCTTTGCTCACACTTGCGATGGTACCGACTTGTCTAGTGAACCTTAACTGGAAGGATGAAGGATGACTACCTCGTGTCTCCGCCACAGTAGTAGTGAGAACACATCTCTCGGTTTTTCTATCGCGCCTACCTCAAAAGAGCACAGTGCCTGCTGTATTTTTTACGAAGCCAACAACCACATGTTTACATGTTTCTCTACACCTGAAGTACTTTCAAGAATAATTCAGTCCTGAGGAAAGCCACACAAGGTGGTTGAAACGTAGAGTATTACAACTTGCTCGTAACGTTGTGTTCTCAATAACTCAGTCTAGTTTTGCTTGAAGCAGAAAACAGCAGAAGTTTGTCTGTTGCAAGTTTAAACATAACAGAAAATTACTAGAGTTTCTGGACGCTAAAGTTCGTTAAACGGGTTCCAATGTTGATCGTGGTAACACAGCATGTAGGTTTGTGAACACCTCTAGGTGGATAACCTGGATTTCCAAAACAAGTTCCACTGGAAAAATCACTAAAAGGTTATCCCAACTTTAAAATCATAATTTGCGCAAACCTGTCCAGATTACTGTCAGAGTGAATGAAAAACAAATGAATGTGCAACCGTACCTGGCAAAAGAAATGGTCGTGTATAAGAAGAGGTATCGAGATAAAGAGAGTACTCATACTCGGAAAAAAATTAAGGACAAGCAATAAGCACCGTTTAGAATGTTAAAAGACAGTGATTAAATAGAGAAACAACAATATTGATATGAAAATTTACGACGACCCTACAAAATTTTTAAATCCTCTTATCATAATGACCGGAAAAAATAACCAAGGAACCACAAGGCAAACTGGTCAGTGACTTCGTACGCTTAAAATTGCGTCTAATTGTAGCTGAGTATAAAGCTTAGAAATTCACCAAACCAAAACCGAGAAAAAGTGCTGTTTTCGACGTTGAGATGGGAAAGCCGCTGAGAGTGTATTACTTTGGAGAGAAGAACAAGAGAGAACCGCAATGCATTTGGACACACTCAGCCAGAGGAACCTGGAATAAGCTAATTACCCAGTTTGATAGGGTTATTTTGTAAACAAAGAAAGAGGACATCTGTGAATTCTGAACCACGAAGAATACACCATGCGTATACTCAAGTACGATGCCAGGACATCAGATTTTGACGGAGAATAAATGAATACCACACCGCTTGAGAAATAGAAACTCGTATCCCCTTGGCGGCACATTTGAATGCATCGCTATACTCAAGGGTGAATAAAAGGGTTGTCTAGCCGTCCTTACCAATGGATAACCAGATATGAGGGCAAAGCAAACTACTGCGTCAATCATAGACCGAGAAAAACAATAAGCGATGTAGATCACAGTATATATCCTGCCCCTTTAGAATATTCTCAGAATCTGCTAACGTTACCGGTACACATGTGATCAGTCGACATTTGTGCACGGTACTCTTCGAAATTATTTTGATGCTAACAGTTTGTTAGCAGCTGATAATTTGGCGTTGTGACAGAATATTACCAGGAAGAGGGTAGCCAGAATGTTAGCACACTTCAACAGGGAACCGTTTGACCCGCGCGCATTTTTATTCCCCTCAACAGCCAGGAGTTCTGCCGTGAAAGCATAAACTGTACTGTTTGCGGATACAATAATCATCTGTTACACCACAATTATGATCGGAACGTTGGAAACCGTGTTGAATCAAAGTTTTTCGTTGAGAGAGGAAGCAAGGCGCATGAGCTAGCTGATAATTTTAAAAAAAGCGTATTTATGACTCACCAACTATACACCTACCAAAACTACCAACGCCGTCAGCTGTGCCAATTTTAAATCTCACTTTACAAGGTGATTGAACTGTTACGAGGCACGAAGGTTACCATGATATAACTGACTAGCTGTTAGCCCTCCTCGATTATGTTGCTCATTCATTAATCTGACGGCTTTGTTCACTTTGAGTGCCACCGGATAGTTTATATAACTCGAATGTTTTCTCGATGTTACACAAACCCTACTTGATGAAAATTCCAGTTCACACTGTTCAGGACGCTGACTTGTCAAGATGTCAGATACAGAATTACTAGGTGCACTTATTATACTGTCGATTAATTCATAGACACATTTCCATTAAGCACTGCAGTTAAACTTTGCACAGGATCCTAATCGTCAGACTGATTAGGAAAGCTGTTAATAAAGTTCCAACCGAGCGTCTTACGCAGAACGTGCCGGCGTGGTTTTCAAGAGAGCGAATAGCGTCAAAAAAACCACTGGTTAGGCTAATCTGACATATGTCTAGTTTTCAGTAAAATTGCTAGAACCTCATGATATGCACTGGTTGACATGCAGCCGCTTAATGCCCAGTAGCATAAACCCTGAAATGTAGACACAGCACTGACCGATCAAACTGATGGAACAGCCAAAGATAGTTTTTAAAAAGTAAACACGTACCCAGGTTTGTTATTGTTAAAGACCTCTTTTTGAGTATTCGTGGCGTAAACTTTACGAACTCATTTCGTAACTTTCAGCCGTACCAGCAACGGTACTGAGTACAATCCATCGGCATTGGTGGGAGCACTGAAGACCACCTGCCGCTCTGTCTACGAGGCCTATGGTGGTATCGCGAAAGGACATCTCAGTCACACCACGTAAACCAATCAGGTCCCTTAAAACAGTTTTTGCTGTACATGTTGTTGTTTCCAATGGCGCATTAAAAACACCTACTTTGCAAGCCTAGTCACTGATGAGTGAAAATAACGACTCTGTAAAAGATGGAGTTATATCGATGAAACGGGTTCTAATAGGCATGTTCGTATTCGAACCATTGATGACAATTGCACGAATAAACGTCCACTCGAATACGAGTAACTGTGGAGTGAACATTTCAAACATTAAGCGCAGATACTGCTGAATTAAATGCTCGCAATCTGTCCCAACACAATCTAGTGTACTTCTCCATGAAAATTTAAAGAATCCGCAGTTTAAGATTAATTGGCTTATTCCAGAGACGGGGTTTTGTCAACATTGAGGTTAAATTTCCTTTTCACCTAAAGTTGAATGCGATGCTGTGAGATTTCAAGAGAACCGCATCGATCTGCAAGAAAATCGACTGTTACTAAGCAGAAGTTTTTGGTCCACTTTGGAAGAAACATCCATTCTTTGTTAAAAGCCGAAAACAACCAGCCAACGTTTCTCGCGACTCTGCCCTATGAAACGGTCTGCTCAATTCCCATGGGGTTAAAACTTAATAAGTTCATGTAGATTGCTGACTGGTGTGATTTGATTTCTACTCTGCTCTCAATGTTTGGTTGAGAAATTTAAGCCTCAGAAAACTCACAGAAACGTAGAAAATTTGAAAGGCCAAGTGTTTTTTGCATCTTTTACAACGTCTTGTTAAATGCAGTGCTAAATGGAGCGTAGGATACGTGCACGAAAAGTGCCTTCAGAATAACTACTGTGAGTTTATCAATAATGTACCGTACTGATCTTTTGTTTCGTTGTAAATTTTCACCTTCTGCTTTCTCACAAGTGATTGGCCATTAATTGTGTTCCGAATGGTTGAGTACCGGGTGATGAGAATTGCAAATAGCACGACCGAATTTATAACATTGACTGATGCAGATCCACTAGCCGACTCACTACCCGGACTTACTCACATCATCAACTCAATTTTTCATAAGTTTTTAATCATGTAAAAACTACTAATGTATGTTGAAATATCACAGATACATTCGTATAAACTCGCTGGCCGCCAGAGGTTGACAAACTCGATGAGCTTCTTGCTAGTGATAGTTGCTCGAGAATTTCACATACTGAACAGTGTTTCGAGCATATCAGTCATGCTAACTGTTAAGATATTAGCGGTCTGGTATGCTACTCAGTGATGCTAGCCATGCTGTTGAGGTTGACGGCTTGGAATTAAATGCAATTTTGTCTCTCACTCTAGACAACAAATCCTTTCACAGTCGATCAGTATACGCCGAACGGCAAAATCTCTTGTGGATTCGAGCGACCTTCAAGATGCAGACGTATGATATTTGCTAACCATACTATGAGACGATTGCAGAATTCTCCCAGTGCTTCAATCCACTACATGCTTTTTTATACTATTTCGTGTGAATTGATGGATGGCTGCTTTATTCTGTAGTAACCTGCTACAGTGATTGAATCGGTGAGCAAACTGACAGATGACTCCTGGCTATTGACAGTATGAGTTGTCCGGCAAGTTGCAAAAATATTCCGAGCCCGGTAATTGAGATGGTGAAGTGCGACTACTCCGAACGTTTTGGGAACAGTCGTAAAAAATCTGCGTCTCGATGGTTACCTTCAGATGTTATCAACCTGATGAAACGTTGATCTTAACATTGACTTTCTTTCTCATCACTTTTGTTACGTTATAGAAAATTCAACTTTATTTTTGAAAATCAACTGCACTGCCTTCAAATTGCACGACAACTTCCGCCACTGTAAAATATCAAAACGGGTGCCCATAACAGAAATCTACACAGGAATATTTAAACACTGTGCGAATTGGGTCATCTCTCGCCTGGTGTTTCTTTAATTATCAGCGCTAGAAAACTTCGTCTGTTCATGTGACGGAACACGCTATCTCTGGCTTCTGGCAAAGACTGTTCTGTTTTTCCCGTTCACTATATTAAATCTAAACAGCGGAGTAGACAAATATGGCCTTGTCTCTTCTTACATGCCAGTCGCTGTCACTTCTGTTTCTCTATTAGTTGTGTAAAAATCCATGGATATTTTCATGTCTTCCATACCCATGAGATTTTTGCTCTGAAATTCGGGATATGCTTGTTTTCCTTAACGTGCCCACGGCTGCAGATTGGTCGGTGATACGACTGCCTTTCGCAATTTCTCGCAACCTATTGTATATCCTTAACAACATCCAGTTTTCGTAGAAAGTTGGACACCATCTATGCACGGTTGGGCTTGATGCTTTTAGGGATTCGAAATACAACGCATCAATTATTCACCGTAGAACACTCTCAAGGCAATAGCTCCGTTCTGACTCTCACGTACTTTTGCTGTCAGTCTAGTATTTGTATCAGTCCATGAGATAAAACACTGAACGCGTTTTGCTCCTGCCCATCAGCAGTGCGTTCCCATTTTATAGCACACTGCTTACTGTTGTACCATAATGTCCATATTCAGAAGTAAAGATGGTAAAGACTTGAGTGAATCAACTGGTGACAGCTACAGGCTTAGCACGTCAGGATCAAAATTACCCACTTGCTAACGATTCGGTGCATGCCTATAAACATACACACTAACACAAGCACACAATTAAACAAGCGAGTAAGGAAAACAATCAGTACGAAACTAACAGACAACACCTACTACTGTAGATTACAAAAGCCAAGAGAGCAAAGGGGTGAGAGGCATGAATTATGCACTAAGGAAGAAAACATACACCCACACTTGCCAACCTTAACACTGCATGCTTAGCCGTGGATTCCCTACAGACGTTTCATTGCTAGACCTGTGAGCAGACAACAGAGGGAGGTGAGTATACCGTTGATATCACTCTGCCTTCCTTTAGAATTCTAGCTGTTTGGGACTGGTTTTCAATTGGCCCGCTCGAATGACCAATCTGCTCAAACGAACTGTTTCATTTAAGAGCACGTTCTGCCAACATGGAAACAATATTCATTGAGAGTTCAGTTACCTAATCATTACCGTTATGATTTATATATATGTGGGGTACCAATAAAAAGTCATTCGTTCGTGAGGATTAAAATCAAGAGTAGTACTGGCGGGACACAGTGACTGAATAGCATTTTGTTCGCAAAAAGAAAATACAAAAATATGGAGGGTGTAAACGCTATCAGAAGGCAAGTCATTGCAGTTCCACTGAAAGAAACAGCACAGGAGAAAGTGGCCGCCTTCAAAGGGTAAGTCAGTTTATTCGGTTCAAGATCAAACGTGACAATGTTCCCGAAATTCAGCATAATTTTCGACATATCTGGAATTATGTTCATTTCCGTACTATAAGTTCAGTTTGAATTAAATTTTTGTCCTGTAGTACTTATATTAAGTTACAAGTACGACTGACTGCTTACTTGTTAAGTGTCACTGTATCCACAAGTAGGGCTTACACATTAATTCATAGTTTGTACAAATGAGTCCAAAACAGAGCATCAGGAAGCATTATCAATAAACTTACTATCAAATCCATCCTTGTGTGGAAATCGCATCACACGGAGCAAATATATCAAGCTTGTATTTTCTTTTATTGCGTCCCGAAAACAGCGATAACATGCTTTAGATGGAGTTACCTGTCGAATTAGTTTTTGTTTTCGAATGAATGTGGTTATCAACATGTCCTCCATAAAGCCAATCTGGACTTACGTATCGTTTTTCGTTTGTATCAGCATCAGATTAACAAGCAATGAAGTTCCTTGCACAATTCCGAAACAACTTACGGGGTTCATCAATAAATCTACTCTGAATTACGGACAAGTTAATTTGTTACTAACGACCCTGACTCAAACATACACAGTAGACTATGGTTGTTGGCTACGTTGAACACGACTTCAGTTTTAGCCAGCCTTAAGATATCCACCTGAGTTTGAGTGGAAAGGTTATAAAATAGCGCAGTTTTTTCTGTTAAAAGTGAAAGAACTCTAGCTTTCCGTTCTGAATTCCACATCGCAGAACCATAGCAACTAGGACAACCAGATGTACTGTTTCGCAATGGAAATCAAAAATTCTAGTTTTATTTCAAATTGGGCCAAGTTCAATTTTAAAATAAACAAAGACAAGGGAGTTCGAGGAACTTCATTTCAAAGAATGCAGCTGTCCTGAAGCACGTTTATAGCATTCAATCTGTTTTGATATATCTATTGAATTCTTCGCAGAACAACAAACAATACATGGTTTTGCATTTGGCCGTATTACTGACTACAACAGAACTGTTAAAACGGTAGCCGGGTTGAGTAGAAAAACTGGTGGATAAAAACTCTGATCTGCATTTCTGTTAGTAGGTAGGCAATAAGTATTGTAAATTGTGTGTGGTTGGCTGTGGGGCCCGGGCTCTGCTAAGTGCATTTGGACCAAGTTGTCAACGATCTCTGATGACCGATTTTCTTACTCACCCTGGTTGGCGTCTATAGTACTTTATATTATAATTTCGGACTAGTAAAAAACCACATGAATCAATCAAATCTAACGGTAAAATGACTGGAGGATGAGGTTAGGGTATTGTCCGCGATTGTCTGGAGGTTTTTCAGGCCTGCAACAAGCCTAAAGGATCAAAGCCAGAGACAACTTTTGTTTTCTTCCATATGGTTCGTTGTTGACTTTAAGGTTAGACCAGTTCGATCTATTACAAATAGTAGTTTTCCTACACACGTTTGTGAATCTGCTTCCCGTCTTGATTCCTACAGACGTGCAAAAGACTGCTGACCAGTTTGCCTGACACTACAAACGTCATTTATTCTTCATTTTAAGTGTTTAATATATTGCAATTCGGAATGTTATTTTCATACCGTGACTACTTTCCCAAAATTTTTGATACGCAATTTAGGAAGTGAGAGAAGATATGATAGACTGCGTTGCGAAGAATATTTTTTACGAATTTCTTCAAGAAGAAGCGCTGGTTTTCGTGGGATGTCGAGGAGCAGTTGCAGTTTTGGATATTCAGAGCAGTTTTTTCAAAACTTCATTACAAAACCAATAAATCTGATTTCCTCAACTAGTTGATTACATGTCCCTTTATTGCCTTCCAGGCCAATATGATACGACATTATTGAACACCATAGACAGTCAGCCTATATGAGGGTTTCAGATGTTGCCTTGATCAAATGACTATATGGACGTGTCAGGAAACAGACACTCACAGACACTCAAAATAATACGAACGGTTCGTTGTATTGTTAATGTGGTTGGCGTCGTGTACCGATAAACACGTGACGGTCGCCTTAAAGGCAAATGTTTCTGACAATTCTCACAGATGGAGAAGGTTTACATCTTAACACGCACGTTTTGGATTGACCCGTATCATCATTAAGAAAAATATACACAATAATTGTGGAATTTTGCTACTTTGTTCAACTAAACTTAGGGTTTTTATTTATTAGAATAACCAAACACGGGTCATTATTAAATTTGTGTTAAATGGAGATGTGCGACCAAAAAAGCCTAGTTCCCGTTGGGCATTAAATTTACTGTACATGCTCCAAACTCATCAAAATTAACATTTTCACCCGGCGATTTTAGTCAGTCTATCTGCTGAGCCCATACGTTCAGGTGGTATTCCCAAATTTCAGAATCCCATTGAGTATTGCTGTTCAAAGCGCGAGCACTTCAAATTCAAGGGCTTTCAAAATTACTTAGTTACATCCTTAAAATCTACGAGAATTCTCGGATTAAACCTTTTGGATATTTCGTGTTAAACAGTAATTACCAACTAAACGTACTTCGGTGACACGGTTGTTTACTTCTAAAGCGTAACAGTTAATAGATATTCTATTGCCACTTCATGAACCCCTGAGAGTCGCAATGGATCTATCTAGACATCCTTTCTAAAGTTTCAGAAATTGGGTGCCTTCAGTGCTAATAAAAAGTGTCAAACTCTGTGTACTATTATCTACTTACTCACTGTACGTAATGGACTCATTTGTATAAAGTGGCTGAAAATATCAAATAAAATTTTGATATCCCAGAACACATACCACGTATTGTTGATTGAGTTCAAATTTTGTTATTAATGAGCCTGTTAGTTGGTGCTGAAATCGTCCAGGCGAGAGCTTCATTTGAGTGAACCAGCTGTGCACACCGAATTGTGCGTATTTCCAATTAACCACTTCAGATGTACAGTACTAGACTGTCTGTCCATTTCAAATCGCCGACCCACTAGATTTACACATACGTCCAAATCGAATGACATAGTTATCCTACTCAACGATACTACGTTTTCTAATTTCAAAGACAAATGGTTGTGCACATTTTTTTCAGACCTCATTATTTCTTGAAACACAACAATAACTTTTCAACCTCATGTTAAAACCCGATGCAGGCAATCAAACTGTGTGTCATCCAAACCCATTTGTTTATCTTATAATATTACTGTTGGATGATTAATATTTTTGTTTTTGGCTCTATTTTGATGTTTCTGAACGTGAAAGTTTGCAGCACCTGTCGAATATATTACAGACAACTGTGGGAAAACATTAAATGAACAGTAGTTTGACGATGCGAGACCGTTTTCATATCAAAACCGTCTCGGTGTGACGGTAACTATCCAATCAACATTTGGTTACATACGACTGCTGCCGAGGAAGACTACCTCACATGCATGTATGAAAAATTGAGTTTGCCAACAAATTCCAAAATCGATTCAGCGTTCCACTGTTTGGATTGCTCGAGATGAATAAATTACTCATGTTACTGGGTCAACTTAGCGGAAACACGATCTAATCACATTGGGGGCAATGTACATAATGGTTGCTGTCAGCAAAGAAACCTCGATTTGTGATAACTACCATGTGTATGAGTCGGTGCACATATGACCTTGAGCTGATCAAGTTGTGGAAGGTACTAACCAGTTCTGCATGAGCAGTCAGATTTGAGGTCAGATTCACCTTCTTTAATGACCTTGAGCTTTCGGATGAATTGCGAGTGTGGTTTTCAAATCAAAAAAGTTATGGGGATGGTGAAATTAAGAGAAAAAGTATGAGTCGACAAAAACCAGACAGACGAATTCAAGGATATCCCATGTTTGCATCTGTAAACAATCACGAATATCGACATGCAAATTTGGCATTATATTCAGCTGATTATATCAACTGACATTACAACCGTCTAAACTTCTCTTGGACAATGCAGTGACTTATAATATTTAATATTTGTTGACCCCCTAATAACGTTTAAAAACAACGGGGGCTTCTCTTCCAGCTAACAGTAACTAAAATTACGGATATTTTCCTGACAGTGAGCCATTGAAATGACTTCCAATGTATTATTTCAATCGTTTAAGCAATTCAGATTTCCACGAAGCAGTTTCTCATATCACAACCCTATCGTTCGTAACGTTTAGAAGACCATGCGACTTAATATGCACAGTAAACTGCTTGTTAGTTTATTCTCATAAGGTACAGTTCTGTTGTTCTCATGTATTGATACGAAGTCTCTCTACGTCTACCTGAGAATCTTCTACCCAGCCTTCTATATATACCGATGACGAACTCCGTGATTTCTTCATGGTTACAATTTCAAACACAAAATTTGGGCGTAAAAACGTTTGTAATTTTGTATTCCTGTTGATCACTCTGCTAAAATGATATCGATGAAGTTGTGTGTAACAAGGTAAATTTACTCAGTAAAACAAAGTAAACTGTAAGTAACCTGTTAAGACATGCACACCAATAGAAACTCGTCAATTGTCAGAGGCCTCAGCATCTTGAAATATTTGTTCAGCATAGCCGAGTAGTAATGAATTTCGATGTGAATAAAATGGGAGTTTGTGACTCGACTGAATTAACATGGTTTCATCGATGACTGACGAGACCCTTTGCGATAAAAACCAGAGCGATAGGCGGCAAATCAAAATTATCTCCAATTTCTATAATCAAAAGGCATAGGACCGTGCGCTACGAGAGAATTGTACAAACTTAAAATTTCACAGATTATTTTTGGGGTTTGTGAAACCACTTGCAGATGGACAGAGATATAGAAAACTAAAGGTGCGGAGCATTTTTGCACGCCACATAGGTCCGAATCTTATTGAGAACGTCGAGTTCAGGGTTGTTGATAAGGTTAACCAGCCACTTCGTCTACACAAAGCGAACATAACGTGTGTTGGACTTTGAAATCTGACCGCCGGCCTCCTCTTTCTGCTCGTCTGTGTTAGCAATTATACTTGGAGTGCTATATAGTAAATAAACCAAAGCTTGGACCAACCTCAACTTTTACACTCGCCGTTGACATATACGATCATTCTGTACACTGTACTATCAGTGCAAGTCTTTCTTAAGGTAGTCGTCAACGTTACTCTGTTAATCTTCCAGGGAACCAAGGATATATGATTATGAAAGTTGCGAGTTCTGTTTGTCGACCAAAGTAGATTCATGTTTTTTCATGTAAGCAGATTTATGGGATTATTTGCACTTTCGCGTTTATGTGTTAATATATAAATACAGTGTGTTAGGTAGTTAAAATGCTACTCCAAAGTTATTGCAGCTGGATGCAGCAAAATGCCAGAAGTCAATCGAAAACACCGAAACACGATGAAGCGATATCCCGAAAAATGTATACATTCAATAACCTGTGTGAGTAAGCCAGGAGGAGGATGTGGAGTTTCGTTCATATATGTCAGAACCAAGTGGTTAATTAGTGTTCTTAAACAGTTCGGGCGTGACTACAACAATAATCAGACTCTAACTTGCAGTAGTTCACAGTTGATATAAACAATGACAATTTTTGTATCATAAAGTATTAACCAATAAATAAAACGAACCGCTGAACATAATCAAAGCCACAGTTTGTTGTAATTGTTCAGCTGGAAAAAACTGATGGATTTTATACATAATACTCTCTATTCTAATTGATTCCAACCTATTTTTCAGCATAGTGATTTCTGATTAAGAAGAAATGATGTGCTCCGAATGTTTTTGGATGCCACCGTGAACCCAATCGCATAACAACATATCTTAAAAAGAAGTGTATTTCTTGCTTTATTACGACTTAATTCTGATGTTGATTTATGATTCTTGCAGGTATTTAACAAGATTTCATGCCTAAGTCACATTACCGATGACATTTGTAACGACACCATTCATTCTTATCACTGAAAGCAACAAAATTACGTAACTCCGTTTTTAACGTTAATTCATCATATTGTCCAATGAGTGCCTTCAATTCTGATTGCTATTTACCAGTTAAGTGAATGAATTGAGCGTCTACATCTTATTATACGACTTTTAAACAAAATCGCTCTCCGGATACATTTAATCGATATAGAGTCCTGTTGACTAGCTCCGGCAAACCAACACCAAGTGTGTGAGTTTACCATACTAATTTACCGAACTTTTTGCCCCCACCCCGTCAACTTGCGCTGAATGAGCCTGATGTTTATTTTGATTTATCGAATATTAGTGTAAAAAATTGGATAAGACAGTGTGAAGTTCGACCGGCTATTTGTTCAGCTCGTTTGTGCAACCGCTTTGGCTTCAGTGGGTAAGAAATGCAAATTTGACATGCATAAGTGTACCGCACTGTGCAAGCCAAATGACACCACAATGGTTTTCCGTAACAAGTCAATTAACTCACAGTTTCGATTAAGTTCTAGGGGAATGTTCATTAGTGTTTTCAAAGTAGATCGTTTCTGTTCAATTCTCAGAAGTTTGGATATAACATTTTTTACTGTTGGTAATTAGTCAGGGGATTCGTTAACTTCAAGTCGCACATCACTGACATATGACCACATCATTTGCATTTAAATCAAGGTTCGATCAGATTTGAGCGATATTCAACTTCATATTCTCACTACGTTGAGTTACAACACATGTCTGAGCTTCTGCAAATGCAAATGTGCGAACTCCAATCCAAATCATGCTATTTTTAAATGATTGGCGACTCACCTATATATGATTACAGCTTTCGCATTCAGCTGGGCATTTCAACCAGTCTTCTAAAGGAAGCACCCTTTGTTTCTGCTAACTAACAATACCTATTTTTGCGGTAGCTGAGATGCGAAGTCTAGTTACACTTTGAGACACCCATGTTGACTACTGCGCCACTGACGCCACGTTATGCACGACTGACTTGCCACACAGAAACACTCAGTCATGTGGTTGTGACTTATGTTTATGTTGACTGCACTGCATACCTGATTGTTGCAATCAGACATGAGTGCTGCTCGTGTTGAATCAACCAATTCCCCATCTATCAGTCGGTACGTTTAGACACTACTCAGCATGTTAAGTAGTGTTTCAGATTTTCACCTGATTCAGTTGTCCTACTCAAAGAAGTGTCGACTGGAGTTACTTGTAACTAACTGGGTATCATGTCGGGATAATCAGGTAAGCTACTGCTTATTCAAAGGCAAAAATCTATTAATCTGAGACCACTGGCAACAGAGATGTCATGTGAAAGTGTGAGTGGAATTCAACTCTGCAAGGAACTAAACCGCTGATTGGCTCAGACAATAAGTAAACTCCAGCTTAATGGATCGTTTTGAAATAAACTAGCTTGTGTGCCTGTCGGAGAAAACCAATAGACGGGTTTTGTTCTATTCAGGCCAACCAAACTCTTGGTTACTTGTAATCAACTGTTCAGATGTTTTGACATTTTCAACGCTCGCCTGGGAAAAAAAACTGTTCATCGCACTAACCGTAAAATGTCGAGCGGAGAATTGTAAACATATGGTATACAGTTACTAGGTCGTGTTTATGAAGTGAAACATTGGCCACCTTTGAGGAATGCACTTTCACAAAAATGTTGAAGCTTACTAAAAACATACAACATAAATCAGAATTTTAAAAGGAACTGTTTGTTAATGTTTTTTGTTGACCTCCTAAAAAGCTCTCAGACAACAAGTTTAGAATTCATCTCTATAAGTCCGTTTAGTTGTTTTCGAATATCCCTTCTCACCAATCATTAAGCCGCTGAGTTTCCATTAAGTAACTGAAGTATTCCTCTTAACCTGTCAAAATATTCATTATAACATTAGATGTCAAATTTTGCGAGCTCACAAACGTGCATCTCCGGGCCTTCGTTCGTCCTGTAACACGTGTGTGAAAGCGGTATGCACAGGCCTCTAAAATTACAAACGTGAGGTCAAAAACCTGCCGAAATAAAGCTGACCAGCTTGATCAGCTTAGGTATCAGACAGGGCTAACTAAGTGAAGCATTTTGGTTAACTTCCCAAGAAAATGAAACAGGACAGGACAATACAGCCTCTAGCTGATCGCAATTCTGATTACTCGATTGGAGTTCCCCTCAAACGACCGATTCATTTCATTCAATAAGTTTCCGTAATGCTTTGATTTAACTCCGTTAACTGATTCACCATTTCGCTTCCGTCACATTTTGATTTGACAAAACCATAAGCTGACATAATATCCAAAACTGGTACAGGTAAATAAACACTGAGTTATTCCATACAATTTGATAAATACGACTACTAAAGTTCAGGTGTGCTGAAATGTTAAGTTATTCCATATGTCAACCATTAGAAACAAAATTCCACCTGCATCTGTATGGTCGCACGTGATTGTTTTCTGGTGTTCTGTACGGATAGCTCAGTAAAATAGGTCCTAGTTGATAGGGTAGGTATTTCACTACTCGCATCCCGTATCTGCAGGCAAAGATTTCGGTCTTCGTGCGTGTGAATCAAGTCCGTTCACAGCTACTACCGACCGGTCGCATCTTTCATGTATCGTCAAATGAAGCAATTCTAATAGACAAGTAATAGGTCATCACTTGGATTTGACATTTTTTCACATGTTTTATACCGGTTATAAAAGCGTGTTGATATACATATATATCAAACAAGTCTCTTCTATCAGGCCAATAATCACATTATATATCTGAGTCTACGCTAAACAGTCCGTTTTTGGAAGTTCTTGGAGCTGGTTCAGAATATCCAGCTAAAAAAGTCCAGATGAGATGGATCAGTAGTACATTTCAAAAAAGT
Organism: Paragonimus westermani; assembly: GCA_008508345.1. Lineage (NCBI taxonomy): Eukaryota > Metazoa > Platyhelminthes > Trematoda > Plagiorchiida > Troglotrematidae > Paragonimus > Paragonimus westermani. The sequence continues at coordinate 148,076 of QNGE01000099.1, read as the reverse complement.
CGGTGGTGACGCGTAAAAGACTTTGAGTAATGACAATCGATCGCACCTCACTGGATAGTACTATAAAACTAGGAGAAAGTACCAAGACAAAATTGGCTTGATCATGGTTGAGATGAAAAATTAGGCAACGCGATGAACCTGAAGTATAACTGTCAGTGTGAAGTATGAACTGATGCAAAAGGTTTCAGTTTGCTTTAAGCTTAACGTAGGTTTTGAGCCAAAACAATGTGAGGTATGAGTAAAAAGGTTGAGCACATGGATCGGATTTGAAAAGACTCGTGCGAAGCAAAAACTGATTAGAATTACGTTGAAATATGTAAAACTGGACAATGATCTGTTGCCTTCTACCTTTGTTTGGTTGCTTACATCCATTATGCCTTGAATATAACCAAATTTGTGACTGATTGATGTGATTTGAAGCGGTTATCGTGTCACCAGTGCAACGTTACCGATAACACAACCTACCGATTGCCAACAAGTTTTTTTGAATTAGACATCTTTCCACTAGAAATGGGAACTTGCGGGTGCGGGAAAAGTAGATATGGTAATTCAAAGCTGTTTGAGTCGGTCATTTTCCCCAGTCCATAATAAAGTCAAATGGGAATAGGTCAACGGTTTCTAGGATGGTTCTCTGATTCCCGAGGTCGACCGTTCTTATTGTGGCAAAATTCTACTGTACACAATCTTGGTCGTTGGAGTGAGTCCTACTCAGTTTTCGACGGAGCTTTCGTACAACAACTTACGGACTGAAAAGAGGGGAATTGTTTTTAATTTCTGAGTTTAAAAAATACCTCATAAATTGTTCGGAATAATTTATCATCATTCGAAGTAAGTGTAACAACACACTGTTGCCATTGTCATACATGTTAACAAAATGAGTGTAAAATTAAGAACTTTGATTTACCACGATGCACTTTGTCTAATGCTGACAGAAAACCGGCACGGCATGTAAAACCCTGACTAAGGAGCGTTGGAAATCAGTTAATTTTAATAACGAGCAAGTGTGCTGACTCGTTTGTAACCTGTTCATTGGCTGAAATGTTGTCTTAAATGGCCCACCTTCTTACCTTCCAGTTCAAACCGTGACATGACAAACGCCCTTAAATCTATCCTATTTTATCCGGAGTCCAGAATATGTCGTGGCTGGGGGACGTTCTACAATAGCTTAATGTCGATTCTATCGCTCAGTTCGTTTTCTTGCATTGCATAATACCTATTTTTTTGAATAGAAACTTCTAGGAAACCCTTCTTTTTAGTAAAGCAAAAAACTTTTCAGGTCCTGCTAAATTTAGTGAAGTAAAATCAATTTGACTATGGTTTTGATTCGCGTTATCATCACATTCCTAATTGTTTTCACATATTTACCATTTAAATACTTCCACGGATCAGCCAGTCAAGAAGAGTACGGGATTCACACACCAAACATCATCATAAGCATGTTACTCGAGTGGTCGAACGAACGGAAGCCATCAAGTGATATCATATGCTGTTTTATGCGGACTCACTTCAAATTGGGATAAAACGACAAAAAGTGGATAAGGAAAACTTCACTGTTTGTTAAGGTATATCAGGTCTACCATCATACCAACTAACACTTCGTTCATATATAAGCGTGCATTGAACCGATCGAAAAGACCACTAGAAAGTAGGCTTTGAAGTAACTGGAAATATTTGTTGGTAGACCGACTGTCAAATTGTTTTCTGTGATAAGCCCCAAAAACATTGTAAGTAGATAATTCAGTTTTCAGTCTGTGAACAAACTGAATAACAACTCTAGTTCGGGCACATTCAACCATGTGCATACAACTTATGCGGACAATTCTCAGTGACCAGAATTATATGCGTTTCTAGCTGCCCGCTTGCATGCTTACTGGTGAGCATGGACCGACTAAATTGTATACGGGACAAAAATGTTTGCCAATACTGTAGCGGGAACACTTTGGTCTCACGGGATTGGACGTATGTTTTGGGCGTAACCCCAAACATCAACCACCTCTACTGCTGCCACTCAATCCGTTCTCGGTGACAGTCTGCTGAGCTGAAACGAGTACACGCGGTGTTAGCTGGTAACCGTCTCACAATCTGGGCAAATTAACAATGAACGGAAAGTATCGTTCTCATCGATCGGCTGAGATGAATTTCTCTCTGGACCGGTTTTACTGAGATGTGAACCAAGTTAACACAGTATTCCCTAGTCTGTCAGTTAAAATGCTTTGAATAATTGTGTAATATTATCTGCCCCAAATATCAGCAGGCCATTATGTTACACAATACGTTGTTACAATAATATAAAAAGAACTTAAAATGTTTAGACGGAAAGATATATGATATTTCTACTATGCTATCAGAAACAAAGATCCGTTACTCCATATTTGTAGTTAGTATGAGTGAAACACATTCCCTGAGGTCTTATAAGATATAAGAACGATCAGTCTATTGCTGCAAGATGGTCAACGGAAGTATATACGTAAATATAAATCAACTGCATGTAAACGTTCGTTGGCAATTCTTAGATTTCGAGACACTTTGAGTGTACTTCACCCAAGTCAGAGGAATTCCACTGAGTTCATTATAGTGTAGTTGGTTAAAGTGCAGTCGAAAATAAGGGATTTCACACTGCCGACAAAAGATAAATTATTGTATGACTAACTTTATTGGCCACGATCACTTACAGAAGAACCAAATGAGCAGGGGACGCTTGTTTTTTATGCAATGCCTTTGCCACTTTGACAACACATCACCAGATATGTATTAACGTCTAAGGAGAATAAGTGGTGTTGCTGACAAAAAGTGTTTTGGAACACGAATGAACTTATGAGTTGCGCAGCATGTATATCAGGATTGTGACATTGGAGCAGAGATGAGCGTGAACAAGTCATACTTCACTGAGAAATTCAGTTAGGAACTTAGCTATGATTTCAACACTTTCAAGTAAGGTTGAATAGTAATAGACTTAGTGTGATCACTCAAGTTTGCTCTTCACAGTAACGGCTTACAGTGATATAAATGGTGCATTTGGAAAATGTGCATCCCGCAAAATTGAACAAAAACCTTTCTATGATAAAAAATGTTTTGCGACGACCTATCGGTAGTGGGAAAAGAGCAGTGAAACGAGATTGCAGCTTGTTCAAGAAACCAGCGAATACTGCCGTTCTTTTTTAGGTAACACCGCCCTTAGTTCTATAAAGCGCGCGTATGTTACCGAACGCAGTTGGCTGTAAATTTCTTTCACAGATCTTAAATCTAATATTAGAGCCTGTTTGTTGCGCGTGTGCATATGTGAACACATAGTAAACAGCCGGACATGCTCGGTTATACTGAGTTATGTTAACCTTGGATAAGAAAATCAGCAACTGCCAAACAGTTAAGGCAATATATACGTATTGACAAAATAATCCAAACTAATGTTGACTATAGCGAAACTGTCGACAGGTAGGTCTTTTTGCAATGTAACAACCCCAAACATTTTTCCTAATGATTTAGATTGCTAGATTTTTAAATCACAAACAGTTGCCTACTGAAATTTTTCTACAGTATCGCTGAACATGACTTCAGATGACCTGGACTAATGTGTTTCTTCCAGTGGGATGTGTTCCCATGTGCTTCGAACTGAATTCAGTCATGAGGTTGTAAATATACTGAATTGAAAGTTAGGTTCATAACATACGTTTCCGTGAACATTCCTTTGGTGAGTTTCAAAAGATGTCTGAAGGGGACAAAATCATTCGAGTCAGTTTTTTGATGGAATGTCCTTCGGCCACATTCAGGAAATTTCATTTGCAGTGCAATGTGAGGTGTTCATGTATGTTACAAAAAATGTGGCTATTAAATTTTTTTGGTTCGAAACGTGTTTTTGGGTCTGGAAAACCATCGTAATATTTTGTTGTTTTTACTTGGTTTTATGTTTTATAAAATACTTGAGCAGAAGTACCATCCCAATATACTAACATCCCATGTTGGCTAATACTCCATCGATTACCAGCAAAATGAAGTATTTGCTGGAAGTTTGTTGCTGTCAACCTGAACTCAACTAAAATTCCATCACATTTCGGCACAATGAAACGTTAAAAACACGGTTTGATAATGTGACGCTTTATGCGGATGCTTGTTAGACCATTTTGCCGTTTGGGAAATTTGACCAAAACATGATGCTATGCAGTTCGTTCCTGGGCTTATGTCTTTCTTATCAATGTTATGAACGCTAGATTAATGTACGTTTGTAAATCGCGGATGGCTGCTGTATACAGCACGCGTAAATTGCGAACGTTGTGGTTAAACATAGTCATTATTAACCCATATTTACTAGTACAAAATTCTTCGGGAACACGGTCACAAAATTAATTGTGCTAATTAATCATTAAACATTCAATAGTTAGCAACTGCAAGAGAAAATTTGTCAGGTTGGTTTAGATAGCTGCGATTTGGTTATTTCCAAATGTGCTGAATTTACTATAGAAAAACTTTATTGGAATGTTCAAAGCTTACAAGTGAATGAATGGATGCCACTTGTTAGTAACTATAACTTAACTCGAAGATGACGTCCACCGCTGAGTAAAACAAGAACCTCGAGGAAAAAATGTTGTTTTTGAAGTCAGACTATCAAAAAGTGGTACTTCTAATTGGCAAAATTTATCTGTAAGTTTTCAGCTTAATCTCACACATTACCGAATACCTAATAGTGCTTCCGTTTACATACTTAAAGAAGTGTCTGACTTGGTTGACTTAATTTAGTTGAGGAGAAAACATGTGAATTGATCTTAACTGGTAAAGAAAACACCAAGGTTCTGCTATTTTAGCAGACTGAATTCGTTAATACTGATCAATTCTAACTTAATTTGATTTGACCCGACTATCAGAATGTTGCGTTTCCCAGAAAGCGATTCCATATGAAACAGTCAAACTTGCCTGTTGGCGAACTGTCAAATTGCCTCTGTTTCATGAAGTGTTCTCCGGGAATTTAACTCGGATTTTTGTGTCGTTTGTCAGAAGGGAGTATACACACCAAAACCTATTGTATATTGTCTGTTCATGCCTGTTCACAAACTGACTGTTTTTCAACTGATGGAGTCAGTCCGAAATGCAACAAAATCGGAGATCTGATTAGTACATTCCAGTGCGATTATTCACTAAAGCACACAGATCCCATAAGAGTCACGTTCGAAAGAGCGAGCAAGTTAACGATGTAGTACAATAATCCTCCATTCAAAAACAGTCAGATTTACAATGAAAACCGTCAGGTTATCTAAGATTTGTTATAAAATGGAATTAGAATGATGTATTTGCTCAAACTGACCGCGAAGGTTGAGTATCAGCTGACCGGTAATAATTCACTCCTTCACTAACCGGTTATCCTCAAACTTCCTCATGCTGTAGACTGTCAGTTGGTTGACACATGGACAATTTTATAGCTTTCCGGTGCAGAACCAAGATGTCGAGTAACCTTTTTTTACAAAGACGTAAACATTGTATCAGTAAAAACGTTTTATCTAGTGGTTGAGCTAACTTCCCTTAAGTTTTTTGCGTTTCATCGCTCCTCCTTCTAATTGTGAGTAGTATATCGGCATTTATGCTGACAATCGATTTTCTGAGTTTCGGGTTCACCTGCTGATTGCGTACTCGCAGACTCACGTCAAAAGTGCTTTAGTTGAGCACAGTCCAAGACTGATAAACGTTTCGGCTTCGCATTCGCGCTGGATTTGCCGATGCCACTGCATGGTATGGTCAAACACATTGCCAGACTTGCCGTCATAGTCCACGTCTGTAACTGAACAGATATAACAGATCTTCAGCAGATTTAAGGTAACGAACATTGATTTCGGACTACAGCTCATTGATTGCATCAACGAATTTTTGAACAGAATACAAATAGACAGAGGCAGAGTAGCCATAGTTCAGATGCAATGTGGAAATACTTGTGAATGTCTTGATAGGAACTTTAGTCTTAATTAAAGATGATGGACCTATACTAACTTTTCTCAGCACCAGTTTCTTAACGCACTACACAAATAAAATAAACTTTGAACGAAACGTGATACAGCGGAACCTATCCATGAATTTCAACTAAGACTGGTGTACACGAAATTTCACCCAAACTAGATTAGCCGTTAGTAATCTCCAAATAATTAGAGACACACGCGTATGAGAAGTAATCCCTGTGAATACGCTGAACAAATGTTTATAATGTATATAAAAAATCTTTTAAAGAAGACACTCAAACTGATTGAAATTCAGATCCGTTTCAAGGTCTTGCACACGTTAGAGTCTTAATTTGGCTGTGCTTGGGGCAAGAAGTCATCTAACTGCAGAATTGTCACACAGACCGTAATGAACACTGGTATTGATTTTGACGGCTGTCGCAGCACAACTTACTTAAGAACAACATGCATATTAACTCAGTATTGTCTAAAGTACTGACCGCCTAATCAAAAGGAATTATTGCACTTCGGTTGTATAAAACATGCACCTGGAAATCGATGGATATGTAAACTTATTAGATTCAAGCGAGGAAAAATTCTTCAAAATCACACACATGAGTTTCTCATTGAACAATTCAATGTGGAGTATAACTTGGAAGCAAACTTTTTCCTTTAATCCTTATCTTGAGTCTATCTAACTTTTTTTTGTCGGCAAAACTGCTCCGAATATTGATGTTCCTCTCTGAAAAAAAGATTGTCGTTTTGCAGATAGATCATTGCACAGATAATTCGTCAGAGAAACAAATACAGGCATGTGATATTTTTTCCGAATAACTGCGGATAGCAAACAGAGGGTTGGTGGGGAAATACAGATATACTCGAAACTAAATGATGCATGTGATGGTTGATTAACAACAGCATTTCATAATCCAAAGTTTCCTCGGTTTTCTGGCTAATTTCTCTCAACAATCAGAATAAAATTTCGCGTGCTCACGCTAGCTGTTCAACAAGTGACCATGAACTCAATCGACAACAAGTGAAAAAGCAATCAGCAAAACACTGACACTGCGGGCATCCAGAGCTGTGTTAAAAAATAAACGTTCGCCGAAATTAATCTCAGTATTGCAGAATGCAACTTATCTTCAAAACTTAATGTCAGAACTTAATTATTCCATAAAGCAAATGTTTCCTGCAAATTGCATTGATCTCAAACAAAAGGCGAGCAAACCAAATGAATAGATGTACTTAGGATGTATGCACTTAGGATACACTTGAAGTGGTAAATAATACCACTTGTATAAGATAGTGTTTGCTCAATGAACTGTGATTTGGACTGAACATTGAGTCAGCTATAGTGATGAACTGATTGAAGAATCGATATTTGTGTTACATCGCGAAACGACTTTTTTAATGTATGAGGCACTCAGTGAAGTCAGTTTTATGCTATCACAAAATTTCAATGTAGACTATACTGGTAATGTTGGGTATTTTTTGATAATTGGGTTTCGTCTGGAGTATTTTATTGGTTAACAAGTTTCTTCTTATTCTTTCAAAATCAAAGCGTGAAAACTGCGGTATTATGTGGATAGCTTTATTGCAATTTGACAATGAAAAAATCGCGCCGTGTTCTGTACCCAAACCTGCGTCCCAAATGTTGAAACAGCTGCTAACCATTTTTTTTATGTTCAACAGCATTCACACTTGATTGCAGCCTTCGCAATTGGGTATAATTTACTAACAGCCTCCTTCAAATGGAAGCAATAGACTCCAGTTCAGATCTTGTGTGTGTTCGTCAGTAATGAGTATCCTTATCACGGTCGGAACTAGAACTCCGGCCACGCTTTCATAAGGCAATAGTATTGCCCGTCGCATCATTGATCTAACATTAGTCACGACTCAGGTATCAAGTCCGAAAGCTCAACCACTTTTGCATATGAGCAGTTATCAGGTTGCCTGAGTGTTTCAATAGGAGACTGTGTAGTTTGCTGAAATCGACAACCCCGCGATCAGGACTTCCGAGACAGGTCGAGATCACTGAACTCATTAAACCTGATAGACGATATTTAACATCACTGACGAGTAGTAGGAAAGATGGTTAATTTCAAGTTCAACCTCACTCACATTCGACCGCAGCCTTCGCATTCGGACGAACTTTGCAGCCAGCCTCTTCCAAAAAGAAGCACCAGACTCAAGTTTCGCTCTCATTAGAGCTCGTCTGTAGTACATACTGTTGCCAAGACCGGAATTTTAAATCCCGCCGCCCTTCCACGAATAAATCATGTTGACCACTGAGCCATTCACCTCACAATAGATACGACCAAAATCTCATATTTGAACGCCTAACAACACTGATCAAATGTGGGCAATGTTTAAATGGGAACTAACCAAATCTCCGGCTACTCATCAGGAATCAAGTTTTCACCTTCTCGGATAGGGCGTAGAACATTTGTTTAAGCTCTAATTGAATATCATTCATAACTAATCTTAGATTTTACACTCTTACAGACATCTCAGTCTATTTGCCAAACTAAGTGTGAAATTCGCGAAATAGTTTCCCGTGAAACAAAGAACTTTCTTCAGCAAATAAACTCCGAAAAGGTGTTTGTTTCATTCAAACAATTTTCGAAACTTTTGTTTATAACATCCAGACTATCAAAAACTGTTGTTTGTTATTGAGCTATCCTGTAATCAAAGCGAAATGTTCACAAGAAATTAGTCTACGTAGCTGCGATAAAGTGAGGAATAAACCTATGTGAGGAAAGTTATTTAATTTTCCGACTGGGTAAAAGTGGAAGCCTGCAGAAAGCAGCAACATTTCCAGTATGAATTTAGAAACTCGTGTAATTTAGAAGTAGAATCAAAAGAACTTGGAAGAAAAGCAAAGATTGTATTTACAATGTTATTAAAACAAACTGAGCTAAAGTTATCAAGGATGTAGTACAGCAGTCGGATAGACTTCACCTACATACTTTCAAAAACAGAAGATTGTACCTCTTAAATCTACGAATGAAACAGACGGATAATTTAAAATTCAATTGTAGACTCATTTTAATAATTGTCGACGGCTGGTTTCAGTCGTGAGGTTCGATTGCACGAGAGCATGTGATTATAATTAGAGGGTGGTGCTTCATGGTTGTTTTTATCAGGCTCTGTGTGAACCGTTGCACCACTTCTGGAAAAAGGAGTGGGTGGCAGTTCACTAAATTCATTCGCCAGGAAATTGACTGATGTTTCAAAACCAATTATTTGCATGCTATTGACCGTTCCATGAAGCACCACAGACAGAAGCTAGTTCAGTCGGACACTCGTAGCCTCTAAACACAAGATAGAACTTGTTGCGGTTCAAGATAGTTCAAATGGACTCGCTTCATACTCGGTAAAGTCTCCTGGTTGAGTAGCACAGAGCCGACAGTTAATCTGTTGAGACCAGGCAAAATTTAGTGAGAACAAACGGGATTCTGTCAATTAATGCTTGGTGGCTCATGTCTCGCTGTTGATGGAAAATTCCTCTCAGGCTTGAACCATGAATTTGAACGAAATCACTCTCGAAGGTTAACGGAAAGTATTGGATTTTCATGTAATCACAGATGACTATATTCACCAGAATTGACTTGAGAATAGACAAATAAACAACACGGGGAAAACTGCTGAAAAACACTCCAGGAATCGTTGAATATCACAGATTGCTAATTTGTAAAAACTGAACCATCATCTGTTTGAATCATTTGCGCCATAATCAATTAGTGCGCGATAAATTTTATGATTTAATGAAAACGTATATTTTACCGCTATCATCAAGTGAAACAATCAATCTAAAGTTAACCATCCCGAATAAACATATTTGGGGAAAAGTTTCGCAATAAATGGTGCATTTGCTTCAGGTTGATGTATAAAACAGTTTGTAAATTGTGTCCAAAATGTGTACTGAGCTCACACTTTTCACAGACTGACTTTTACTAGCTGCCGACTAAATCGTAATGAATGTCACTGAAAAGCTAAGTTATGGAATCCCAAAAAGATTTACTTTGAGCAAAATCACTAAAATTGACCTACTGCATAAAAAACGAGACAGAAGTGTTTCGTCTCTTAACCCGTTTTCTGAAAAGATTTCTTTGTTGTATCCATATCGCAATCAAACTGAGTCTGTTTGATCACATCGTGCCAGTAACACCTTTACAGAGTAGGACACAGACACCGGAACTGATCAATCCACATTGCTTCTACCAGTTTGCCTGCGTTTGAGGTCCAGGTTGTCTGGAGTTAAATGATTATTTGACGGTTATTTCAACCGTCATAATTCGTCGACTGACAGATTTCATAGTACAACTTTCGGACTGGTCTATCCTTGAATAGGTTGACGTCCACGATAAGAAACCAATTCTTTGCAGTCACTACATTTTTACACCGACTTAAGTCAGTTTGACCAAAATTGGCGAACTATCCACTACTAAACAAACATTCAAATGTCATGGGCAGGATTATATCCCCACCTCCAAGATAAATCGTCGTCGGTGGTAATTCAGAAGTATAAAATAAACTACTTTCTTTTTAGAAAATCTTTCTCGGAATAGTAATTTAAAGTTTGAGTGTTACTTCCTGTTGGTTTTATGCCACTGAAAATAACCATCAACCTGCCAAAGCGAAATTCAAAAACTCTGAACTGATTTATTGGACTACAAATGCAACATTCATGTGGAATTTTGAGCAACTTCTCACTTGTCTGAGATGTTGCTGGTTAAGAGTTTTCGATTGTTACACGGAGTATGGAATGCAAGTATGATAATGAGTGTTCTTGGAATTTGTTCATCTAGTTGAGGAGTCTGTGTCAACAGCAGTTATTTCACAATACTACCAGTAAGTTGTACAAATCGATCTCCACCCAAGAAATGGAGAATTTTCTGCAGATATTGCATTTTCCAGGAAATCTGAGAGTTTCTTCTACCCTCCATATTCAATTAAAGTTGTGTGATCAACGCATATACTTTGACACACGGGTTGCTTTCGTTCACGTTCCTATGTCTGTTCATTATCAATTGTGTGTTAATATACCTCGATCTTATAGTCACATGTGCACACATACATCCCTAAACCTATAACATAAAATCCCACGAACCCATTTACATGCTTGTCCTATTCTCAGTTCGCTCTTAAGCGCTCGTTTATATATACCTGCGTGTTCACGTCATGTATTGAACACGACCTCACGCCTTCTGGTCACGTTATCGCACCAAAAGCTAACGCGACGGTTGTAACTCCGAACCTGGAGATGGTAGATTAATCTGGTAACGTGCATTCGGGTTGTGAGGGAGAAAATTCGGTCAATACAGCCCACTAACTTGTCTAGATTAGCGCTCAGCAGTCAGAGTTCTGTAGTGGTATGGCACGTGTGTATGCGCTTGCGCATGCACTAACACGGAGGGCAAGACCTGCTCGTGATTGTTGAAGTGGATGCCAGCTTTCCAACAAAAACAAAAACGACACAATCACATCTATCCAGCCCATAAAGGCTAATTTTGTCGCTAACCCACCCGGTTAGCGAGCACTTAAACAACTAACGACCCGCTGCCTCGTGCAGTGAAATGCGTATGGCACACAGGTTTGAATTCGTTAACAGTTCAGGACACATTTGATTGGCAAAATCTGAGCCTGTTTGCGTAAACTGTTGTAATTAGCGGAGGAGATCGTGGTTTAGTTTCAGAGGCCGAACTTCAGTTAACCGTATTCAGTACACCTGCATCTAAATCACCCTTCGGTTGGCGGAATACCTTGCATATTCTTGTTCACAGTGCAAGTTGAGTTGTCTACTGAACAGTCACTTCCTCATAGTTTGGCCAGTCCGTTAGCATAAATGGAAATCTTCAAGAGTCAGCACAGATATAGGATAGCTTGTAGCTCTGAAGTAACGAGCTTGCCTGCAAGAACAGTTGTGACAAAAATGAGTAATCTAAAAGCCTCCTTCTGATATAAGTTTGCTTTTCTCAGTCAGACGTATTCTTTGCAAATGCGATAACCTCAAACCGAGTACCAGCATTTGATAGGAACTAAAGAGGTGACAGTTCGACCACTCATTGTGCACGTCATGTTACGCTTTGTAGACTAGACAGTATCGCCAAATTCCCAGAGCGAGTGTTAACGAAATGATCAATAATGTTGGCAGTGGGCACCATCCAGGACCAGTAATCTTCACACTCGGTGCAATGGTCGGAAACAAACAGCCTGGAGCAGTGACTAAAAAGAAGTTTATCTAACGAGTTACTCTGACGTCTGAATACATTGAAAGTGACTGTAAACCCTACCAGAATGTATGTCGACACTAATTTGTTCACATTTAACAGTTCGAAATCATATCAGAGGTCAACTTTTACAAGCAGTGATTTAATTACCTGCATCAGTAGGCCGGAACAGAGTTGCAGTTGATTTCTGATTGCTATTTCATCCACGCTGCCAACTAATTTAAGTGAATTTATCACAAAAAATTCCCCCGGCAGGTAGCAAATTTTTTACGGCAGAGTTCACATAGGGAAGAAGGCGAAAGAGGCTTGCGAATGCAAAACTACAGTGATCAGTTAACAGATTTAATCTGTGTTTATCGCATGAAAGAGACACATCACAACGGTGATCCAACAAGTGTCACACTCATGACATGTAATTTTTGATAATTACTGAAATGTTCCTGTTGCTCTTCGATCTTTTGTTGATATTTTCAAGTTCAATATCACTCACATTCGATCGCAGCTCTCGCATTGAGATAGACTGAGTAACCAGAGTCTTCCGAAAACAAGCACTAGACTCGAGTTTCGCACTCATTAGAGCTCGCCAAACACTTTTGCTTGTGAGGAATGATCAGGTTGCCCGAGAAGAAGACACAGTAACTATCCTGTTAACTCCAATCGATAACCCCGCGATTAAGACTTCCAAGACAGGTCGAAATCACTGATCTCATTAAACCTGCAAGGTGATATTTCAGATTACTAATGAGTAGTGGGAGATTTGGTTCATTTTCAAGTTGAACGTCACTAACATTTATTCCTACGCTTCGCAGCCTTCTTCTTCTCTCGGAACGATCGGGCAACCTGATCACTGCTAACAAGCGAACGTGGTTGAGCGTTCAGATTTGATAATTTGGTCGTGCCTAATTTGAGGTCAGTGGCGCAGTGGTGAACACGGTTGCTTCGTGGAAGTGTGTCCGGAGTTAAAATCCCGGCCGTGGCAACAATATACACTACTGACGAGCTCTAATGAGAGCGAAACTTGAGTCTGTTGTTTTCGGAAGAGATTGATTACGCAGTCTATCTCAGTGCGAAGGATCCGATCAAATGTGAGTGATTTTCAGCTTGAAAATAAACAAAATAATCGAATGTGCCGTGCACTCGACCAAATACATTGTTTGTGAACAAGTGTTAAAGCAACTGTTCCGTTATCATAGAGCATCATGCAGGACGGAATAGTATTTGGAATTTGGGATAGCGCTAACATAGCAAAGGTGGAATATATCAGCAGTTAAAGACTATGACTGTAACACTAGTTATGAATGAAAATGTAAACATTCATACACTGTATGGTGCCCAGTGTTGAAAACAGAAAGGAATACACAGAATAATTGCAACGAGTAAATCGCAGACTATCGTAAAATTTATCAGCTCGTGTGAGGTTTTAGGGGCGGCTCCGCGTGACATACCGCAAGAGGGATCCCGATAATTTACTCTCTGTTGTTTTAGTTGAAAGCGCTTGCTACGCCATGAGAGTAAGGGGAAAATGCTAGTACACACTTGCTATCCAATAGAGTCAACACAAACTTCATGACAGGTTGACATGTCATTAGGTTACTATGACAGGTGAAGTACGATTCAACATAATTTGTAAAACTATTTCGCTGTGTAAAACACACAGGAAACCGCAAAAATTAAACTGAGTTCCATTCAACCGATAAAAATGTGGATTCCCTCTTTCCTGATATTCAAAACAAGTAGTTTTTTCACTGAGGATCACTTCTGCATAATGACCGTAGTGACAATATTTCCGCTTCACTCACAAATTACATTTCGTAGATCATTCAAAGCTTTGTGTAACGATCGTAGTTTAGGTTCTGACGGGTTCTGATTCAGAAGTGACAACCATTGCCTACAATTTAGAAAACGATTTCGAAAACAGTAAGGCATGAAGAACGACGTAAAAATAAAGTAGCTTGACGAGTAACATGAAGAACCACTATTCAGGACGCAGTAAACAATCATTAACACTAGATTCACAAAAGCGCTCTTGCTAGTATCAAACTGAACCTGGGAGATTGCTGACAAATAATGGCGTTAATGGTGGTAACTGAGTGGCTAAGATAAATTAACCAGTCATAATTCGCTGGGAAGAATTAAATGATTTTATTCATTATTGTGTAAAAAAAATTGACTATAAGTTGAGGGTAAGACCAAAAGAACTTAATTTTCTAAGCTCGAGTTTTTCTCTGAGTTTATAACTGGACCTGAATTTTTCATTTATCCGGGCTATTCTCTAAAACAGTATTCAGTGGATTCAGTCGTTATCTAACATCCCCGATAATGTTTTACACAAATCCAAAACTACTGCAGACAAAGCTATGACAACAGATACTGAGAATATGTGGATATATGAGCTGACTGTCACAGTGAACAAAGAAAATTCATAGAAACCTGTTGCAATTAGTTTCTGAGTATTGAAAATCCGTACTGTTGTCTATATAAACTGAACTTAGAAACCAAAACTGCAAACGATGTTTCACCAAAATCCTGCCATTTCTCAACCGTAAGGAGTTTAAATAGAAGTGTACGATAAACTCTTTCTACAACTTTCAGTCATCTACCCCCCAGGTATCAGCTGAATGCGAAACCTCAATTCTTCTCGTTATGCATGTTAGCTAAGACTTGATATTTTGTACGAAGCAAACGGTTTTGAAGTGGCATCCGTCAATATGTTTATTTGTGCCGCAAGTAACCTTATAAGATTCATGATAAGTCAAATAGAGTTGATTAGTGGTATACATTCCCCTAGAAAATCTGTGATTCCGTCAAATTTTGACAGTTTCTCTGCCATTATAAAATGGACATGTATTTTTTTAAAAAAAAGGGCCAAAAATATATGTGCAAAGGTGCTATTCTGTAAATTCTCAAGTTATGCTTTCATATGAGAAAGCCATGTGCGGGAAAAACTGGTACGCACAAAACTGACTAGTTTTTATGACGAAACTAATCGGTTTCCCGCGTAATCCTTCTTTCTTCAGGTTTGGAAGCTCATCTAAATTTGTCACGTACAGTCAGTATATGAACTCACTATCCTGTTATCAAGCCACAAGTGGCTGGCAATTCTGTCTACAAGTACACTGTCTAAGTCATGTAAAAAATACGTGGAGTGACGGGGATGGAATGAAGCATGAACCCATTGTTAGAAAAAAATGCAAGTATATTTCGAGAGTATCGAAATATTCCAAGTGTTTATAGATAGTGTTAAGCTCTTTCATGCGGGCAAAGCTTGATGCGTGACGAACAGCAGAATCAAACGAGGCATTTGGCAAGATTACGACAAACTAACAGGTTGGTGTTATAACTTCAGAATGGCATTCTGGTCAAACGTTGCTAGATCTGATGGTCACTTACGTGATTGTGAAATAACTGGCATGCAATTCAATTTGCAATGACGCTGCTCGAACGAAACAACGGAGGTATGAAAAGGGGTTTGAAAAGGACAAGTGTGGTGTTTCATCATATGCAGTTAAACATCTTTGGAAGTAATTACACCATGATGCTATACGACGCACGTTGTGTGGCGACACCTTGTCAAGAAATTACCATCTCTTCCTGAGCCAACAAAAGGATACGCAGCAGTGGGTATCCCAGTGTCCAGCTAGTTGAGTCGGCCTTCGGTTTTCAATTATCACGGACAGTTCGCCCAAACAAATATCTGCAAATGCCTTCCAGTCAATCAGCAAGCGTCCGCACTCAGTGTATGGAATGGAGCACACTTTAACTAACGCTTTGAAGTTTATTTCATTTCCCTCAAGCTGAGCCCGAATATTTTCTCCACCGAAACTGAAACAAACGTATTGCTATTGACAAGACTTGTGGATACATAGGATTTAAATCTGTATCAGCCGTCAATTCTATCACATGAGCGTACATATTTCTGTCGGAAGAAAGCAGAAGATGTTAACGTCTCACGCGGCTTTTTTATAGTTGTTTCTACACGCCTAACATTACTTCGATGTTATTGCAATCAGGTTACAACTCCGTTTTTTTTTTCAAAAATGACTGTTTTATTACAAGCCGATCTTCTACATGCTACCGCGTGGAAGACATTCGGGATAAAAGTAATGATTTGATTGAGATGAATGCTGGTACTCTTATTAGTTAGCTTCATAATCAGCGTAAATCGATCAGAATCGGAAAAAAAATAGTTGAACAAGTTTTAACGGTCGTTGTTAAACCAGGTCTGCACAAAAACTTGTTTTATCTAGGTAGGCTGTCATTTTTTAGAAAAGGTGGATAGAAGTTTTCGAGAAACACCCCTGAGTGATGATAATGGATCAAGTCCGTTCGGCCCCATGAAAACCGCATAGTGTGTAACAATTCAAGCTGCAGTCGTTATTAGCTAGTCGCCAGTGATGCTGGAATAACTGATGGTTTTTCATCCAGAAAAACCTGAATAAATTCCTTATTCCAGTTGGAACGTTTCGTAAACAAAAATGCTAAACGTGCAGGACGGCTGAAAGATTAATGGTCAACAAGTTTACTTGTTTATCAAGTTAGATTTTCAAATTTATCCAAATTTCTTTCTGCGCGATTCATGAAAATGATTATGTTGATACGGTAAAACGAATTCAACATGAAGGGGTATTCTGTCACTGTTGAACTTTCTCATAAACACTACTGGAGCTACATTATCAGCAATACTGGTTTGGTTGATTGTGCTGCCGTGCTTCCTGATAGTCTGAATTTGAAATCCTTTCACGAAATGTTCTGTTTTGGCCACACCGATATCTTCGTTTTTCGAGTTGACCATCACTCACATTTGATCGCAGCGTTCGCATTCAGATAGACTTTCCAGCCAGCCTCTTTCGAAAAGAAGCACTAGACTCGAGTTTCGCTCGCATTACAGCTCGTCAGTAGTGCATATCCTTGCCACGGCCGGGATTTGAACTCCGGCCATTCCAAACATGAGGCAACCGTGTTAACCACTGCGCCGTTGACCTCACATTAGGCACTACCGAATTATCAAATCTGAATGCTCAACCACTCTCGCTTGTGAGCAATGATCAGGTTGCCAGATGGTCTCGAGAGGAGACAGTTACTGCCTGTTAACTCCAATCAATAACCCTGCGATTAGGACATCCGGGACAGGTCGAGATCAGTGAACTCATTAAACCCGCAAGGCGATATCTATTGACGATGGTTCGTCAGTATGAAAGCTTAGTCCATTGTCTTGTAAGTTGAGTGCATGGTTGTTCTTAGTACTTACAAGTTTTCATTGATTTTCCTTGTAATGTGACTAGCTGTAGCACCTCTTGCCATGCTTTCAATATAATTTCCAAGCCCTTTCCAAAACGAATACGTCATATTTGTTTGGTTGAACGTGAAAACAAGGGACATTACCGCGGGCTTTCAGATAATACTGAAGCTTTCATAATAAAAATTTTGTTCAAACTCTTTCGATCTTATACGGTGAAATACACAGGTGTTTATGCACCACAAACTAAAGCACAAGTCGTCATCAGTATATGGACCTTAGCCTTCAACCATCTACAGTGAACCCGAATAAGACTAACTCTTCAACTTGATTTTCTCTGCGAGTTCTTGTATCGCTTGCCAGTTTTGGCATGTCTTCCTATTTCAGAAAATGCTTGACGATATATGCAGAGGACATGGCGAAAGATGGCATAAGGAATCCCTCGTCGTCATATCGTTGTTTACAAGTTGTTTTATTCTGATTCCATGCAGATGTATAGTAATGTGTGCCAGTCATCATCGACTAGTGTTGACTTGGAGCGTGCTGACTGTGCTCTGAGTCGTCCACTCAATTTATTCAGGCACAACGGCTGTGCGGTGAATTTATAGAGTGAATAATTTCATTTATTTTCATCTTCAGATGACATAGACTTATGTAGGTTCTATATGAAGCTATCACAAGTTCCTTCATCTCATCCGAATTTGGTTGTACAGTTTTTGCCCACCATCATTCTTTTGCTTCCATCTTGCTGTAATCCTACAACTTTTGAAGAACTCTACTAAAAAAAGTGAGAACTTTTGTTTAGGTCGGTGTGCTTTTTTCGTAAAGCTATTAGTGGACTTTGAATATGTTGTTCATTTCTACCGGAACATCTCTTCAAAATATCGGTTTATTTGGCTTTGGATTTAACCTGTTCTACAAAAGATTTATCCACAATACATTCATCGATAAGCAATCGGGGATTCAGTTAAATTTAGGTTTAACTTCAATCAAGTTTTCTCTTAGCGTTCCGATCCAGATAGACTTTCTTGTCGGACTCTTTTGGAAAGAAGCGAAGATCGCAGTTTTACTTGAAACAAGCGGTAACCTCCAGTTTATCCCTTGTTAGAGCTCATCAGTAGTGCACCTCCACACCATGGCTAAGAAACTACCTCCGGTCACGGTTTCACGGAACAATCTAGTTTACCAGTGTGTCATCATCATCGCATCGAACACGACCGATTTATCTTATCTGAACTCTCATTCGCATTCACTCGATTGCCTCTAGAGAAGAAATGGCAGCTGCCTTGTTAACTCTAATCGCGAGTTATAAGTGCGACTAGAACCTCCGAGACACGTAAAAACCTCAGACCTCATTAAACGCATCTGCTCACCTGTACTATAGACTCTCGCCTACTGGCTTCAATGAGATTTCGACGTATCGCGGGAGTTCAGAAGATATTGTCAACTGAAGCTGGAAGAACACTTACAGAAACTACTTCAGAGGCGATAGGGTAATGCAAACATTACTCGCAAGCGAATGTGGTTAAGCCTTCAGATACCCCAAATCGATCGTGTTTAATGTGATGATGATGGCACATTTGTCAGCAAGACTGTCTCAGAGAACCGTGACCAGAGTTATTTTCTTTGCCGTGGCATGCAAGTGCACTACTGAGGAGCCTTAGAAAGAGCTAGGCTGGAGTTTACAGCTTGTCTGTGAAAATGGCCCACGGAAAGTGCGTGAGTGTGCAAGGATAACAACCATCTGTAAGGGCTGTTCAGTTTGCATTGATCATCTGCTTCACCGCTCACCCCTACTCTTCTAAGTTTATGACATATCCTTCTGGTGCATTTCAGAGTATAGATGTTCCTGAAACTAACCAGCCACCAATCACACGAGTCAGTATCTTCTCTTATTTATACTGAACATGCCTCCACCAATCAATAGAAAGCTGAATCGAAAGTTCTACCCAAATCAGTTTGACTTGAGGACAGATATCCTTTTAAACGTTTCTTTGGATTAACTTCATGCCGAATCAATATCACCAAATATGGCGACGTTTTTTTCCAGTTTTTCCGGTCCCCGAATGCTCTCCGGAAGTCAGTTTGGGAACTTTTTAGCCTGAAGATCCGTGTTTCGCAATAATCATTAAAATGGAAAATTCAGCTGTCTAGTAATGAGCACCGCAAATTAATTGGAAACCAGTAAGCGCAAATAATCTAAAGAGAGCTCTCATTCTGAGTCTGTCTATGAACTGCAGGATTTTAGTCTAACTTTCATATTTCGTTGGAATCACTCCGTTCACTAACTTGGGGTGGGTTAAACTTGAACCGAAAGACTTTCAACCAACATTTTGAAGATAGGCTAGTCAGCGGTGCAAGAAGGTTTCCTTGAGGCTGTGTGCAACAAGATGAGATGTGTTGACAATTGTCACGTTCTCAAATATCAAACGTGAATAGGTTTCGGAGGTGAACGAGAGATCACCATGATTAAACACGTGGTTTATCTGATTTCATTGAAAATTGTGCAACGCAGCAATTTTCTTATCTCTTGTTCTCTTAACGGTTTATTTGGTTGTTCAATTTTTTTCAACTTTTGCAGGAATAGCGATGGAACATAAAAATACATGTGAGGAATTAACGTTTGTTGGAATACTCTGTATCAAATAACGTCTAACGGAAAACGGCTTGGAGACGGAACTATCATAAACTTTGAAATAGTCAGAAAGTTTAAATCTCACATAAAACCGATCGTGTTTATTCATATCTGCTCTTTGACTGAACAGTTCTGAGAAGTTGATAGTGGATGATGGAAAATAAAGTCAGTAATCACAACAGTACGAACAAAAATACAATGCGAAAATTAAGGGAAGCTTAACTGAACAGTAAATACTTTAATCTCTACCACAGCCGAATGACTATCTTTCAGACCCACTTTACCATACAGCAAAATCAAAATGCGTAGAAGCAAAAGTGCGAAACTCGTCATAAGTTTTTTACTGAACTATGTATAATCGTCTAGGTTTTTAAGATAATGTTCAGTGCCTAAAGTTTAACAATTAAGCTCCGGAAGAATTCGATAAAAACTTCCACACTGAATAAACCAAAGTGTCAAATGCTTGTTGCCTGAAAGTCTGGCAACCAATTCAGTGTTGCTGGTTCGATAAGCCACATTTGAGTTTGCGGTTAATTACAGGCTGAGGTATAACTTGCAACAGGTGTGACGGCTGCTATAGGATTTCTTATAGATATCAAATAGTTGTCGTCCACATGTCGACAATGTCTGAGGACTTCTTGTAGTCCAAGCACTCACTCTGAATACAGTAGTCGACCCACTGTTGGGCCCGCTTCATCAATCTCTAGGGGCAACGTTATTCGTGTATCCCGGATGGAAATTGTGACTATTCGCTTGTAGCTGAAGGTCTAGCTCAGTCAGATGCCTTCGGAGTAGAATCATTCAAACATTCCAATGAGCAATTCAATCAACAAGTTAACTTTTTTGATCAAGATAAAGTTGAGAAACAGACCTTGATGACTTCGAAAAACTTTCTCGAGATCCTCAAACAAACAGTCATATTCATCAGTTTTGAATCCTTTAGTGAACTTTTCTTCTCCTCTAATAGCCTTGCTCACACATCTTGACTCGCCGGTGATCTTCACCCGGCAACATAAATTGGATGCTGCATGAATCCGTCGTGATCCTGGACAATCGCCGTGAGTTTTGCGTATCATCATTCACCTCAAAATGCCTCATCGTTGCACCAACACCTGAGGGTTTATGTTTCAACTATATATCAACCATACTTCGGGACGTACAATAAAAAAACGTCAAAAAACGGCGTTAGATTTTCATGTACTTAATCACGGTTTATCAGAGTTAGCTCGTCGTCACGTGATCGGAGTTGTGAAGCGTTAATTTCCATATGGTTCAGATTCATAGCAAAAGTAATTAGTTCTGGTCCAATGACGAAATGCACAAAGTGACAACTTGCACACATAAAAATGCACACACTTTCCCGAGTACACGCGTCCATACGCTTCTAAATGCCCGCTACCAAATCAGTTAGCAAACACACAAACAACAGCCGAACACTAATCTGTGTGGATTTAAAGGCCGTGTTTCTACACGGGAAAATGAGATTAGGTTTTTCAAACAATGCAGTATTTTATTTGCTCACCCGATCTTAGTGAATATCAAACGATTTTCTGATGTTCAAACTTCTGTGGATGATTTTACGAGTTAGGTTAAACTGTTGCGTCAAACAAAATTAAATCCTGTCACCTCAAATTACCATGAGACTGAGATTAAGTTAGGCGTACCTACGAGGAACAATCAATTATGGAAACACTGTTTTCTTCCTAATTAAAACAAGCAAAGCCGTCTTACTACTGTCAACACCACCAGCAGTGGTGCACTCGCGAGTTTCAGTACGCACTTAATGAAGACTGTAATGTTTTAGGGTTCACATTATGAGGTCGTACACGCTTAAACTAAAACTTCAGTCAGCATGAACTATTAATAAAACCAGTTATCGAGGCGGAGCTTGTCTTCCTCGTTAATTCCAGTGATGTTTTTCAGTTGAAACTCAAACAGAAGTACGCTTGTTATTTTATGTATTCCGCTGCTGAACTATTCTCTCGCATCGCCGGCTCACGTATCCACTTTGTAGCATCCCGGAATGGGTTAGTGATTTGACAGTGTACTGTGTACATAGTATGGACTTGGTTTTTTTACTGGGAAGTGAACTTTGATGCTATTAAACTCTCGGGTCTTTTACTTGTCAGCATCCAAGATATTCCGCGATCGATCGCACGTTGCTTCACCCAAACGCAAGCGGTGTCTGTACTCATGCAGCAATGTGCATATTTGACTAAATTACAAGCAAACATTCAAAGTTTCTGTAAACGCAGAAGTGAATGGATTTGAGTTATGGAACCTACTAACTTGTACACACTATTCCCGTTTGGTCAGACGCATTGATTTTTTATGTCAGAAACGAAGAATCATTAACTAGCTGTCGGCGTTTGAACGAAAAACAACAATGGAAACAGGTAAATCTGCTAGTTACTGAACACCATGTGGATCGCATACGTTAGTCACAATTCACAAACACTTATGGAAAAAATTGTGCGATCCACCTTGGCTCAGATACGTTTGTGCAACGGAGCAGGAGTACACCGCGCGTCACAAACGCACATATACACTGTGATAATCTTGGCACAGGCTATACTGCATTCACATGCCAGACAAACTAGCTTCATCTCACTTGAAAGGAGTGATATGGTGCCGAATAGGGTCTCTGTTTGAGAAGCAAGAGTCACATACTACCAAGATTCATGACTACAGCAAGCAGACACCATTTGTATCTAGGAGGATGTGAATCACAAAATGAAGGAAGGCACAAAACACTTATGGAATCATGGGACAAAGTGGATTTTGTTGCAGGAGATATGCATACACAGGAAATAATACCTGCTGTTCACTAATCTAATGCAGGTGCGACTCACGTGTTGCTATTCTTGAGGCTTTGTGTGTTGGATGAGACGGGCCATCAGCCTTTGAAATGAACAACAACAAGTCTGCAGCTGCTTGAACAAGGTTTTCAAGAGTCACCTTACTAGGTTTATCGGAGATGCACTAAATAAGAGTTTAAAGTTTCGCTTGAACAACACATTTGTGAAAGACAACCGGTACTCTGGTTCGCTGAGCTAACATTTCACACTGTACTCGCAGGTCTCCAAGACTGTTGTCACAGATTGCTTCATTGTTCGTTGCTAACTTGATTACACTTCAAAAGTTCTCATCATATTTCCTTTTGATAATTTCCACATAGTTCACACAAACGACTTTCAATCATCCTAAAACTTGTTTGCTGACAAGTGCAGAAAGCGGGACGTACAAGTGAACAAAACATTCTTCTCCCAGCACAAAGTTTCGAACTTCTGATTCTGTCAATCGACCCTGTAAAAGTCGACAAATTCCATATAAAATGAACATCACTCACAACTGATCGCAGCTGTTGCATTCGCATGCTTTTCGGTTGACCCCTTTCGAAATAAAATACCAGATACCACTTTCGCTCTTATAAGAGTCCATCAGTAATGCATATTCTTACATACCCTTTGAGCACGTTCAATCTTCAAACTTTCAAAAAGCGATAAATATTGTTAACCGTGCGCAAAAATTTGAGCAAATGACGGAAATCTTACCTCCATAGTTATTAACCTGTGGTTAATGTGCTTTTAACACGAACGTACAAACTGTTGCCTCATAACTTGGTATGCAAAGTATCAACCTACCATTTCGCCAGACACTATTAAAATTCAGTTACAAAAAATAAAATTTTGGTAAACAGTACTTGCAAAATAATCAGTTCATGTTCTGCGCACAAAAATTCGAAGTTAGCAGAACCCGCGAAAGTAAAATACCTAATCTGTTTATTGATTCAAATGTGTGTCACAAATACAGCTAACTTTCTTCGGAGTTTGGGGCTTCTCCTTTATTGAATCTTTCCTTTAATTACATTTTTCACCCCTTTTCCGGAAAGATGAGAGCATAAAAGGTGAGATAACAGATTAGTGTTTCTGTCTGGAAAGGCATGTGTGTGTGTATGCCTGAGTCTCAGTCGTTCAGGGATACAACAAGCCAAGCCACCGAGGTCGTTACTCGAGTTACGGTAAAATGGATTTCCCTAGGTGGACTGTCGATGTGTGTGTCTAAAAAGCGCGTACCGTTCGGCAGAAAAGCTGTCATGAATTCGGATTAACTGCAGATTATCCACAATCCCTTTTACTAGCTGTCGAAAGAACAAACTGCTAACTGAACAAATCTATCGTGGAAAACTAACCGACTGTTTCATGGAAAGGTAAATATAAATGTGTTTGTGTAATGGTCCAACTATCTGAATTGTTCGGCTGTTCAAGCTGATTGGATTAGTGGTCTACTGAAGGTTTATCACGAACAGCCAATTAAACCAAAAAAGGGAAATGTTCAAATTTAGTTGTTATTTTGAAAGAAAAAATGCATCAAATACATAATCTGATACCATTATAAACCTACTTTAATAATGGGGATTTAACTCTATTACTCAATAAGACAGAGATATTCACGTGTTCTGAACGACTTTCTACCTAAACATGAACATTTCAAGATAACAAGGTCGGCCGAATGGTCAAGTTTTCATCCACAAGCGGTTACGTTTGTTGGATGATCAAGGCTAAACCAAATCCGATTATCAGGATTCCGAATTGACTGTCACCAGACCCCCAATATATCCACGGGACTTAACACACGCAGATATGAAGAGGTTATGTTCTTAACTCTAAAAGTGATTTCATAATAAAATTCAACAAGTTTTTTCCAGCAGTGATGCAGTCATTAGCCCAAATTGTGACCTTGGCTGGTTGTTAAACAAGGGAGGTTAAGCATCCGCACGAACTTCTCTTGAGCGCAGAGATCAGGGTTGCACAATCGAGCGCCACTGGCCGCGGCAACATTCAACACTCGAAATCTCACCATTCATGTGTAATTTCTTGGCACTCGGTGAATACTCTGAAAGACATTGTTTTTACTGACCCTTTGATTAGAGTCGGTCAGATAAGCACTAATTCTGTTCGAAATGGTCTTGCTGCTTAATCACGCAGAACGATGTTCCTGAACTCTATCGAACAGTCGTCTTGAAATACCATCAATGTGTAGCATTTAGCACGAGCAAACCAACCAGTACCCATAGTGGATGGCTGCAAAACATGCAAGTTTTCCTTCTAGTTGTGACATAATAACACGTATTGTACGGAAACTGACGGGAGCTTTAGAAGCATAGTAGGTTGACTCTATTGACCTTTGAGATTTTTTGCTATTTGGGTCTTAGTTCTACCTCTTGCCTGGTCTTCCGAACAAAACGCATATTCATTCTCCAATAACACTTCTTGTGGAAAATTGAGCTCAGCTGGCAAGGCGTTAGGGGTGAAGATATTCAACGTTCTGCTCGTCAGACATCGTGTGAGGTTCCGCTTTTGATTTAACGGGACAAGACTGTTAGATTGAATGAACTGACCACTCCAAGTCTGTGTCCCATACAGTTTTCGTTAGGTTAAACCTTCTGCTTTTCTTAGTGTGCCAACATCCGAAAAATTTATTTGGCCGTTTTTGTCTGACTCCTTCGTAAACATATTACCGTTAAGGGCTGAGTTATAGAACGCCATTATATTTTTATCGCTGGAATCCTCACCATCATTGCCGAAAACATTAACCTAACGTACACAAAATGCAGGCTTTTTAGTGATCAAGCCCAATTGGCCAGTCTTTGTTATTCTAAAAAAACCGGTTAATAGGGAACTAAAAAGAAAGCCACTCCACCTATCTGTCGGTAGGCAGAAGCTGGGATTTACTAAAGCAGGAGGTCAGCAGTTCTCTCAGTTCTTCCATTGGGATGCCTATTTACTGTTAAGTGAGAGTTAATCGCATAGGTAATCAGTTTTGCTTGAACAGCCACGCCTCTAAAGAACGGAGCGAAATCAAGTGAGAACAATCTTTGATTGATCAGATGTACGTCTCAGATGAAATCGATTTACTGAAACCTGTCCCAGTGCTTGTGGTTTGTCAGGTTCAACCTGAAAGGTTCGAGTAAACCGGCAAGCCATTTGAACGGAGCATGGCAATACAATTTGCACACGTTTAAAATGTGGTGCAAACCTAAACCTTCCTTGTGAAATTTGGGTAGACCTTGCAGACTAGGGCTTTTGTCCCATGAAGCTTGATTTGCGGGAAAGTGGTCGTGTAAGTTATAGTCTATTGTTTGATAGAGTTCAGGAACATCACTCTGTGTGATTAAGCGGCAAGACCATTTCGAACAGAATTAGTGCTTATCTGACCGACTCTAATCAAAGGGTCAGTAAAAACAATGTCTTTCAGAGTATTCACCGAGTGCCAAGAAATTACACATGAATGGTGAGATTTCGAGTGTTGAATGTTGCCGCGGCCAGTGGCGCTCGATTGTGCAACCCTGATCTCTGCGCTCAAGAGAAGTTCGTGCGGATGCTTAACCTCCCTTGTTTAACAACCAGCCAAGGTCACAGTTTGGACCAATGATTGCGTGACCGCCGGCAAACGCGAACCCTAACGTTTGCCAATTTATTTGCTCACTCAACCCAGTTATTGCTCTTATTCATATTTCTTGTATTTTAATTAGCTAGAAGACAGTCTTGCCCAATACATTTTTGTTCTCGTTACTTCAATGGAGATTTTCGAATGAACCAGGAGACTGTTGCATGTATTGCTTGAGAGAGACCAAATTCGAGTTCATTAACTACTAGATAATTGAAACCTATATTGCTTTTATAGCGTCAGGTGTGTATCGTGCATCACTACTGATAAATAGCCTGATCGGTTTCAGTAGCTGATGCTTTATCAGACATAAAATGTATGGTTTTATGTACTACTACGTCTTAGACATCATCGTGGACCAGTGGGTTGGCGGAAAACAGCATTTTCCACAATACATCCTTCAAACATGCATCTTCATATTTCGCAGTGATAACAGCCAGTGACCATATCGGTACAGCCAACTACAACAACAGAGCAAACTAAAAAATTAACCAGCAGACAATGAGAGATGCACACTGATTACCAAATCACCCTGCGGCCAAGGAACGGATTTATTTGAAAGCAGACGAATGGTTACCACCTATAAGAGTTAGTCATCCTAAAAACTACGGAAGTCCTCGAGTTTTCTTAGGCTATCTAGCAATAATGGTCGTCATGTCCGTTGGTGGTCAGAATGTGAATACGATCAAAACAGCTTCCGATATAGACAACATGGGCTCTGGTGCATTGGAAATGATGATAGAAACAGCCTGTCCAAATGCGACAGACACTGCACCTGATGAACTGTGTTCAGGTCGGCATTTCAGAAATTTTACATTCAGAACCAGTTACCTACACGTTCAACTGTCTCATATGGTATCCACCAGATGAACCAATGATTGACTGCTTCGGCAAGATTTCACCAGCAGCTTACTTTCTAATGCCTTGACATTGTTGGAGACTGAAAGTGATTTGTTGGTAGGTAGTGTGGAATACAGTTTGAACCGCCTACGAAATTCTATCAAGGTAGTCAATCCTCCAGATGGTTTCGCCGATTTCTTATGAGATAACGGACCGATATGGTGACTGGGATATGTTTCAGCGAACGATGTAGCTCCGTAGTTCTGTTTGCAAAACGTATGAAGTGTTAAGGCGTAACCTTCATGAGGCTTGCTTGATTTCTTATAATTTGTCTCTTGTAGCTTGGGTATGCCTGTCAATAATATCTATAACTGCCGAGCGTTCGGTCGCTCCATTTTACATTACAAATTACACAAATTCCTTCCTAATACTGATATTTCTCGGGAGCATATTCGATGGCCAATTCTGTATCCTCATTTATAATCCCAATTAGCTTGTTTCCATAAACGAGAAGTATGATCAAGTTAATACATATGACTTCTCTTGCTTCATGTGTTTGCAAAAGCATAAGTAGGGAATTTACATGTGTGCTGAACGTGGATTATCTACTCGTTTATTGTAAATTAAAAAACTTTCGGGACCGTTTTTCGGCTTATTGATGAAATGCTGCATTAAATCCAGATTTTGTTTTTCACCGATAAGCCAGAATAAGTTTAACGTTGGTCCGCAAGCGTTCTCTCCATGCTCCTTCAACTCCCGTTCTCAATAGGCTCTCACCAATCGATTCAAAGAAGTAGCAATCTATCCTTTCATTCAGGTCTTAATTTCCGGAAGGTTGAAACTAGAACAAACGCGCACACAGAACAAGTTAACAACTAACGGGCGGAAGTGTTCTTTTGTCTTTTAACTCTGTGTACCCGGTCGTGCTTTCCTCACTGTACGTCACGTGAGATACGTGTGTCCTAAGGAACTGAATAATTTCTTCCCAACCTGTCAGTTTATCGTTGATGCACATTATTTTCGGCTTTGTAAGGTCCTAATCGAAAAAATACTACATTAATAATCCGCATTCCTGAAACGATGAGGTAACGATGAGGTAACATGGATGGTAATAAATCTAACAATGTTATCGTTAACCACGATATTCCAAATATGCTGTTCGGTGTGCTTTGTCGTTTTGTTTCAGGCTGATGAAATGTGATGATATTTGCCCAAAGCTTTGTAGATAAGATACTATCATACAAGCATAACAGGGTGAGAATTTACGTTCTCTCAGTCAACTAGGCGTACTGATTATTTTATTACCTGAAGTAGTAGCTCAATATCAACGGCTCTTCTTGTATTGCAAAGGACATTAATGCTTTGGATACTTTGAACTAGTCGACATGGAAGAAATATGTGCGTCTGAATCTTTTAAGGCTTGAATACCAACAGTAAATTGCTAACATAGTCGAATTCGGTTACGTTCTTTCAAGTTGACTTTGTTCACAAAAGTCACACTTGGATTAATTAGTGCTCAGAGATGGAGAACATGCTGACCACGCACTCTTTAATTTCAGTCAGTTTCGACTAAACCACCACAGCTGAATGTAGAACTGCCCCTTCTTGCTAATAGTTTCCATGATGTGTGTTTTTCTTGGTTCCCACAAGACTGAACACAGCTGAGACAGACGAGGATTCACGAGATTGTGGATGAAGCTAACAGATGTTTCAAACTTTATCTGGAGTCCACTGTTCCTTCCGTATTTATTTCAAGCATCTTTTGTTCACACTCTCTAGTTATTTATGTACATGACTGTTTTCAGTACAATCAGTAGCTATTTATGTTGGAAGATACACCGATTATGCTAAATAAAACTCCCTGTGTCTTGCTTCTCAAATGTGAAGACCCCGCGGCAGGAATTCCAGTGTTTACACTTTATTATAAACTCGTCAACTTGGATGGCAAGTGTTCACGTCAAAATTCCGGTTATCACAAGATGCGGCCACAGCATATCAGATTTGAAACGGTGTTATCGTTTACGCCAACAAGCTTGGAAACCTTAATTTACGACCGATATTATCGTAATTTGAAACGTTGAGGCAGAACTACTCGTGTAGCTCTTTTAATCGACGATCATTCCGTTGGGAGCCGGGAGGATAAATCTCCATGAAACGGTATGCTGATTGCACAGGGAAGCCGAATATTTGGTGGGTTTTTTCTCTAGGTTGGTTGACATTTTTGATTCGAAGGTTCAGTTGATCTCTCGGAGGGTAAGCTCGCAAATTTATTTTATCTAACACCTGTGTATTTTAAATAACAAAGCATAACGAACACTAAATACACTGTAGGGCACCGAGGTGCAATCTGATGCAGTTGTCCGACAGAAATAAATGCTACCACCCATGTGGCTACGCAGTCACGTGACAACTCGGAAAATTTTCAAAATAATTCATTGTTTCATTTTTAACTTTCTCGTTGTTCACAGTTAACACATCTTTTAATTTAGGTTTCTCAAAAGAACCGGCATATTGAAATCCAATGAAGCTAACTATGGCCAAATGAGCACAGAAGAAGATAAACCGATGGTCGACGCAGAGGGAGTGACTCGGTTGAAGGAACAGAAGACTTATACGGATGAGACATGTAAAGGTCGATGTCTGAATTACTTATGCTGCCGATGTTCCAAACGTTACTACATCGCGTGGCTATCCAGTTTCGGTTTTATGATCACATTCGGAATTCGATGCAATATGAGCTGGGCTATGCTCAGTATGATCGGTCGGCATAACGAGAGCATGCATGCTCATAATCATCATAAAACTCATGAATTGATCAACAAAGGTCATGTAGTCGACCTAGGCGGGATTTTGAATGTGACGACAGTAAGTTAATTATGTCATAAAGATACTACAAAGATGTATTTTATTAGATTCACAACCATTTGAAGATAGCTAGACGCGGAATCGGTTCAAATCACTGAGACTTATAGAAGTACATAGGGCACTGTAATTATGTAGTATTTACCAACTACCATTCTCAGAATTTTGATTGGAGAAAAATATCTTTTCAACAGCACTTTAATATATTTACTTATCTTTCGGCTCGCATGTTCACGCTATATTTTGCTGAATGTGATCGTGTTGACTTGACGTATACGAAAAAAGTGTTCTGGTAATATTTGAGAGCGTCCTCTAATGAGTATTAATTCTCATTCTGTTTAAAACTTTGTATTTTATGAAACCCGCTAGTGACTCTGATAGAATAAGCTATATTTTTTTTAAACCTGACACTTTTCCCCACCATATCTACAAGGTGCCCCAAATGAGACCTGTTTAATTTAACGGTTGATTTCATAGTACCGTTACACGTCATTTATACCATTAAATAAAATAACAACGCGGGTGTGAGTCACTTATATGGCAGTTATCCGGTTGTCTAACTGAAGAACTTTTTCAAATAACTTGCCGAGGGTTACCCTCGTTCGAAGTGATTGGTCTCTTGATATGATAATAGTTGGCCAAACTATGACATGCTTTGTTTGATCAGGCTCGATAGTCACAGCTCTTAACACAAATCTCATCAAATATCAAATTAACTTCTTTTCGTCCATTGCACAAATAACGCCATAAAGTCAAACACCATGAACTCCTACAATTCCTTTTTCATAACAAGTTTCAATTGTCTTCTACAAGAGAAGTTCAGGGTGATGAAAAAGTGGGGAAATTTTCGGTTGGCGACTTTATACTACGGCTGATATTTCATGTTTAACGTTGCTTAGATTTTAGATACCTGTTCCTGAGGCACACAGTTCACCTTCATCATGCTATCAATGTTGTTCATGTCACTTAAACCACGTTGACTGTTTTATCCCTTATACTTGCCAAGAATATCAGCTAAATTCCCCAGTTACACGACAGTGCATCTTCTCCCAAGAATAGGATGATGGGTCTGACGTTTCATTGTACAGCGCGTAACAGTCCCTCTAGATCTCTGAGGGTTTTTGTTATTTCCTCTCATGGTTTACCTGAATCTGTAAGTATTTTAACATTGATCTTCTTTACTGATTTACCTGTTTTATGGAATGATGCTGGGAGAGCAAACGCGAAGTGAATTCTTAGTTTCACGGACTCTGGGCACACGACAATTATTTCGTAACCAGACCTTTGACCATTTTGTTCGACCTCTACGGCACAAAACAAGCAACGGTGCGTGACAAAGGAAATACATTTGGATTAATTTTAAAACATTAGGTCAGATAGAAGGATTATGATTGCAGATTCGGATGCTGAGGTTAACCCGCTTCTCAGGACAGTTTATCTAGCAGTTATTCCCATCTCATTTAAACTCGCGGTGCAATGACTAGGAGACGTTTCTGTGAGAGGACTGAAAGTAAAACAGTTGAGATTAGACAAGGCACCCAAATTATTTTTATTAAATAGTTAATAACACAAACATTTTTGGTGAGAAAACGGACGCCATTTAAGACAGTCGCTCGATAGTTCAAAACAAAGTTTCCAGATTCCGTCTACCAAATTTGAACGGATAACTTGTTGGTTCAAAATACGACGACGTACTACTAGTAGTAAGTGAGCGACTGTTTAAGTGAACACTTAATACGAACAAGCTGGACAGCGTCATATGAAATCTAAAATGCTATCCGCCTGGCATTGGAAACATTGTTGTTCTAGTTTCTCCATGAAGAGCCAACATAAAACTGTGACCTTCATATGTGTCAGCTCAGTGCGTTTATATAAATCGGAGATTTAGTTTTGTCTGCCGAATTTTGGTTATTATACAACCAGGTCCATAAATCTAATTCGGCGCATAAAGTGGTCGGTAAATATTAGTAATTTTGGGTAATATGAATGGAACCCCAGTCATAAACGGTGACAACATTCACATTTCCACAGACATTCCAGTGAGCTCCTATAAAGCATCTGTTGACGAGATCTAGCAACAGCGAAACTGAGCTGCAACAGTCCGTTTTAAAGAGAGCTGACTAAACATTCTATGGAACTGCGGCAGCTACGATCAATTCTGAGTGGGCCCCAGCTCAATATAAAATAAACTTAATTGATTATTATTGTACTAATAACTGATATGCCCTATTTTTAATGTGCAGGTGCACATGCTCAAGTTATATATATGGTGGTGTACGTCTTGCAAGCCAAGTCGTTACCCCAAGACCATTGACTCTCCTGTGTATGGGACTGGTGTGTTCATCACCAATCCGATGAATTCACCATGCCTTTGAATGACTATTCGGTCTTAAAAGTTCAACCACAATCTCGCATGTGTGGCGCGTATGTTTTCACGCTGCCCCTGGAAGGCACACTGGCATAGTGAATATTGTTGTTAATTCCCTGAGCAGAACTCCCAGAGTTTGTTAAATACACTGGCCTGTTTGCGCTTACCAAATAGTGTTTTGTTGACAGAATGCTAGCGTGCAGTTTTGGCTATAACAGAGTGAACACCAAACAAAAGTGGCCCCGGGTCTTCGGCTTTCTGTTAAACCTTAGTAACTAGGCGGAAGACAATAAAAACTGCCATCAATAGTGAACAGTTATCAATGTGCAACAATCCAAACCACTGAATTTCATATCATAATTCAAAAGTTGGTGAGCAAACTCACTTCCATTGTGCTACTTTCAAGTGAAATACTACGTAATAAATACGAAATTGAGCGTCAGGCTAGCCTTGAGTGATCTGTATTAAAAAGAAAGCCTAATTTTAACTTAGACCTAGAGATTTAGCCATTTTGGTTCCACACCAGTTGTCCCACATGCAACAAAATATGCAACTCGCATGTTCAGACAAAACAATTCTCATCCTATTGGTTAGGATTTCACCATCGATTACGATGGTTTCTGTTGTCTCCAAAACATGATATTTTACTTGTGATGCCCCGAGTAATTTATATTCACACCAACTCTGTGATCAGTGTTGACAAGATAGGCTAAGATTAGGCTACCGGTCAGTGTTTGCTGTCCGCTCATCACTCAAGTTGGTGGAATGTTTGAAAATGTGAATGGGAGCAGTAGAATGACTAAATGTTGAATGAGACAGCGTTACTGAACACTTGGTCTGTGGGCTGAGGACGTACAGTTGAAGTAAAAGCCAACAACATCATCAATACTTAGGGGGGAAAGTCTTCATCAAGATGGAATTGGTACTGTAATCAGTTGTGCCCTTGCGAGTTCTTATCCGTATGTGAAACTCATGCAGGTTATTATTGTCCCACTAAGCGCTCACACCCAAATGTAGTCTACTGTTGCACTTTGAGAGCTGTGGTTTTAATGGAATGCTCAGTAACCAGACATGTTTGAAGTAATAGCCAAGACTGTCAGTCTAGCCTATCATCAGTACAAGTCTTAATTCAATTCAACATGAAGTCTATCAGTTTCCATCTCCATTTCCGTGTTATTAACTCAATAGTGATACCGCATTTAACAGGATGGTTGGTAGAACTGTCAGCAGAATTTGGACCATTTGCTTGGTTTCGCATAATGCTTTTACCGACAGGTAGTCCAGGCGCTATTCAGTGTTTACAAAACGTCACTCAGAGTTGACCGTGTAGTCCACCTTTTAGACTGAATTTTCACTAGGCCTCTTTTGAAGAGAAGCACTGAATTTAAGCCTAGCTGGTGTTGAGGTTGACCGTAGTGCATATCTTCGCCAGTTTATTGGGTGTTCTGTCCTGCAGATCACGCTTGATTCTTTTGATCCTTATACCATATCAGTATCACCAAATTTAAGGTCAGTGGGGGGCAGTGGTCAAAGTGGTCCACCAACGAACGCGTGGATCGAGGCAAGAAACCAGCGTAGACATTGCTAGACACAAACCCAACAACAAATTCGACATTCACCTATCGCTTCCTACGAATATAACGCCATAGGATTGAAAACACTTGACTCTATTACATACAAACTAAAATGTGTAACTACTAGTCAGCATTGGTTTGGCCTGATGGATTTCCAAAAACTTGTTTTTATCGATAAATTTCTCAGGAAAGGCATTCATATTTAGAGTCCACGAAATTTCTGTATAGAATGCGTACCCCTCTTGTACAGAGAACGGTCAAAAACTCAGTGATAACCAATAACATGTAAGCAATTTACAAACAGTCGATGATTACTTTTATTAGTAAGGCTAACACAAGTCCTTCAGACTAGATGAGGCGGTTGTTTATTTTCATTTGCTCTGGAGTGAAATCACCAAGTACATAAATCTAAAGTTGTTATATGGATTTATAATGACCACTGATTATGTCCTAACAATTAACTCTGAGGAAGTAAGAAAGCATACAAGTAATCGCAGTGTTTAACCTGATCTAGCCAAGTAAATGAACTAGTGTGAAAGTCAGTCATCAACAGGAGCTCATAGATACTAAAGGTTGTTCGGCTGTTTGAACAATCAGGTCGCTGCGTGTTATAAGTCAGTGTCAACTTGATCATACAGACGTATATCATCTGATAAAGTTTATTCGACCATATATACAGGTTCTTCACTGTTCGTGAGCCAAGTGACGTTTACACTTGTAACACCACTGTGAAATTACAAATTCTGGTTTAATTTCGACCGTTTTCCAGAACACACTCATAACGTGTGTCCACGACGTTACCAGTGCAAAAATCTGGACGTGATGCGCACTATGGTTTCCGGGTCATTTCGGACATTTATTTAGTTAGTTAGTTTAAATCGTCTTCTAATTTGGTTAATATGGGTTTGTGAACAACCTTTGTGTCACGCTTTAACCAATTAATTATAGACTAGTTGCAGCAGGTTTCTTCAGATTGGACAAAGCTGACCAATTGTAGTCTCTTTTTGAAAAGTATTCCTGACGACGGTTGTATATTTTTTATCATTAGCCTATAATTTTTTCTTGCGTTTGTCGTTGCTGGGATATCGCTGCGTTGCATGGTTGATCTATTTGGTACTGAAACTAATTATTTTCAAGAAATCGCAATTGGAAATAGCAGCACAGTGATTGAACCTAGTTATTAATTTGTGGACAAGAGACTTAAGGTTTACATTAGTCAGGACAACCGTTGCTCAATTCCAATTAACTAACTGCATATGGCCGATATACATGTGTAGTCATACGATGTAACTAGCAAAGGGGGTATTCATTTCGTCCAAAAATCGACCTTTCAGTGACAACAGTGGATGTTTCGCAGCTGATGAGGACAGTTCTAAGCGTTCGTCTTGGGTTTTTCTAAACAAACACCTGTCGGGTCATTTATAGCAGTGTTCTACAACCAATAACCCCGCTGAGAACAGTTCGTTAGGAGAAACCAATAACGTAACCACGAGTGAGCTGATAGTTAAAATTACCCTTTTGTCTAGTCAAGTGTGAACCGTCAGTAGCTTCACTAATGTCCCTACTATGGATATCATGAATGTGTTGGCAAATAATGATGTATCGATCAAACCGACAAAAGTTTTATTCTACGCAAAGGATTTACATCAACGTTTCTGATCTAGAATGAGGATCTCTTGGTACTGTTTGTTGATACCTTCTTGTTTCGTTGGCTCATGAAACTTATGGTCAATCCCACTTTCAGGGGATCCGATAAATAATTTACATAATGAACGTTGGCATTCTGAAGGTTACTGTATCGCCTCTCACTAGTCACTGATTTGGACCAGCGATGTTCGAAAGTGTTCACCGCATCGCCTCTTCAGCTTTCCAACATCGATATCATTTCGTCTTCACAATGAACAGGCAGTACGTCAACGATGAACTGAGTACAGTTACAAGTAGATACGTACAATATAGTTTAGTCATCATTATGTTCCTCCTCGCAAACACCAGTACAGCGATAATGTACATCTGTGTTCAGTTATCACCCAGTCTTGAGCAGAAGAACGTACCCTAACTAGGAAGTCATTCTGAAAGAATAAGGAAGATATTGACTAAAAACCACTTCCGCGGACTCGGAAAATCAACAACAGGTTGCGAACGTCTTCCAAACAAACAACACAGTTTTAAGTGAAAATAATACACCACTGGCATGATGGCTTCTTTCATTGCAAGAATACCGACAATCCAACTTAGTCGATTATGCATCGGTAGTCTCGCGATATATAATGTATCCCGAAGCAATGCATATGGACAAAGGTTAATGAGCTGCCTGAGAGTGGGCGAGCCACACGAGCATATGAACGTACGACTGAACGATATCATTTCAATTTTCACATTCGAACACTTGAAACACCCTTATTTCTACTCTTCTCGTCTAATTCCTTCTTATCACCCCTCCTCAGAATAAGTTACCCACCTTGGATAGCATTGATCCAAGTGTACATTACTTAACTCACGTGTTTTGATTGTACCAACCACATTCGTATGAGCTCTAAATTTAAAAAACTATCAGTCAATCATACTGTTTGTTCTTCCAAACTGAAGGTTTATACGTTTTCTCACCTATCCGAATTTATTTAATCAACGTATCCCAAGACGCTGTTTGCCTCCCGACGGTATCAGGATTACTGCTCAAATTCCACCAAACACAAATGTATTTAACATGCTATAAGTGTCATAGGTTTCGTAAAAACACTATGTTCACTTGCTTGACCACCACAGTTCACATATCACGAGTCAATTTTCGATAGATGCTCATGCACTGAGCACTAATGAGCATAAACGGTTTGGCCCACGTTTGCTATACACTGCTAAGGGTTGTCTGTGAATCAGTGGTAATACGGTCTCTTCGTGTCACAAACAACAATATTCAAAGGTATATTCTGGGTCGGTTACCTGATGAGCTCGTCTGAACAAAGTAACTAAACCGTTAAAATTTCATAACGAAACTTAGATTCTCGTGATCAATCTTTTTCAACCCCTCCAGAAACCCGACTTCTACTGGACGGCTGGTGAACGTGGTCTGGTGGACAGTTCATTTTTCTACGGATATCTTATAACACAAATCCCCGGGGGCGTGATAGCAGCCATTTTTCCAGCTAACAAACTGTTCGGTGTTGCAGTCGGTGGTAGCGCTGTGCTCAACCTTTTGCTTCCTTCCGCTTGTACGGCACACTACGGACTTGTAATGGCTATTCGGGTGTTACAAGGCTTAGTGGAGGTAAGTCGTTTGTGATTGTCTTTTTCTAACAGACTCTATCAAACAAAAATCAAGCACCTGAGACAAAAATAACTTCAATACTCCGCTGCTGTTGAATCGGTAATGTTGCTTTCACACATCTAGTGTGAAGTAAATGAGACGTGACATATTAGAACAGCTTGATAGGTAAAATAACTAGACTTGTCACTTGAACTTACGAAACACTGACAAACTCTCAGTTGAATATAACTCGGTAATTGTTGAAGTGCGTGCAAATCTGTACAGTTTAAGTCGGAGCAAAATTTTTCAACTTCTATCAACAAAGCATTCATCAGCCATTAAATTGATAAACTTTGTCTGGTTCCTAACTATCTTAAACCAAATTAGGAGTGACTACCCTTTTTTTTCTAGTCCCCGAGGGTTTTCAAGATTGTACAGATTTAATACACTTTGAGCACTTCAGATTGGCAGAAAAACGTTAAGGACAAGATAGCTTTGAAGCCCGTGAAACACAGAAGAAAAACAGTAATAAAAAATTTCGAATGACAGGAAAGTTAAAATCTTTGAAAAAATCTGAATCAGGGATTTCCAAAAAGGCCGTTCATATAACGAAAACAATCAATTTCTCATAACGGCTTCAAATGTGTGCTGGATACAATTCGTTTTTATGTAAATGCAAACAATTTTGTGTATCTGTTTAAATGAAAAATAAAGCAATGCCCGAGTATGTGAATAGCGTTCCAACTGCGGTCAGTGTTACGCAAAAGCTGTGTACAAAGTTTTCCGATATACGTGTGTGAATAAACCTGTCAACCAGACCTTGCAAATTTATACGCAAAGATCACATCTAACAAGACGAATGCTCCGAAATTATTGCTGTTTAGGAACATTAAACTGAACGCAAAAATATTTGTTAACTTCATTAACTTTGAAAGGCGCAATCCGAACAATAATACTCTTCGTCCCCTTAAACGGGTCTTGCTTAGTAAAACAATATACCGTGTTAACTTGACCAACAGATACCGTTTGTAACCAAACTTGGACAAATCCCTCTCTTGTGATTCTCTCTCATTCAGGTCAGCCAAGCATTTACTTTCTAATAGTTTGACACGTGACCGTTGGTTCGATCATCAATTGACCAACTGGTGTAGGTTGTGTGGTTGCTCTTCATATACAGACTGTTGTTATCCTGGTGGACGTAGTTATGCTGTTCTCCAGGTGCCATCCAACCTGTGCGTAGTTTTGCTAATCGTATCCAGATGTGAAGTTCATAAACGTAGTTGACTGCATTCAGCTTCCAACCAGCTTGTCATTGTGGGGGAAGCCAGAAGACATCAATGCACAGACGTTATTACAAGCTGATTTAACCGTACTGCTCATGGCTTCAATCCTATTCCAAGTAATCTCAGCAGACCTCTATGGAAATGGTACTAAAAGACGCAAGAAGGTGCTTTTATTTGGCTCGCTAATGCTGATTAGTTAAATGGTGGGCTAGTTTAGAAGTGAAGTGAATCTCGTGGAACCGGAAGGTGGGCCACTTTAGTAACAATTTCTAGTCTAGAAAGACAAACAGATACTTAGAATACAACATAACAAAAATTTGTGTGTACTGCTGGATATTTGTGCAATTCAGGTGAGGTGTTTAAAATATTTTACTTTGGCTTCTGGCCGGAAAATTGACGAAAACCTTTGGAAAACTGTACGACAGTAAGTCCGGAGATAAGAAAATGTATTAGACTGTCACGGCTCATTTTTTAAAGAAAGAGAGCAGATTTCCTGATGACGACCGCCGTTGGTTGACGTTGCCTGCGGTCATCACACTCACTCTGTATTCGTTGGCGACTCACCATGAGTATATCGATGACCCACCGTTCCAAGAAGATCAGCGAATTTGCAACCATCTCGGGGTCGCACGGTCACAGCATCTTGTAGACAACTACCATGAATTAACGGCCGCGCAGCTGCTGCCCAGTGAACTTCCGGACGTCTCTCTACATCGTTCACATCCAGGCAAGCAGATTTCAAACTGCTAATTGCCACAACCTAAGATATATATTACAACGTGAAAGAATTGCTTAGATCGTGTCCTTGCAGCTTCCGGTTACCAAGATGATGCTAACCTGTTTTTGCTGCTTACAACTGTTTCTGGGCATCGTTCCCAGTCATCCGGGATAGGTATCCCAAACAACAGAACTGGTTACATGTCCGCATGATATTATTCCTGTCCGCGAAACCATATCCGATCAGTGAATAACTAGGCTGTACGTAAGTGGTCCATGTACCGTACAATCGGTCCGTACAGTTTTAAGATTTCACCGCCTAACAACACGATAGACAGCATCAGTGTGTATAATCGTCGGTGACCGTAGCTTGAAAAACAAATGAATAAAACAAAATAGTCGAAAATTTCACTATTTACCTGGCGACCATCCGTTCGATAATTAATATGAACATTGTCCATTGATTTCCGAAGAAAAGCGGTTAGGGTGACCTTCAGCTGCAAGCTAGCTAGGGCCGGGCCTAAGATATAACCCTACTTCACACCGGTGATATTATCGAAATCATCAAACGTAGATCCACTTCATCGTACCTTATCTTTTGTCCCCATTTTTGTCATTTTAACTAAATTGAG
This sequence comes from Paragonimus westermani, assembly GCA_008508345.1. Taxonomy (NCBI): domain Eukaryota; kingdom Metazoa; phylum Platyhelminthes; class Trematoda; order Plagiorchiida; family Troglotrematidae; genus Paragonimus; species Paragonimus westermani. The sequence goes on along the minus strand of QNGE01000099.1, from coordinate 108,087 downwards.
ATCTCAAGTAGAAAACCAACACTGTCCACACTGCTCCATAGACTGCGGACTCCAGCGTTGTGATAAAAACTGAGAAAGTGGTTTATAACGGGATGCTTTCTCAGCTAAATACAAGGGGTTTACTGCATAACCATAGTGACTGAATATCTGTTTGATATCCGTGGTTACCCTAGTTACTGATAATGTTGCTGATGATGTGGCTGGATAGTACTGATATTCCCACATCTTACTTGTAAATCGGACTCGTCAGAACGAGGAAGACTTTATAACATTGAAGCATGAGGAACTAACCTGTCACATACGCTTCAGTGGACTTCGCAATAAACAAAGTTCTGAGTCTACACGTGGTATCTGGAACGTCAACTCAACCTGACCTTATATCCCCAGTTAAATCTTTCTAGGTTATTTTTTAAATTATGGTCAACCGTTCTTTTGTACTTAAGACTTTGGAGGCACCTCAAAACTCACGTATTGCTCAGTGCTTTATCTCCAGGCTAATTTGTTCCAGTTCTGCTAGAAGGAGGCTGGAATTCACATGAAATTTAATCAACCCACCCCTTTGGCAGTCAAACTGAAAATGTTTCAAAGAAGTCGTTACATAGCCAAATGTAACGGTATGAAAGTGCTCCCGTTTTAATTCGCGAAGCAGGTGAACCGGCACACAGTTGAATTTTGCTGTATGGGGTTGACTCTTGTGAGAGATCACAGCATGTTCACGCAGCTCACATACTATCTAAGCAAATAGACACAATTAAGTTCTCAGCTTAAAATAATCCATATTCCTTGAAAACTACTTTCAATCGTACTGGTAAAATCTGCAACATTCTTTTGCAAACATCCTCAAAAAAATTACGGAATGGCATGTTAGCCTCTTTAGAAAAAGTAAATTCGTCACTTTATATTTTAATCAACACAAATGCAGAGGGAATCCATCTATAATCTTTCTCGTGTTTAATATGAAGAGCAAGCAAAAAGGGTTGGGATTTTTAAAAAAAAAGGTATAAGCTAAGAAGAGTTCATAGTTTCACACATCTCAATATCCATTTTTATAACCATATAAATTGCAGAATTGTGGCGACAACGTTTGTCCTTAACAGACGAGACAGAGAGTGACAAAAGCTTAAGCAGTCAGATTTAACTACAATGAGTAGGTTACTGTGTAACAAATGAAATTACTGTTTCAACATTTCCATCTACATCGAAACAATTCTATCACGTTCTGTTTGTGCTATTCTACATTTGGAATATCCTTTTACACTCCGGATTGTTATGTGAGATAGAATTACATCATACTGCTTTACCTCAATTAACAAGTAACTGTTTAGATGAAACTGTAGCCTAAACTCTATGTTTTGAAGGTAACTTTGTTCACCATTATACGAGAAACCAGTGACTCACATTCAACTATCATCAAAAAAGAATTAAGAAGGAGATTAAAACGCATCTGTCCAACGTAAACTTTTGTAAAATACAAGAAAATGAAACTGACGTTTCCAACAAAAAGTCCATAATTGAGTTCTTAAATTACCAGGATCTTAAGAAGCAACTGATCGTCGGATGCCTGTTTTACCGATTATTTTATTCAAAAATCATTGACTGGCAGTTCGTTATATCACTATTAACTTGAATAACCTGGAAGATTCTTATTATGATGACTGTAATGCGCTATAAAATTGCATAGCTATAATTGACAAGCTGTTGTGCTTCAATCCAATTTCCCAGGGGACATCATATCCAGCATGTCACGGAATTTGGCGTTATTGGGCACCCCCACTTGAACGATCAAGGCTGGCAACTATCGCATTTTGCGGTAGGTTTACTCATTTAGAACTCTCTTGCCACGAGCGGCTCGTTTTTATTAAAATTCCACAATTCTACATATAGAACTGCTAAGCTGTCATGATTAGCCAAAAAACTTCACCCCGATGATCTTTTGTTGTGAAAGTGCATAGCTGTCAAGTCACGATTGCTACTGTCGTAGTTCCTAAACAACTTAAACGTTGATCTAAAACTATTCAAGATAAAAGTTAGGGTGTAATTGGCTTGTATTACGCCAACAATCCTCCGTTCATTACTTGTCATTTCAACGTGAGCTACTGAATAAATTTATGCTTATATTCGCAGGCTCATACGCTGGCGCAGTATTTGGTCTGTCTTTGTCAGGCCTGTTAGCCGAAAAGATGGGATGGCAATCTCCGTTCTACTTTTACGGTAAGCAACCACCTTGGACTATTATATTTCACATAGAATGCCTCCAGATTTGGGTTCAACTCACCACTCTACTGATTAAACTAAGCCAACAATGAACTCGTTTTTGTAATCCCTTGTTATATGCAACGTTAAGGTAGTCGATCAAAAAAAGCTGTTGTTTGCTGTTGTGGTCACGCTGTTTCTTTTCCTGACTTATCTCAGTCAACTAGCCAGCAGATTAGTCCAACAATTCAATCCAAACGGACCAAACAGTTTGCATAATAATTCATCAACTATTTTCCCTTGTTCTTGTTAGCAATGTGAAAAGAATCATTCAAGACGAATGAACAGTGTTGTTAGATTTAGCTGTATTGCATATGAAAACTCGTGACCTTTATAAATGTGGCAAAGTTTAGCTGTTTTTGGTGTAACCCTATGTTTGAAACTAGTTCTGATATCCACTATATTGCAAAACAAAGCTACCGCATACAAAGTCCACAGCTTTTGAGGTGATATTCCTAATTATGATGAGTCCTTGAATACTGCAACAGAGCAAAAGGTTGTCTCCCATAATGTTAGCTTGTTTAACGCAGATCCTGATTGGGAAGCTTTGCTGTCCGCTTTCACTTGAAAAGATCTGAATTTGTTCACAGAATGTTCTTTGACGAAATGCAACGTCCGGATACAATCTGCTTTATGTCCCTCGGGTCATCTGAAGAAAAAATTAATTTTGACTTTAAGCCATCAGACGTAGATCGTGTCAATCATCTCGTTGATCCCCATGTTGCTACTTTACACTAACGCTTCAAAGATTAACCAGGTATATAAAAGGTCAGATGAGGATCATGGAACATACCAGACAGTCCGTCCACTATAGGGTATTCAGATTCATCTACAATCCTTTATCCCTCTAACAGATCGTACCGGCTACGTTATATGGCCTCCCTCTCCGAATCTTTCCACAAATCTATTGGATAATACCCGTTAATTTGGATAACCCGGTGACATTCTACTCATATCATGTATACCACTCATAATGATGAATCCATGAGTTGAATTGAACATCAAGCACAATCCGTCATAATTCTCGCAATCATAGGCTGTTCGGCCAACTTCCTCTCAAATAAAATTTCTCTACTAATTACCAGTGCATCATAAGTGATTAAGTGACAAACTTATTCAATCAAAGAAGCCCATCCCGAAAGTTGTCTTTACAGCCACTACTTGCTGGAGTGCTAACAATTTATCTCCAAACAGAGTCAACAAACCACGCGGTAGCAAACATATAGGAGCTGCAAACATTGTAGTTTAGGCGCACCACTGGAAAGTTAATGAGACACTTGTTTTAACTGTTTAAATTGCCCATGGTTTTGCAACGGGGAACGAAACGTCCCAAGTAAAACTCAAAATTCCTTTTCCTCATCATCAATCAGACAGACGTACGACCCATTCTAGACCGGCCTAAACCGAGATGACCAGCACAATTTTGTTCATTCTAAAGGGCTAGTGAAAATGTACGCAACACTTCTGTTTAGATCCAGATACCTAGCTTAACGAGTGTGATTTTGGAACGGCTGTGCAACGGGATGTTAAGTTGGTGCAGTTTCTGTTTTAAGTTCGTAAGGAAGCTACACTGATAAAGCTAGATATGAAAGCTGTTCAAGATTTAAAATCATCATATATATTTCAACACGTCTAAACAACAACTAACTAAACGACCGTTAGATAAGTTGATATAGCGTCACGCGCAAAAAAATGAATCAGTACCCAACAAACCTCTACGATATCTGTTAAAGCACAAATATCAGATTCAATAACTTCGGAGTTATACCTGTGCATAGTTGTTATTCACCCTCAGAAAGTCGGTTTGCATTGTTGGTTTTTATTGTTTTTAATAAGTGGTATAAACGCTAATGTGCGACTGAGTAGCAACATGGGTAATCAGTCAGATTCCGGCTTCTGTTTGCATGACTCAAGAGTCAACAACTTACACTGATTCCAGATGGCTATATACCTTTTGGAGGAGAAATCTTATCGGACTGGTTTGAGTTGCATGACAGAAAGATATTGTCGCTTAATTTTGAACTCTGTTCACTTTCCCAACTTCTCCATCTCCCTGGTGACTTGATATTTTGCGTACAAAGTATTGTTGTTTAAGCTAGACTCAAGACAGTCGTTCAGACGTTAGAATCTACTGATAGGACTTTTATTATAAGGAGAATTAAAACCTACTTTTTTGAACCATTAGAGTAACAAGAACACTCTGGAGATAAATTCACATGTATTTTGGCGATTGAAACGTGTAAGTGCATTTTCACAGGATCCACAACACCCTATCAGCAAGTGTATGAAATTTCACGTGGAACCTTCTCGATTGTGTGCGCTTCTGAGAAGTTGGTATGTGTAACGCAGTAACACATCGTTACCAAATAGAACCCACGAGTTTTTGCAAGGTTTTACCTTGTTTGACTAAATAAATTTCCCGTGACTTCTGTCCCTCTTTTGATTAAGACATTTGTTGATCCGCGGATAATTTTCGCAGGTCAATCATAATCCAAAATGTTTCGTTCACAGGTTTCACATATATGTGAAAAACGATGATTCCGTAGAAGACTCTTTAAACGTTCCATATTGTACGTAAACATCACTCTAAAATAAACGAAACATACTATGAGACCTTCCGAACTGGAACTGGAATTTACGAGCTGTTAAAAGTGTATATATTCTGTGACATTTTACGGGCTACGGCTTTACTACTATAAAAATTTCCATTTCACCACACCATCAAAAAGACGGAAAGTGTTTTTGCTGTCCCTGTAAATTTTCGCGTGATTTTTTAATTGACATAGGAAAAAAATTTTCCGGTCAAATATAAACGCTCGACCGGACTTGTCAGTAGAAACGTGTTCAATCGCGTTCAATGCAACAAGAGCACACGAGAAAAAATTGTTCACGTCTTCCTGTAACCGTGGACAACACGAAAATGGTGCAGTTAAATGTTTTAGGATTTGCGAATTGCGCACAACTTTTAATTTCAAATAGATTTAAACTTACAACATACGGATAGGCTTGTATGGCTTAGGCTAAGTAGAGTTGGCGAGATAGATGGTTAAAAGCTTTAACTAGCCAGTTGGTGACGGTAGAGATGCCTCTTTCGACGGTCAACTGGGTCTATTTAATGGGAATTCAATATGAAACGATTAAGTGACTATATATTGTAAAACGTACACCAAAATGTACTCGTGTGTTTACATGGCTGTGTGACCTGACTCAGACAGCAGGCATATTACTTTATAAACATTATTTGTTTTGTACAAATATGTGTATATACATGTATGATGTTTTGCGCAGTCATACATTCCAAATCCATTTAATCGAAGTTGGCCCATTCCTGTAAGCCAACTTTCATTTAAGAATGTCAAAATTACATTGGACTCCAACCGAGTTACCAATTGTTTCCCATTGAATGTTTTGTAACATATTACCGATTGAGCACCGAGCTCAATTTTTGAGTGTATTCACACCTTCTTCCAAAAGTCGAACAAAAATGCATATCTCCCAGCAGTATTACTTTTGAGAAAAGCAGTTCATCTGGCAAAACTTGGAAAGAAACACGCGGTTTACCTTTCGCCCTTAGCAGAGTGCAGCAACAATGTAAGTCTGAAAATTGAACTCAGCATCCCGAGTTCACGCTGCTGAATCCTAACAGCCTAATTGCTGCCATGCAGGTATACTGAATGATGTCCTCAACAGAACTAGGTGTCTTGATCATGGGTTTATCAATCGGACATGAGGGGACACTTACTATACAGTTTCTAGATAAGATACGTACTGCTCTTAACTGAAGATTGATAGAGGTTTGGACGTGGTGAGTAAGCCCTACCTAGTAAAATATTAGTGTGTTGCTTCGCAAGTTGATGTGCCGCAGACAAATGTTAGGAAAAGATTAAAAATGGCACTACTCGGGGGATTTAACAAGAGAGGAACCTAGTCTATATTTGTTGACGAAGGATGCAGGCGAACAGTCTATATGAGGAAAAGACCGTTGGTCCTGTGTGCAGGAGAGACTGGACGGTCAGTCGTACATGTATCTGATTGTTCATCATTTCTCCGGGCACAAGAATACGACTACAAGGATCTTGTTAGCAGTACCAACCAGAACTGATAACCGGACAGTGGTTTTCGCGACTGCAAACATACTGCTTTTGAGTGCCTTTTTGGTGGGCACTCAGTGATCATCATCCGAATAAACTTATTACTCGAGATATCCGCAGAAATTAAAGCTGGGTTGTTGAGTTGATTCATTATCATTGACAAGAATTTTACCTTTTGAAACTTTCATCGAGCGTTACTGCAATGCAAACATGAGACTAATAGTGATTACTTTGTTGAATGATGGCCATGACAGGGTAAGAGTGACTTAACTGCAAAAAACTGGTCATGCAGTGAGCGCCTGTTTTTCAGATAAAGTTCTCCTTTAAAAAGCTTCTCTTGCTGCAGAAATGATGTTCGATCTCAGTCACAACCATGCCCTTGAAACTGACGTAAAAAATTTCTGCTGATGCCATCTTATGCCGTATACAAGTTGATTCACTGCAGAGAAACATTTGCTTATACCATAAAATACGTGATTGATCAAACAGCAACTGAATGCATTATTCAGTGCTCCCTTAGAAGGCTATCGAAACTTTGCACATCGGTGAATTTCATCCATCTGGCTAGAATAATATATCTCAGTTCCTTCGAGTTACTGCTAATCATTTACCCAATTTCAAGATTCCTTCTATAGATACGTCAACGACTGTGCCACGGTTAGTGTTGAAACGACCATCCTTAATTTCTTGAAGCCCTCTTCGTCGATCAGAATGATGATTGTGAACATCCGCTGGTGACCTAGCGTGCTCCTCAATCCCCTAACTTCCTTTGTTCTCACCAGATGACTCAATCTGATACATATGTCTGGCTATTCTAAATAACCTGGTATGAATGAAGTCGAACAATTCGAGCGTCGTGTTTGACATGTTATTGATGAATGGATTGCGAATAACATAACGTTACGAGCAACTTGTAATACTCTACGGTATCACCGCCTCATGTGGCCTTCCTCAGAAGTGCTGTAATCGAAGTCACATTAACAAAGGTACACAGTTCACTTGTGATTTACTGTGGTTAAGTCAATCTGCGCTGCATCTGAACTCAGAGGTCTAATCCTTTGCCTATTAAGTGTGGAGTGAGACTGATGTAGATAAGATGCGTCCGTATCTGGTGTTGTTTATACCTCCACGCCACATTGCAGATCAAAACAAGCGCGATTTTTGTAGCTGGTGAGAGCTTCAGCACAGCACCGCACCTCATGAGAAGGCAGGCCCATGTGAATCACTCGAGCTTGATGAAAACCTCTGTTGTGATTCCCTGACAGTGCATGTAGTGCGGTGGCCGAATCCTTCTCTAGCTTCTGAAGTTGACAGGCGTCTTTAGCAGGAAATCCCTTGTACCTCTTGTTTTCGACCGCACGTAGTTTCCATTGTCTGTCTGTCTCTTGCATGTAACTGACAATGTAGTCCCTGCATTTGACATCGTAAACGTAGACTGTCTGGTCGTCCATAGAAACTGGATCCTTAAGATACGCCGTCAGTCGTTCTAAGATATTATCCAGACGAAATACGGTCCGGAGAACGTACTCAGAATCAATGGAGCAAATTTTTTCTTGTTTGTTCACGATACAGTACTTACACAGTAGACTTGAAAGTTCCGGTCTTTTTGGTCTTCTCCTCAGTTGATATGCGTTTAATTGTGTCCTAGATAAATACGTTCAGATAATGATTGGCGGCTGGCAATTTTTGGTGAAAAATCTCTTGGTTTGAAGTGTTCAGTGGTACAGATTTTATTAGTTCTGTTGATGAGTGACCTGGTGGCTGCTCTTATGCCGATTGGATGTGACGAGTCAAAGTTGAGATACCGACCGGAACGGGTTGATTTGCAGTACACTGAAACCTGAACCCTCTGTTGCTCGTCAACTTTGACTAGGCAGTCCAGAAAATTAAGTAACCACTCGTCGGAATCAGTTTACAAAGTGAATACAGTTCTGCTGCATTTTGAGTTAAGAAACTCTAGGAATTGGTCGCGAGCTGTCTGTTTCACGATTGTAGTGTACTACAACTGGCTCGCAACGTTGTGTTATTCTTAATCCATTTGCCAGTAACTTGATGATGAATCACCGAAAACGAGTTTGAATACTACCTTGCCTGCATAACATGATGTTCGTGAACATTATCAGTCAAAATTTCACATCCGTAAAATCAATTAGTTAACATTAATATAAACAAAATTAAGTCTGTTCCCTCAGAAAATGGGTGTCAACTGCTCCATAGTCTCTTCTCAGTATGAAACTTACACGCATCATAACAGAGGTTGGAGAAATCGTTTATCGAATTGAGTAAACCTATTACACTTTAATGCTCACAGGTGTTGTTGGGATGCTCTGGTTTGTGTGGTGGTGGAGAGTAACCTACGAACGCCCATCCATTCATCCAACCATATCCGAGGCTGAACGAAATTACATCGAAACTTCCCTGGGAGAAAACCCACATGTCGTCGAAAGCGTAAGTTGTCTTTTGTTCTAACTGAAAACACTGACAGACGTGAATTCTAATACAACTTTTGTTCTGCTCATTTTTCTAAGTACTTCATCAAGAATCATGATTGCATTTTCCACCCTTTCATGCTTACGTCTTATTTCACGGCATATTCAGATAAAAACAAGAAAATCGATATTCATCTTCAATTGCTTTCTCCTGTTGGCCGCCTCCTAACTGGGGTATAGGCAACAGCAGACAATCACAGGAAAACGCATATCCATGCTCTCTAATTGGGGCATTGGTCATGTGTTTGCGAGATGCAATGTAGAGAGGTTGTTCGCATATTTGATCAGCCACTTATGTTTGTCAACCGGCCAGCCTGTGTGTTGGGCTGTCCTCGTCACTGTCTGTGACACAAACACCGAGGCGGATTGCGCGCGAGACAACTACTGAATCACCCACGCTAGGCTAATGGAAACCCCATTGTTCTAACAGCTGCCTTGCTCACCTGGCATAAATCAAGTCAGTCAAGCAAATACACACAAACATGCGCACATAAAGTCACCAATATAGGTGCGCTATCACACATTGCCCAGTGTACCTGCACACATACATGCATTTGGAATAAAACCGTGTCAGCAGTAAGCTGATGCGATGTGGGGGGGAGGAATGAGTGCGGTGCATTCAGGATTTATGGGGTCCAACTGGGGGCAGAACAACAGGACAATTGAAATTTGTAACAGCAAACATACTCCAGCCTTGCAAGTCGAAATCGGGTCGGGCGTGCAAGCTCTTACGACCCTTGTGTTGGTGCAGATAGCGGAAAGAGTTGGCAAGCCAGCAGCCACACAGTCAAGTAGGCCTGGGTCTTCAGGGTGGATGGTTCTATTTCTGGAAGTCCGGATGACCGGTATTCACAACTCCGCTACGGAAGCACGGACGCACACCTACACACATCCAAATGGACATACAATCCGTATACGCCTAAAGCAACGAAATTAATTGAATTATAAATCAATATCAATTAGAGTTGGGATGGTGAGCATTTCGAAACCGAAACAAACAACTGATTTCTCCCACTAACGACCAAACAGATTTGGTGTAACATGGGAAATCAATGATACAAGCCATGCTGCAACGTTTTAGTGAACAGCATTGACTTTTAACAATCAATCATTGCTAAACGAAAACTGAAATGCTCGTATGATAAAAACTCAACAATTGTTTGCCCTAATATCAAATAAGCTAGCTGGCTCTGCAACATTTTTCCATTCAACCAGGAACTTTAGTTGTTCAAGAAAGACGAGGATATGTAATCAAATCATCCAGAAAACTTCTGGCGTTCTGATTGCTTTGAAAGTGTCTAATGTTTACCATGATTTTAACTCGATACCTTGGTGACAGTTTCAAAGGAAGGTATAGCGACTTAACTGGATATGTGGCAGAAATCAAACGTTTTGGATTAAAAGTATTTTACACGGAGTCTTCGTACCATAGTTATTTAGAAGAATGAGTCAAAAGCATCCGTTTTTGATAGATTACTTACGGAACATGAACTGTGGTTGTGTCTTCCACTACTGCGTGTTTACTTCTGTTAATCGTTGTATTTCTTTTGATCCTGAACATAAACAAATCATCCACTTATGGTTGACCTGCAAATTAACACGCACGAGAGCCAGAAAGATTCGACGGGAGTTTTGTAAACTTTTGATCTCAGTGAACATCAGCAGCAAGCCACTGTCTGGAGAACAAAGCTTTCATCTGACGAATTAGTTTAGAAGTGACTCACCTGTGGACAGATATGTGGACTAACTTTCTGTGGCGGTATATCGTTTGAAGGTTACTCAGAGGTTGAATTACCTGACATGCGTGCTGCTGATGAGGCTCAGCAAGGTCCAGTCACTTGACCCACGTTTTATCCATGGTCACTGACACCAACTCTCCTCGACCACCTGGTGACTGCTTTCAATTCTGTTAAAGATTGATGTAAAAAAAAGATCAGAATTCGAAGCGGAAATTTTTTGGTTATCACAGTTCTGTTAAAGTTAAATTTTTGCATCAAGCATGGATACAGTCAATAAAAAATGAAAAATGCTTGTCGTTAAATGCTGCCGCCTTGCTTGCTTCTGTTAACCGTGTGCATAAAACAGACAATTATAGATAGGTTGTAGCAGAAAACCCTACCGACATTCATGGAGTGGCTTGGTGAAATCACTTTTAAAACTGAACTTTCAAACTCTAAGCGGTCAATATGCCAGCCAGCGAGTTTTTAACTTCGCGTCGAATAGTAACGCTGAACGGAAATACACTAACATCTGAAGCCAGAAAAATGTCGGTATGAGAACATTCTACAAATTACTACAGACCCAATAACAGACCCAACTGCAATTCAGCAATTGAAGCCAATAACATTTCCTCGATTACGAACTCAATGACATACCGTCTGCACTGATTGACAATTCATTTGTGACTTTTGAACAAACAGCGCTTTGAGCCTTATAATCGTGAGTAAAACAGATTAAATTTCCCAAATTACACGCTGTGGTTGAAATGTATACGATAATTCAAGCTGAAGCACGTGCAAGGACTCATCACTGATTAACAAGCAAATGACCACAGTTCTTCAGACCTTGAAGTTAGAAAAATACGTCGCTGGGGAACAGAAGAAATCCCATCTCTAATGCACCATGCAGCAGGGATACATAAGACGGTTCATTGGGATCCTCTTTGGCTGTGGTCACTCATGATTATCGTAAACTCCCCAGGTGGCTTTTGGGTATCCCCAGAGGAGTTCATGTGACTCGCAGTGTTAGCCAGCTGTATAACTCTTTTGAATCGGCATAGAATCCATTAGGCACTACGGTTTTTTCAAAAGGCATTTAATTAATTATTAATGACTCTGTATACACCCGTATCCCTTCTTACGAAAACAAATAGTCAAAGAAGTACTTTACTGCTGAAATTCCTTCATTAAGTGTTCCGCCCGAATGTCTTACGGGGATTATTTAATTCTATTCTCCTTGAACTTGAAAGACGGCAAATTAGCTGATAGCTTTTGCATCTGAACAATGTACAGCCTGTTAGAAGCAGCTCGCAGTCGTGTGTGTCTGATGATAGCCAAATTTAGGTGAAGTCAAGGGGTTCCGGTTGTCGGTCACCGCCTAGAACCTGTACTTCATGCATCTTGTCCCTTAGAATGCGTACGTTACCGAGCCCTACCTAAACACTGCGCGTATTCTAAAGAAGATGCGTGAGATACAGGTTCTAGTCGGTGACCGGCAACGGGAAACCCTTGTCTTGACCGAAAGTTGGCTACCGTCGGATATACACGAAAAACCAACTGCTTCTAGCAGACTATGTATTGTTCAGATGTAGTCGATATTCTCAGCGACAGGAGGCGATGCTTCTCCGTACATCACAAGTAATCTTCATAAGATGAAGACCAAATCTTTCAGTTCTCCCTGTGAAAGTGTTGAGGCCTAAGTTTTGTGCATGAACATGCGTCCGAGAGGACTGTTGACAGAGACTGCTGTCTACAGAATTCTAACTTCTAATTCGTTTGATGTTCTTCAGTTTATCCGTGAACACACATCGAACAGTTGTCCGATCCTAAGCGACTTCAACATGTTAGAGGTGTGTTGGCAGTCCCCTCCTGTTCAACTGCAACAGAAAATAATGCGTATTCTGCTTTAACTTACCCTTCAAATACCATTGAGGAAATCTGCTGGCCAATCAACAACACGTGTGACTGATCAGACCCCTTAAATGTTAGATCTCATCTTTATGAAAACCAGCGACTTTCAGTGAGCACGGGACAGTGTGTCCGTGTAGAAACGAATATTTCCTCCTGACATGCAGTGATGAGAGCGATGCCACAAGGTTCGGTTTAGGGCCTTCTATTTTTCTCGCTTTCTTCCAGTGAGCTCCCCGACCTATTGGGAATGCCCCCACCAATGTTTGTCAATAATCCGAAGGCGTGACAGATCGTGGACAATTTTAGAGATTCGAAGGCCTTGCACAGCTTTGTAGATTGTAAGCAAATTGGATGCTGTCAATAAATTGCGAAAAATGCACAGCAGTACTTATTGGCTTCGCTGCTACTGTCACACCCACGTATACACTAGGAGAAACGGAACTGCCTGTTGGGAATCAGCACATGAGTCTCATACTCGTTATCTTTCGAGACTACAAAGCCAGTAGTCAACGGTAGTAGGCTGCCAACGGAGGCTCTCTTATCCTGATTCGCCAGCCTTCTGGATGCTTACGATGGATATGTTCCTTGAGCTACCCATTGCGTTTGTGAGACCTTACCTAGAATATTGCGTCCAGCTTAACCCTTCGTGTTTAATACGTGATAAGGTATCGCTGGAGAGAGTACAGCCTGTGAGTACTCGGCTGGTGCAAGGCTTGGAAGGTCTATCATACTAATATGGGCATGAAAGATTCGAAATGTATTCGCTACCTTACCGATGACCACGAGGTGATCTGATCCTCACCCACCTTATATTAACTCCTCTGTGCTGTTCATGCCGATACGACTACGAGTTCTTCGTGGACACCCTCTCAATTTGACCTAACCTCAATCTAACTACGTGAGAGCTGAATCTAGTCTATCTGGGAGCGTCAAAGATAAACGGAATGCTCTTCTGGAGGATATAGTACGTGCATAATCATCCGGAGATTTCAAGCATAAACTCGATGCTCTTTGGTTGCATATTACTCAGTTTCCCTAGGCCTAGTACTCTATAACTGTGGCTTCATATTATATACTTGTTGCTTACCATCTGTATCCTCGCATGTTTTCACTGATGACCCCTGTCAGTAACTTGTAATCCACTCAACCTCACACACTGTTTCCCTTCATATTATTTTGTTTTCTGTATCTAGACCAGTAAAGCGGGGACTACCATTTCGATTGCGAGGGCATTTCTGGTTAAGTCGTATTTGAATTCATGAGCACAAGCCAGGATGACTCAGTTTGTCTGGCTGTATCCAATTTCCTGCTTCGGTTTCAACCACGTCCATCCGTAGAACCAACCATAGGAGACAATTTTAAAGAGCCAGTTTCAATCGAATCTGAATGTAGGTTAGGTATTGACAAATGCCGTCCTAGGGCTGATCCATAATAACGTTTAAGATTTGTGATAGGGGATTCAAGTTATTGTCAACTGAACACTATTCACTTCTCACTACAGTTCCCACAATTTTTTAGATTCTAGCCAACCGCTTTCGAATGAAAGTGTTAGACTTCCATCTCGCCCCAGTTATAACTCTTCAATAGCGTATATTTTGAAACGGTCCGGACTTGGACTCCACACGCGATCTTGCGAAGCTATCGTAATAACCATTACTCTAGTGACCTAAATTGGACACGACTCAGTCATTCTATTCGAACACTTGGCCGTACTTCCTTAAGAATACTGCTTAGTTGGTTCAATCCTTTCGACAGAATCTACGTAAATACTACTAAGCGCACTCGATGACTCGAGTCTGTTGCTTCTTTATGAAGGGGACTTAGCGACGGGCCTACGTAAACGTGAGAGGTGCAGCCATTTGTAAATAATGTTGAACTTCTAGCGACGTTTCGGTTCATAAGGACAGCATCAGCCTGCTCATATCTAATGTGGATGATACTCTTATCTTAGCAAACGATTCATTTCTCTGCTGGCTTCAAGACACTTCAACTTCTGTATATTTTAACCTTCCTACTCTTCAGGAAAAAGATGACAAATGTTTGAGCTATTTAATTTCACCGTTCGGTAGATAGTAAAACAGTTTAGTGGGACATTCTCTTTCTCACCAGGCCACTTAAGGCGGTCAGTATTTGCATATTCTCTAATTTGCACCGATGGCATGGAAGTGTGGTTTGGTTTGAACGACCGGTTGCAAGGCATTGAATAGGTTGAATCAATCAAACTCTCTGCCAAGACGTTTGGAGGAAGTCCTTATAACTGATGGTCATCCAGAAGTGTGCCTGGTTGCCTAAGCCTGACGATGAATATCAATATGCTCATTTGAGACGGTTTAGAAAAGCTGATTTCCTAAAGCGACCTTTTGAAGATGGTTACTCTACAACTGTTGCAACACAAAAGCTGTGGTCTGCTTCGGAACGCACTTGTCCTGATACTGATTTGCGTTTGTTACTGTCCACAGGAAGGATTGTTCCCTATTAATCTGATGGCGGTTTCCGGAACTTTCTGCCCGACACTGCAACTACCAGTTATTTGCTATTGTGTCTGACCCCCACATCAGGAGATCAGAACGACACTTACGGAGGCGGATGACCAAACATATGAACAAGCTGGTATTTGAATCACTGATGTAACATACTTACAGAACTCGACAATGTAACAGAAGCCCGGTATCCCTGATTGCAAAACAGGCCACTTCGTTAACCTCACCAGTTATTTGCTAAGTCCTCAAAAGTCTCAGTTACTGGATGTCCTAGGGAAAACGTGTGCCACAAATACGGTCCCCCTCCGTATGCCCGGAAATTGTCGATGCGATTCCCGTTGCTTTGGTGGACCTGGAAGTGTTCATCTCACTATCCCTTTGTGTATGAGCAATCCCAAAGTCACACGTCACTGAGCGCAATTAAATCATTGTTTTATGCACCTTACTTGTAATAATTCCATATGTTAGTGCCTATAACAGCTGTCATCTTATCCTGTTGCTTAAACTATTACTGCAATGTGGGTGAATATTATTCCATTTTTGTGTTCAGTTCGTGTCTGCGTGTTATGACACTATTACAAACTAAGGTTGCAACTGCAATTACGTAATTATGCCGTCCGTTTCTGGCAGCTGTACGAGCCACTTTAAGTTGGTGAATTGAAGTTTGATGATCCTACAACTTACATCATTTCTTGTAGGTAATTACACTTACAGCTCAACACGACGATAACTGAAAGTAGTTTTTGGTCAATCGAATAAATGCCAGTATTGATCAGTTTGGCATAGAGAGCAAGGCTAGTTGGCACAAATTAAATGTCACCAAGGAAATACTTACGTCCAACTAACACTTTGGTGTAGTTCACACCGTTTTGTTTCATTCAAGAGACTTTCCTCTGAACTTTAACACAAACAGATCACATCAGGTTATGTTTCAGATAAAAACGAACGAGATTTAACGTGCCACTATCCAAAGCACTCCAGACTAATGATGCACAGTCATGGTTACCCTAAATCATCTGCCTAATGAATGGTAATTTTCGTTGTTTTATAATAGATCACAAATCGGAGATTTACAATCCTGAGATTACTTGTCTCATATCCGAACGACTATAAAACAGTCAGTTATCGCTCTACGATTGTACTCGTTTTTGTAACCTCAGAACGGTAACCATAACAGTCTTGCTGAATGAGAATGAGATAGAACTTTGCAGCTTACATACAGTACGGTGTTATCTGTCTTGTGGCACCAGTGGTCACGGGTGGGGGGAAGATATTGTCAGGCTACCGAAACGATTGACAGTAACCAGGTCCAAACATGCGACCAAGGGTTCAGAATGAATACAAAACTAACTGTACAACAAAGCGATTGCAATGAGTAACCTTAACAATTACTGAACTTCTAACCGCTGACAAGTCGCGAAATGTGAACAGAACACAAGCCAAACTATGAATATTGAGGTGTGAATCCATTTCCTTCAGTTTTTTCAAAAAGACATGCAAAACCTAGGGCTATTTTTAGGGAAATTCCACCAGTTTTTTGACGCTTGCCATTCCACTAGGTAGAAGAGATTAATAGGTTAAACAAACTATTGTCAAAACCCCATCTACGTGAAATGTGTGTTCTGTGTCATTCACTTATTAAAGACAAATTGTTTGCGACTGTCTTTTTGAGCTTAGCGGCTAACGGTTGTAAGAACGCCGATCGAGGCCAATACCCAACAGACGATCTATCACATAAGCATTGGTTAGGAATAACATAACTTCTGTAGTGAGTGTTCTCAACAAGTTAATGTGGACTGGGTTGAGATGCTTTGAATTACCGGTTCACAATTGCCATAAGGACAGTGATCAACTGCAACACTGTTGGACTGTGAACAAACTACTCGCTTACTCCACCATGTCGCGATAACTATTTTATCCGTCTTCCTCTTTCCATAAAGTGACCATAGGTGTTAGAAATCACTGTCACCTACAGACTGAAAAACAGCAAACATATTTTGTTTATGTTTGTTCAGTATTCCAAGTCAAACCAAAAGAGATTCTTTCCCAAAAGTGGCCACTTCCGAATATATAAAATGTGTTATTTTTTCACCAAAACAGAAAATTCCCATTCCTTGGGGGAAATTCTTCACTTCGCTACCGGTTTATGCAATTATTGTTGCAAACTTTGCCCGGAGTTGGTCGTTCTATCTCCTCATCACGAAAACCCCCAAGTACTTTCGTCAAGTTTTTGGATATAATTTGGCTGAAGTGAGTTACCCGTTTTCAACCGGCGCGAAAGGAAAAACATTAACTGATTCGATTTTCAAACAATTTGCATATAGTGTAAATACGCATATTACTAAATAGAAGACAAATATTTTCAGGTGTGTGTGGGTTGTTTGGGATTTTATCAATATAGATCAATCCTCATGTTTGATAGAACTCATGATTTTAGACGGACGTTTCATTCAACCCGTTCTGAAAGGATATTTGTGTCCAATTCATGAGGGCCGACGCAACACTAACGTGACCTCGGTTCTGTTAGGTCCAGGTTACCAGATTTCAGAATCGCTTCTTACTGCTTAGTGTCCATACTGTGGCATATGTGCTTTCTGTACGGATGAACGGTCAGAACATTTAAGCTCTCTGTGATACATAATGCAGGTAGTGTCCGATTACTTTCGTTATACAGTTTTTGTGTATGACATGTGGCAAAACTCTCGTTAACTGCACTGTGATTGAGCATGAGTTCACCGTGCTTTTAAGGTAAATCATCTTTCGTGAAGCAAATTAAGCAGTTGGCTAGCCACCATTTTCACCCTATTAAAACATGAGTTTCACACGCATTCCATCAAGCAGCCTTTTGAACTGGTCAGTGACTTAGGTAAAGTCAGTTTTACTGATGGGCTGATATGCACCGTATACGTTTATTTACTTTTAAAAAATGTCCTGCTGCAGGAGACAACTGACTATATCTGTGGGTTCGTTAAATCAAGTTTCATTTGGCTTCCAGCCCCAACCGATATACCGGAGGAAACTTCCCTGATCTGCACTGAGGATATCAGCCTTCGTTTTCTTCCGCAGTCCTAACGTCAAATAAATACAGTAGTCACGGGAAGTCCACTAAATCCCTTCTGTGCAGGCTTTTTTCATGTTTAGAGCTGAGCGAGAGCTATTTAGGGAGTTAGCTAAATTGTCGTTTCACAAGCGTTAACGTACAGTCGATCCAACTAGCTGGTAGATAATCTGTTACAACTCTCATGTAGTTGCCAAACCAACCTGAAGGTTACTTGCGAATTCGAGGCCAACAACTGTCTGCTACTTCGAGATATACTCATACGTCACCGAGAGGATGATGTGGTTAGAAGAAATATCAACAAAAAGTTCACGTAGTCCGGTCAACACTTAAACCTCAGACACTTCACACCGGTCCAGCATAAACGAACACTAAAAAATAGGCTGTTCACACGAGCGAAACAAATCCAGGTGAATCAGGGTTGATCAGTTTTAACTTTCAATCAGGAGTTTCATAGGTAAGCGTAGCAGACAAAAGTACCAACCGAAGGGGTGGTCGCTGCAGGCAAAATTGGGGTCTGCATGGAGCTAATTTTCAACAGTGACCACCCCATGCATCAAACAACACAACAATTGAGAGGCTTGGTTAGGCGGAAGTTCGAAGTATCTAAACTTTATACAATCGCTCGGACTGAGAAGCTGCTAGTGTCTTCAGTTCCTAACGATCTGTCTATCGGTGCTACCTCACATCATGCTTACCAATTTATATGTAGTTTTGGAGAAAGTAGCATAAGCAGAATCTAGAGACGCTTGATTTCCACAGTGAAGGAACACCTTCTTAAATGGGTGCAGAAGTCTGTATTACCGTAGGACGGTAATGTCGTTGAAACACGCAAAATCCCCTGTCCGCTCGTGTATTCATATTCTTGTTAGGTCATTCTGAGCCGATATTCTTGCCAGTCTCTGAATAGTTTGCAATAGATCAACTGAACCGGGCCTTATATGTACAGAAGCAGCTGTTCGCGGTCTTGGCCCTTCCCTGAACTTGGTTGCTTTTCATAACCCACCTACTAACTATCCGCCCCATCCTTCCGATTGCCTGATATAAGGAACGATTTTTCCGTCTTTGTAGGTCTAGTAGTGATGAGTCAGTACAAAAGAGTTTGTGTCTACCACTTTTCTTGTTCCGAATGTTTGTTCACAAATCCGTCTTGATTTTTAGGCATCGCTGAATAAGTGTGAGTTTTGGTGTTGCTAAAAACCGTTCTATCTCGAGAGTTTCTGTACAATGTGTTGTGTTCCGAAATGACATTATCGTCAGTGAATTAAGCAGCAGCAGCGGAAAAAGTGGGAATTACAACATACTAAGTCATTTCGGGTACCGGAAGCTCTAGACGTTTAACACGCGATCCTTTTTTTGGTTAAATAATCCACAGTAAGATGGTTTTTACACCAAAATTCACCTAACCCTCACTTACCTGTGACCCGTGATAGACCGCGCGCCTAATTTTTGCCTAATGCAAATTGTATGGAATAAAACTGGACGTGTCCGTGAGTGTCGCAATTTCAATCTCAACCAACCGCACCTGAATGGTTACAACTGTGTAAGTCTGACCGGTATTCAGATTAGACAGATAGTCACCGTTCTCACTGGCCATACCATTGTCTTCATATATGAAGCCATCTACGCTGTGCATCTTCCTTAAATGCAGATAAGTAAACCGTCCATGGGTAAAATTTGGTGGAATCTTGAAGTTGGTCAAACTGTAGAGGGGATGGGTGTAAGGTGAATCCGTTCCACACAAGATGGAAAAAACGTCAAAAAATACATTGGAATCACACTGTCGCGGTTTAGTCGTTCGGAAGCGACTTTAGCATACCTGCTAATGTAACGATCAGTACAATCACAGTTCAACTCACTTCTGAGAGAAGAGTCTTTTACTGTTTGCGTGCACCTTCTTTATCGTCGAAAGACCCTAAATCTACACAGTTTATCGCCACTAAGAATTGACTATGCTTCTTATGGCTCGTCTTTTACGTTATGAACTAATTAGAAGAGAAATGTTTTGGACGCTTGTGTGAAAACAGTTTTTTCGTGTACGTCAGCCTGTGGATTGAAAAGTATTTTAAAGATCTGAATGACTACTCAAAGGAAGTATGGATGCGTACTTTTCTAATTTTATAGCACTGACCTTCAGGTTTTTTCAGACACCGTCGAAGAATCGGGGAAGATGGCACAAAACGAGATGTGGGTGAGGGTTAGATAAAGCAGAGATTGGAAGAATTTTCCATTTGCCTGGCTTTTCCGATTGTAGGTTTTTACATCTAGGTATAGGCTGGAGTGTGTTAAAATTCAGGTTGTTCTTTAGTAAAGACTTCAGTTGCACATGTGTGCACCCTCGTAGGCTCTTACCACAGTTCAAGTATACTACTTTTCCTGAAGATGCAACGTTGGTTAGTTTTGGGGCATAGCTCATCGGCAAGATGGCCATAAGACCAGCGACTAAACTACCCGGCAAAGTATTTCCTTTCACTTGTAGCTTGCACGATCCTACTGTTGATCAAACTGTTGTCGCTACAGGTCGACATTCACCGTCCTCGATTGTATACCCTGATACAAATTAAAGAACGTTGTACCACACACCCCTAGGAAATATCACACCAGATGTTTACTGCGTCAGCCGATCAGATGAAGTAGTATGTAGGTCACTGTGTTGCTGAAAGGCTACCGGACTCCCGAGGAGTAGTAACAAGAATGTAACACAATTCCTGCCTTAGGGAGGACTGTGTAGATCAAAGAAAAAATGATTTTGTTTTACGTCGAGACTGAGAATGTAAGGCGCATAAAAAGTAAGTGAATAAAAAGATTTACAGCAGAACGTATTCATCACAAGCCACAACGACTGACCAAGGCAAAATCGTGTAGGAACTCTTAAAAGCTGTCCACAAACCATAGGCCTGCGGAGTTCAACCGAGATATGCATAGAGAAACTCACAAATTCGACTATCTGCGAGGCGTCTAGTTCTAATGAAAGTAACCAGCGTCTGCTATGTTCTTTCTTTGCACTGGTGACCAGGGTGGCCAGGATCGGCAACATCAAAAGAACTTCAGAATTCGCAAAGTGATCACTACGACCACCAAGTCCTAGTTGTATTTCAAAATTTCTGGGTCTGCTAGACCTCAAGCCTATCTCTCATAGAAAATTTACTCACTGACGAAGATATTGGAAGATGTTATCGATGCCAGCGAAATACTGACTAAATTTCAAATACCGCAGGCTAAAGACTGTCTAACTCAGAACGAGAATTTATGATTAAAAAGTGAGGTTTCTCGACTTGAGCATATTCACTAAATTGGAGCTCTTATTTTGTCAAGCAGTGTATATGAGATTACAGCCCCACAGACAAAATACTGCATTCTAGTGATACTCGCTTTCCTCTTGTAAGACTTGCTGTTCTGACAGAGAGGTAAATTAAAGTAACTACTAATTCTTCGGAGAATGAGAAAAATTTCTGTCACCAAATTTGCTTCCAAACAACTCAGTGTGTACGGCGAACTCGCCAGGTTAGATGACAGTCACAGTCGGGCGCTGTCACGATACAATCCTCCAGCGGACTGGAAGCTGCTGGCTTCTGTAAAAAAAACACAAGTGTGTCAACAAAACAGTAGTAAACGTATACAAAAATCTTATGAAAAATTTAAAACCGAACAGATTAGCCATTTTTCTCAGTTATACTTTATGCATTCCACAGTGTTGCACACCACACCCTCACCAGAACGGATTAGTTGAATTAGATGTCATCAAATCTCTCTGGAATTGTCGCTTTCTGAGTTTTGGCGATTCATGCACTTAGCAACCCTCTAAAACGAGGAGTATTAAGAATAGTGTCACCCCGCCAATAAAACAGTACGCAAAACTAATGATTTGCCCTGTCAGCACCTGTGTGTAAACCCCCATTAGTGATCATTTGGGTGTTCGTTCATTCGAGATCGAAAAATCTCTTAGTGCGCAACTTGCCATGGCGTAACGTTCATGCCGTATAACTTGAATTAAGGAAATCTGCATAACAAGTACCGATCCATGTTGTTGTTAGTGTCTATGTTTATTCATATCATATATATACATGTTTTATGCGTACAGAATACCCATACAAAGGTTTGGATGATGCTGTTTCTTACATGTTGTTCTTAATTTCTTATCAAAGACGGGATTCTTGTCTGCTGTCCCTCATCTCGTAATGGCAATAATCGTACCCCTTGGTGGTCAACTGGCTGATCGACTGCGTAAGAATATGCTGTCGACCACAGCAGTCCGAAAAATATTCAACTGTGGTGGTAAGTTGATTTAAATACATAGCTCCATATAGGAATTAAAATGGATCGCTTTGAAGGTCATACCGCTCAACAAAAGACATAATTTTTTACGGTGATATCGTACTTTCCAACATCTTTAAACTGATGACATTACTTCAAGTCTTCACTATCAGTTGTCGGTGAGTTCCGTTTCAAAGGTTTCGTTACCCTGCCAACGACTACGTCAGTTAATACTCAGTCTTAGTACAATCTGAATGTTCTGGGTATAAAAACTTTTCAGCTCACGAGTCTTAAGTCTGCGATTTATTCCGAAGACTGGAACGAGATAAACTTTCCAATCGGCAAACTACGCTAACAGCCAGAGTTGCTTATAATGTATGGCCTTAATGACACTTTGAAGGGTTTAAGTCGGAAAGTTAATGCAAAAGACAAGATATCATGTGGACGTTAATCAAGCTAGCAGGTTTCTATTATGTTTTAAATGGTACATCATCCCTGACAGGCTTCTTGTTGGATTGTGGCCATGATTGACAACTGAAGAAACACAACAGTATGCTACCGGTAGAAGGAGGTAACAGTCGTGTCACGGAACGCACGGTGAACGCCCGACACAACAGTGATCACTGAAAGTTGAGATTAAAACTTATTTATGCCAAAACAGCTATCAGGCTCACTCCGCATAAGCGATACGCATGAGCTGCCGAACGGTTTATGAATCTCCACGTTTGTGGGAAAGCAGTGGGCAAACATTTGCTACATGGAACTTGGAAAATAAATCAGTTTCTTAACCAACAGCCTTAATATTGAAAAAAAGCGGAAACGTTTGCTTTTCGAGTTAGCACAAATGAAATTTACTTGTATGCTCAAATTCAGTTAGAATGTGTCGTAACATCAGGTAAACTGCGGTTTAATGAGTAGTGACTGCATACGGTTACAATGATCGAGTATCTCACCAGGCAATTTGTGCAAGAGAATTCATAAAAAAGAAAACGGTATCCACAACTTAAAGGTTCTCAATGTAACGGATAAATAAAAACAAGAACTATTTCTTTATGCGTTCATGGTTTTTAGTGGTCGAGGAAATTAAAATGGGTCATTAGGTTCATCAACCGTAGAGAATGTGAAAAACGAACATATATAGAAAGCCATTGTGTTCATCATTAACAAACTAAACCGAAACAGAACAACATTTTTACAGTTGCACCTGTGGGAATAGATTGGGAAACACATGTCGACAAACAGAAAAAATGGCTGAGAGTTAAAACATGTCAACTTAGTCAAACTTAACATAAGTTCAACCGCACTTTGGTTAACTTAGTTACCACAAAAAAGCATACGAATGTTCTAACCTCAGTCTTCTAAATAGTCGCACTATTGGTACGAAATTCAACCTTAGTCTCTCCGTTCTAAGTGGACTGACTCAAAATTCTGCGCAAGCTCTAGTTGAGTATAAGTGGTACTCAATTTATATTGTTCATGCATATCGATCGGATATTACTTTCAACCTCTCTGTCGATCAACCACAGGGTTGCTTGTAACACAACAGTGTAAGAGTTCTTAACTTGCCTCCTCGATATCATTGAATGGTGTGCAAATAGCAATGGTTAGTGATTGACGACTGTGACCATGCAACTCAACCCCACTTTCACTCGTTCTTATGGTTACACTAAGTAGTAGTAGTCTTCGTAAAAAGTGCGAAAGTTCTGCTCCCAGCGGGATTGAATGTTCATGGACTGTGGTAATTATCCTAGCCCTTATAGAATGATGCATTTATTGTTAAGTTCAATACGGTGTCAATAGTTGTCGGCAAACGTATGGTATGCAGACTGCTTTATTAGATATCGAGTGGTTCACTCAACTATCTTACTAAACTGTTACGTAGGTTCTTGAAGACCACGTAATAAACTTGTTCTGTTTCTCTTTGAACTGGATCGCTGAACTGGTTATGCGTTCGCGTTGTTTGGTTATTTCTCAGATGTAGAAACCACACTAAAGATTGAACGAAATAAAAGATTACCATACATCCGACCATATTCCTACGATCACTCCCTTCATGCTTGACAAACCGTTAGTGAACTGTGATAGAATTGATGCCTCGAGGGATCTTTCCAACTGAATCTCGACTTAGAGCCGAACGGATGAGATCGGCAAAAACTCGCATCAGCCTTGTGTTTGTGCATTGTGGAACAAATCCCTGTGTCACAGTCAACCAACCCGCCTTTATTTATAGTCTGTCACAGTCTGTCTACATCAGCCTTGAATGTCTTGTGCACAGTTGTCTAGACAGCTGCTCAAAACTGACAGTATCACATTCATCATTTTCAAACAAGTTGATTCTTTTGGTTGCATTGCCGCTTGACGTAGTTAGAACCGGCCCGCCTTTACACTTTTACCGAATGGACTATTCGCTGTAGATGCCTGAAGTGAGACGACAACTTTGCAAGCACACACAGCTGAACACGCATAATTGGAAAATATCCTTCCGAGCGAAAACAGATGGATTTTTATAAGAACAATACCGATCACGTTTTACCCCAATCTTCACACTCGGGCTGAGTTTTCCATCGGGCCATTGCTTGGGAAAATAACTATGCTTTAGAGTTGACCTCGTGACAGTCTATCTTGTTAGTGTACATCTATGCTCCGACGGGGAGCTAAGCCTCATTTCAGATGCGTGGGATGTGAACGTGTTGATCACCAGGCCACTGATCTAGCAGTATCACCACAGACTCAGTTGAGTATGGTTGTGAACAGTGTTTAAGTTGTCAGATCGTTTCAAGAGTAAATATTGTAGCAGTTCCTGCGAGTTCGTAACATGGGTATAACTTTCAATCTCAAATCACAGACTTCCCAAAACCCATCAAACACTGTCAGTGATCAATGTTTAATAGTTAAAAGCTGTGATTATTGTAGACCAAACAACTACCACTTTTCTTCCGGGCCCAATATAAGCTAATTACGGTAGTGGTCAACATGCATGTTACGCAACTGTGTACATCGTGGTTCAGTTACTGATTCGATATGGCCGAGTATTGTCGATAAGTGAAACTCTGGGATGATGAGTGTCTTCAAAATAAACCGGAATTGAGAAATTCTGTTTTGACAGAGAATTGCAAAAAACATTTAGCAGCAATTTTCTTAGTAAATAAAAGCTACCAACTGCTTACAACCCAGAGTAAGTTAAACCACATTGGTCTACCTGCAAAACTGCGATCCTATGCTTGTATGTCTCTCTATCTGGTCGCCTTACAAGATGTTAGAGCCACAATGCTTATTTTCCCCACGTTCGCTAGCCAATTAAATTTGAATTTCAATTACCGTCATTGAACGTAAATAAGTTTCTGGTCTATCGGAACCAATTAACAGTTTTACCGGATTGACCAGCCTTGCCTGATTTTTATCACCAGTACTAAAAGAGGCCCACTTATTTGTCATCATCGCAATGATCTTTGGTCTATGGAAATAATCACTGATTTATTATCCCTAATATTTCAATACTTTTCCACATCCAAACTGTTTCCAGGCTATTTTGTTTAAGTGGTTTGAATTTTCCACTCCACTATCGTTATAGCACGGGGAACTAACTCACAACTTTCCATCGTCAAAACTTTTTTACTCTGGTATTCACCGAAGTCAACTTTCCTACATCATTTTAGTGAACAGTCAGAAAAATCCTCTTTACCCTGTTCAAACTGTCAGCTTATTAAGTTAGTCGGCAGTTTACTGGCAGAAATATGACAACTCAAACTATTTGTCTATGATTCTTCATTAAATCAATACGTTGTGTAATATCGGTTCAACGGAAGGCAGAACAGTGTTAACAAAAAGGATGATGGTCGACTAAAATGTCATGTTGCGCAACGAAATGTCACAAATTTCAAACGCTATAGTATTGCCACCCGAATAGCGACTGATCATAGTGTGGTGGATTGTCAGGTCGGAGGTGCGAGTTTTCGAACGCTCGGCCGAATACCTCAACGCGGGAGAGGTACGTTCAAAAACCTGCAACGATCGAATCAAGAACAACGTGCGCGACCGGATGAGTCATCGCTCGACTGGATCGGACCAACGGGCGAGGCATGGCAGGCGAAATACGACAGACGGCCAGATCGGAGGCGTGGTTTTTCCAACATTTAGGGGAACATGTCGACACGATGTTGGAATACGGTCAAGGCCAACACTGGGTGGATGGCAGACAGCACGAGCAGCCGGACGAGCCATTGCGCAACGAAATCGGACAAACAGACGAGGAATGGCAAGCGGAAAATCCCCCGATAGAAGGCACCGATCACATACGTAAACCGGTTAGAAGTGCACACAACGTGTGAACGGAAACCGGGGGGCATTGTGGATTGGACTTATGACTCATAAACGAGAGAGTGCGTGTTGCGTGTGACTGGTGATTTGGACAATAAAGATAGTGTTTTATCGGACGTCTTTTCGCTATAATAGCTGATGGTGAGTGGTTCAGTGTTGTACACACTTTACGCCACTAAGTCTGGGTTACAAACTCGGGTGTGGTCAAAAACTGATAGTGTCCGTTGGTGATGACAGTTGCAAGACTGTACAAATCTCATTTATGAACAAAGAACTGAATTACGCAACTACATACTTACCGATTCCGTCGGAGAAGCGTTAGGTGTGTGACCATTCTGGAGTGGTTGTCGAGAAATTGATAGACCCCATGAAAAGTGGTCGGTATTGGCTGTGTTCGAAAACTGTGCTGCTGCTGCCGATGTACTTAATCAAATCGGTCCCAAGCTGTACTGCGTAATATTGTTTATTCGTTTGGGCGAAAGTTCAGTCGTCCTGTTGACCTATTCCGCTGTACCATGACGACAAGATGAATAAAAGACAAGGATTGGTCGAGGATGCACATTCTGTCTCTCGGGCTCAAGGTCGTGTTGTGACCGCAGGAGCAGTAAGCCTGAGAAAGTGGCATCGTTGAAGGTTTTTTTGTTGTTGTTTTTTTTACTATAAGTAAGCTTTCAATTAGGAGTAGTTGAATTGGACTTTATTCCCTACCGTGCTGGATGCTGGATGTTCGACTGGGTTGTATGCTTACTGTGCGTTCATAAAACGAACAGCACAACCCTTTTCTCATGACAGAAACAACTGTCTTTAACTTCCGGAATAGTGTTTCCGGAACAAATATACATTGTTATCTTGATTAGAAAACGGACAAGATGTGGCTTTTGCCTAAGGGGTATAAAATCAGCCTTTATTGTAATGCCCGACTCAGGTTGCTCTGCGATTAACCGATCACTGTATAGTTCGTTTTTGGTGCCTTTTCAGGATGACACAGGAATCGAGATGAGTTTTACAATTCATTTTCTGAAGTAAACATTTCAGTGAAATGTGCTTATTTGAACTACCAGCACCAGCCAAACTTCATTGTGATGACGGTGGCTTTAAAGATACTGATCCTGGCGGAATATTTAAAAATGAGACGCATACAAGAGAAGTGATGGACAGTTGTTCATATTACACTCCTCTTATTATTTGTGATACTTCATCTTTTCCTTCACTCAAAGGTTTTGGATTAGAAGCCGTTTTTCTTCTTGGAGTCGGTTATTCCAAGACCATTACCTCCGCTCTGGCCTGTTTGATACTTGCGGTTGGCTTCAGTGGGTTCGCCATTTCAGGTGAGTCTTCCATATACATACAACTAAATACTTGTGAATAACACGCACAACTGTGCAGGCATACGCAAAATGGGTTTCTTGTTTGAATAGACAAGCAGAAAAAATAGTGGTTGTTTGTTACTC
Source organism: Paragonimus westermani (assembly GCA_008508345.1). Taxonomy (NCBI): domain Eukaryota; kingdom Metazoa; phylum Platyhelminthes; class Trematoda; order Plagiorchiida; family Troglotrematidae; genus Paragonimus; species Paragonimus westermani. The sequence goes on along the minus strand of QNGE01000099.1, from coordinate 80,065 downwards.
AAAATCGGCCGGATCCACATTATTGTTTCGTGCTTTCCGTCGACCATCAGCTGTGTTCTTCTTAAGAAACTTAACCATACAGCTCACTACATAAGAATCATATTCAGAAGTTCCAGCTTAATAACCCAAGTGATAGTTGAGAAACTTGTCATTTGCTCCTATTAAAATTAGACCAGTAAACACGTACCACTTAAAAGAACCCATTTACGATCAATTATGGCTTCGACCCAGCCGCACGCATCCACAAGGTATGTGCCGTGCTAACTGAGCTAGAACGTTATGCAGATCACTTAAAACTGCCGTCAATCTCACTCTGTTCTATGAAACACACAGAACAATCCAAGGGAGGGATTATTTCGAGGAGACGGTTCAGGCAGTGAACGCCAGAATCCATTTGAAAATTCATTTAAATCATTAGAAATCGTGTGATTAGTTACTCATTTCCTTCGCGTGCCCTATATCATCTGCACCGATTCACGGACTCTGCTGACCCTAAGGGGTTTGTACAAGTGAGTGTAAACTGAGTTCTTATTTTCCGAAAGTCACTTGCATTTGTAATTTGTCTTTTTAGTACTTTGTAAGCCATACTGTTTGAACAAAACACTCCGAAATATAAATCGCGTGATCTTTTGCAAAAAAAAACATTTCGCGACATACGATTATACACAAATATGTAACCAATTTTAAGCGCCGGAAATAAAATGAATGCAAGTTATAGACCAAAATAATCTTAAACGGATAAAGCTGAAAATTTAGGGACAACCAATCGAAAATGAAGCAACGGAATAGTGGTCACCGGTACAGTGTGTATTTTGTCACAACTCCTAAGAAAACGTCTATTTTTGTTAAACCTGGTTGTTTTGATTATCTGCGGAAATAACGGCCGTGATTTTCGATGTTAATATTTGTAACCCTTTTATGGCGTTTTCTAAAAACGCCAGGGTCACTGATAGTTCCAGCGAATTAACGGCAAATGTGAACTTTACGGTTTACATCAACAATATTTGTCTTTCTGCAAAATCCAAATTTGTTTCAAATTTGTTCATCTGTTAGCTCTTACGACTATTTCTTGAACCTGTCAGTTGTAGAATCAACATTTATTCGGGTTCTTTCCTGGTCTCGTGCAAACGTCCATCGATGAGAGATGTTGTAATCAGTTATGGGCTTTAGGTAACCCAGACGAAGGAAGTTAGCCGCAGGGAGCTTGGTTGTCTGAATTCCGGCTGAGTTTAAAACCGACAGGTAGTTTTCAGAGATCGTAAACAGGGTGAACGGGACGGTAATGCACCTACAAAATACATTGGGTAGGAGAAAAATGAAGAGATTGATGCTTATAGTTAGTTATAAGTTGGATCACATCTACAACAGGTAATACGAGCCAAAAGATCCCTTGGAATAAAAAGGGGGAGGCTCACAAGAGAATGCAAAGTAGCAATCAAAGGGAAAGACCACCATGAAAGAATGAACTTTCTAGGTCTTATTTAACGGAACGGAGAAAGAAAAGGTTTGTCCGCACAGAGGCGCTCTGTTTCGTGAAAAGGTTTCATATCATGAAGGATTTCAATTAATAACACGGAAAATTACTATGGAACTAGGGTGGTGTACCCATAACTCAACAACGGTCAAGTTGCTTGTTAGTAAGCATATTTTTTCTAGCCTACTCGTAAATGAGTGTAGAACTGATAGCTACCAAACGTGACAAAATATAACAGGGCGACTGAGTCCGCGCTGAAGTTGTACCCATAATAATCAGATTCGTTATCCTTGATTCCACTCTGTTGACCCTCAGAGATGGTGACTGAGAAGTTTAAAGTTGTGAATGCTGTCTTTTATGGCCGAGAAGCAAAGAGAAGAAGGCCGCACTAGAGCTACCTTGCAAACGTCGCTTCATTCTAACTTGAAATTTCATTGTCAGTTTGCTCGGTGTTAGCGTATTTTTGATGGCTGAACATAATGTGTCTTCATAATCAGATCTCACTATTTTATGTTTCTGTGGTTCGGTATTTTCTCCCCACAGATGCTTAATAGCTGTACGTCAAGGTTATTTCGAATGGTGACTCAAGTGACCGTTGCCACAGGCTGACAGTCAAGAAAGATATTGCTCGAGCAATTGATATGGTAATAATCGTAAACTAACATAATCCCGGTGAAATAGATGATACCGGTCTTTTCACGCAATGGGGAGGCGGGAAACTTCATCTCCGCAAGCTATGATCTTAAAGGCAGTTAACGTTTGTATAGTTGAAAAGAAAATCAGGTGGAGTGTTCTCTGAAACGAAATGTTCCGTAAAATACGTAGAACATTACTCGAATTAGGTCACAACTTTGTACTGGACTATCGTGAAGGAAACGCAAACGCGAAAAATTTATTTGAATTGAACTTACTTGCTGTTATGATGACTTCGTAGATAAATTTATTACTGTAAGTTTATACCAGAACGTCGAATAAAGACTTCAAGAATGTCTGGTTGGTAAGGAAGTATAATATACTGCCCACTACTGAGTCGAAACAAAGGAGTGTAGGGCCTTCTCATGACCGCTTGAAAATACGCAAAGTATTGTTCTTATTTATAAAGTGTGAGTTCCCTAAATTGACGTCAAATAAAATACTGTGCACTTTGCGATAAAGTCACTTATACATTAATGTCGAACGATTTACACGTGAGAATTTAAAGCAAGGATTAAAGTGAGTACATTTGCAACGGTTTCTTGGAGAACTTCATCACTAACTGAGCCAGCATATGTTTTTCAAGTGGAGTTCATTTCAACTGTCTAAAATCACAAGTGCTCTCAGTTAATTTAACGAAATTAGAAAACGCTCGACTTCCAGCCGATAGGCGGCTGGCGTCTGAATTTTTGTTCTAGTTTTAGCGCTCCCCCTAGCTGCGCCAGCATGAAAACTTTGTTACAGGTACTAAATGTATTACGTCCTCCAAGAGTCAGCTTGTGACCAAAATATACAATACTTACCGCTTGCTCCTAAACCTGTACAGAATACATCATACATGTTCACTGTTTATCCAGTTTGGATAACATGACTTGAAATGGGTAACTTTGGGTTTTGACTGCAAGTCTTCTTAATAATAGTTGACGTTTCACACGATGTTTTCAACCATTCTGGAAAGTACTCTCCAATAGGGACAGTCACTTTTTGTTTTACGACTCCTATATGACTCAAATGTGAACACGCGTGCGCATTTGAAATATAAACAGTGTGATGCCCATACTTTTGTACATTCTCATACTGCACTAGATTACACATAACTACACAACATAGTAAAGAAGAGAGTAGGCTGATGTTGCACGATTTATGTCCGGACAAATTTCGCTGCATCTTTACGAGTGCATACTACAGACCATTTATATATCAGTATGAGAAAGAGAACAAGATACCAGAGAAAGCCAATTGTCAGAGTGCACAATCACTGTCACTACCAAGGTAGCGACAACCCTACAAACAGTTGTTTCTGAACACACAACACGGGTTTGAACTTTCGGATTGCAATCGCTTCGGCATAACGCAGTGTTCGCCTGTGTGACGTTGAGTAGATAACGCGAAATGCCGTTGTGGGGTCACATTGGTGTTGCGTCATTAGGATATGACGCGCAATGGACGATGCAGGCTCCTTGTTTCTATGCGCGGCTGTGACATCATGTGTTCGCGTAATCTGTTTCCTGACCCACTTCGGGATGTGCTCCGTGACCCTGGTTCGCAACTGGCGCTCAGTCCTGCCTATGTAGGATGCTCCGCATCTACATCGATATTCATAGATAAGATTGGATTTGGCTGACTCAGGTACCGGTTGTTTCACACAGGGTGTCGGAATCCGGAATGTTCTGAACAGAATCACTGAAACCACTGCATTGTATGTTCTCGCGATAGAACTAACCAGACGACGGTGGATAAGTTGGCATACATCATCACCCTTGAAGGGAAGACGAAGAAATACCGGCTTTTTGGACACTGTGCCGGGTCGAATTCCTATGTCGATGGGCTGTTTAAATCTTGCAATAAACGGTTTAGGATAGCCGTTTAGTTGTAGTAAATTTCTGATTATCGCTAAATGTGCCAAACAGTCATGTATCGTCGTCATTTACGAAAGGTTTTCAAAACATTGTGTTTTAACCACGCTGCTTTTTGTGTGTTCACAGAATTGGGTCCGCTTTAGGATTTTGTAAATTTCGAATAGTTTTAGTCAGCTAGCAAATGTCCGTCGACATGGTCAGGTTCAATGGCGAAATGTCTTTCGTCCATAACCTCTGTGCTTCGTGAAAAGACATTTTCAAATATCGCTCACATAGAACACTACGGAAAATTTCGTGATGTCTGATATTTTACTCGCGTTTACCTCCCCCGTGCTGATCTACGCTGATTAACGTCATGTCATCTGGCCTGTAGGTGCCTGAGGAAGGCCACCAGAGGTGGTTGAAACTTGGAGTATTACAACTTGCTCTTAACGTTGTGCTATTCTCAATCTGTTTATCATTAAATTCTCCTTCTGTTTCTTTTGGCATTATGCAGGACGGAATTGTTTTGTTGCAAATCTAACAAGAACTCATTGGAAAAAAGATAGCAGGGTGTGTTCGAGGACAAAAGTCAGAATGTTCGGAATCTAGGGAATCTACAGACGTGTTATTGACTCGAGCTGTGTTTGTCAAAGTATAAAAAAATGAAAACCAAAGAGAACAACCACTTACAGGTTCACGTGTTTTTCAAGAATGTGAAATGTTTTTGTTTGTGTGTTTCCGTCTCTGTGTTGTTCATGGTAAAATAGTGTTGGGTTGTTTGTGGGTGTACAGCAAAGAAGAATGGAACTAAGAAGGTGAGTTTAACGAAGCCACTTGTTGCAACAATATCAGCAACGAACACAGAGACACAATGAAACAACATCCAATTTAGTTGGTACCTGTTACACTCTAAGCTTCTCAGTGTAATCAGGTGTATGTTGCTGTATCTTAGGCCCCTCGACTTTCAACGCTTTCAACGATATCGGAGGGTTTCCTAAAGATGAACTGTCATTAAACATCTGGGTCGATTGCGATGAGGCGGGTAGGTTATTTAACTTTGTTAAGTTGTGCCTTCATCGCTGCAAAATTGAAATATTTTGGAAAATGTTTTCCTATTTTGTGTACATGGCGGAACTCAATTGTATATTCGTCAGTACTCCAAAATAGAGCTGTAACAATTAGACAGCCTATCCTGTCAACTTCCTTGATAAGGATGTAACCAAATCAAGACGACGCCCACCGGTCATCTCGCATATTCTTAGACATGTTGAAACAGCTGGACTTCCATCATCGTTCGGAAGAGTTTTTCAGCAGACGAACACATGACCTTGTTGGCTGAATAGTTCGTTAAGTATTGCTCCGGGTGATTAAAATCTCCCACTGTTAACATTTGAGCACAACCTGAATGTGATGTTCTAACCAGAGTGTTGTGCAAGACCGCGTCAGCATCCCATTTCACAAAAGACGATCTGGAGATCATATCAATCGAAAAAGTGAAGTGTTGAGTGACGTTACCTGCATGCCAGATAATTATTGTTGTAAATGTCTGATGTCTGTGGGTGTCACCCCAAATACAAGACTATGCCACCCCCTTTATCTATTTTGTTATTATTACGAAATATTGTCATACCGAGAATAGACAGTTCGCCAATTCACACTTCCTTCTCACAGGAGGTTCCAGTGGTTCCCGTTATAAGTGGGTTTTTCTGGGAACGGATGTTTCAAAGTTCGTCCAGCTCGTTCAGGTTAATGTCAAACCTAAACCAGGAGGCAGGTACACCACCCGCAGTATGCACAGTAGGTGAATTTACTTGAGAAGATTCATCGAGTGAGAAAGAGCGAGTTTACGCGTTGTAATGTATTCTGAGGCCGCCATCCTCTAATAGAATGGCAACGAATCAGGATTTCTGAACTATTGTACTGGGCTTGGCATCTACACACAGGTCACCTGGAGCAATGTCGACAGTAACCGAATTGAGTTTTGTGATATTCTCCAGACGCCTGCTGCCGATATGGCTTCTTTTTGACTCGTTAGAATGGTACGTGATCTTAGTGGGCAACTGTTAACGGGCTGCAGGACAAGCTGCATGCGCCTATTCCGTCATCCCTTTTGCTAATGAAGTTATTCTCAGAAGTTGAGGCGCATCTGCTGAGGCTAATTATGCTGGTCAGGACAGACGATTTACATCAGCAACTTTCAGAACGGAAAAAGCAGTGAATGACGCGAAGAATCTCCAAGGGTCTAGATCCGTTATTCCTCGAGGAACGACATCAGGGCTTTCTGAAACAGACACATTGTGCATAATAACACTTTGGTGTCTGCGCTCATCAAATTCTTGGATCTCAAAGGACGGCTGCAAGTGTGTGCATTTGTCTCTGTCATGGCGTGCCCTGAATGAGTTATCACTTGAACTGTGACTAGAATGTTGTAAATTCACTTGCTTCTTGGAATCGTGTACAATATAAAAAACAACATGCAACGGATGAGGCATGAGAACGTACTGGGAGTCATATCTACATATTGTTTTAGTCGTTCTCGGGAGATATCTTGGAAGCTCAAATGTTCGGAAAAATTGGACAATTGTCCTTATTGTGCTCTTATTGACCCGTTATCATTGTTGAGCGCAACAGCTGATCGACATGTAACCATGAGCGAGTGTAACAATACAATCCTGAATATGCTCTTGCCCATGTCTATGATGTTTGTTTCACGGTGCTTCCTTCAAGGTGGATGGATCAAGATCCTTCCTGATACTGTTCATTTGCTTTAAATACGTGATCCGGTCGCAGTAGCGCGGGTGTCTTAAATTTTGAGTAGCTTGGTTGCGAACGTCTGACTGATTGACAATGGTCGACGGAAGGTGGGTTATCGTTCTGGCCAACAAAATGAGCTTTGGAGTCAGCAGACTCACTAGATAGTGTCACAATAGCTGGGGGGGCTATTGTTCATGTTATCAACACATATCAGGTCGACCGGTTGCTAACGCAATAGTTGCTCACTCGCCATTAGCTTCTCGAAGTCGGCCACGTTATGAATAGCAACCCATAGCCGACACGGCATGACGGTATACACAGCTCCAGAGCTCTTTTGTACTGTGTGAAACCAATTTAGTGGGATATGGAGAAAACTTAACTCTCTCTAGAATATCTTGAAAACTCCTTTCTGTCGTGCTGTATCCAACCTGTTAGCATAGCTGAACTAGTTTTAAGCAGACTAAACACAATTATAAACCAACAAATAACTATAAGCGAGTTTAACAGTATCGTTCTAGATATGCCGGTGCCCGCGTCAACGGTGTTTATATAACGGTATCCCTCAAGCTGAATGAATTGAATTTACCCTGATTTCTTTCATTCATTTTGATAAAGTGGGCCGACTGGAAATGAGCGGCCTTTTTCCAACTCTCGGTTGCAAACGCCTACCTGCTCGACCATTGCTAACATAGAGTAAGGCATTATTGTGGCCGTTAAATTGACTCCCACAGCCACCTTACTTAATGTTGTGTCCGCAAAAGACACTTGGCCGACAAGTCGGTTTAGTGCACAAACTTCCGTACAGGTCATGTCAAAAACTAAACCACAAACGCGTACACTCATTTGCACGACGGACATGCACCCACATACATTGGGTGACAGTGCGTTGTCGTTCACCTTGGTGAACGTTCTCACACAGCATGTACACACTGTTCTGATAGTCTCTTCTTGTCCGTCGTGTTCGGAGCTTGTCCTTTTGTTCCTGAATATCGCCTGTGGGTAATACACTACTTGTGAGTAGTATACTACTCACAACGAAACTGCCTGTTATACAACACTCCTCCCCCTTCTGAGGTTCCTTGGTTCCTTCGCATTTGTCGAAGAATCCTCTCCAATCGGCGCAGTGTTTCCTCCCGGATTATTGATCTTCTGGCTCGTCGCGCCGGCATCTCGTGCCACGTTGCTAACTCACTGGCGTGCACTCGTTTCGTCTCGCCGTCCTTCTTGATCGTGTATACTGGGCCTCGTCTGGATATTACCAAATACGGACCTTTCCATTTAGGCAAAAGTTTTCTTGATCCTGGCCCGCTGGCACCGGTGTTCCGATGGTCTCGATATTTCACCCGTTCTCCTAGGTTGAACATTCTAGTCTTGCCGAACCGTTGCCTTGCGGATTTCTCCTTTGTGCGTGCTTGCGATGCTTTCAGATTTCGTTGGGCTCTTTCTCTTTCGGTTACCAATTCTTTAGTGGAATCAATGCACTCTGGCCATACCCCAATGTCCTGATCCACCGGAAGTCGAGGGGTTCTACCGTACATCAATTGAAATGGAGATTTCTTCGTGCTCGCCTGCACAGACGCCCGGTAGGCCAATAACACTAGTGGCAACGCAGACTCCCAGTCTCCTCCTTTGGCTGATAACCATTCTTTGACCGTTCGGTTGTTACGCTCAGTTAGGCCATTCGTTTGTGGGTGATACGGCGTCGTTCGGATGCGCTTGATTCCCAGTTGTTGCATGCGTGTTCGAAACTCATCGCTTTCGAAGCATGGTCCCTGATCCGTCAAGATCGCCTTTGGTACACCGTGGTTTGCTACAATGTGCTTCATCACCATATCTCCCACCGTAGATGCTTTCTGATCCGGAACGCCAGTCGCTTCGATCCAACGGGTAAAGTGTTCCGTCATGACCAGAACGTACTGGTTACCGCGGGCGCTCAGTGGAAATGGGCCCATAAGATCCATAGACCAGAGTTCACCGATTTCGGAGACTGGTATTGGTTGTAAGGGCTGTTGGGCTCCCCGATTGTCGCCTTTCAGTAACTGACACTGTTGGCATGCAAGCACGTAAGTTGTCACATCCTCTTTCATTTTCGGCCAATATGCTCTTTGTTGCAACAGATCGTACGTCCTAGTGCATCCGGTGTGTGCCATTTCATGGCAGTCTGCCACCACTTTCCTCCTCAGTTGTCTCGGGATGACTACCACGCAAGGGTGCCCAACGCCACGCTGCCATGTCAATACGCCTGCACTGTTTAAGCCAACTCTTTTCCATTGGGATGCGATTATTTTCAGCTCCTCATCCTTAGTATTTGTGGGGATTCTCACGCCTCTTGCCAGAGCTTCAATCACTTTCCGGAGGACCTTATCTTGACGTTGTAGGCGTACTAGCGTTTGTGGGTCCTGCTCCATTATTAAGCCGTTGACTCCAACGGTCACTTTGGGGAGTTCGTCGTCTACTTGTGGTCGAGAAAGAAAATCCGCGACGCAATTGCTCAAACCAGGCACATGGTTGATCGTGAAGTCATATTCCTGTAAACGTAATGCCCATCGGGCTAATTTGCCTCTCGGGTCCCTCGCAGTCATGATCCATTCCAGGGGTTTGTGATCCGTCTCCACGTGGAACTGTTGACCCAACAGGTATGGCCTCCACTTGTCCAGTGCCCAGACGATTGCCAAACATTCCTTTTCAATAGTCGAATATTTCTGCTCCGTTGGAGTCAGGACTCTGCTGGCATACTCGATTACTCCTTCCTTTTGCTTGAGTACTGCCCCAATGCCACGGTCACTGGCATCTGTTGCTACGATGAACGTTTCTTTTGTGTTCGGTAGTTTCAACGTCAGTTGTTGCTCGTTCATCGCTTGTTGCACTCGCTTGAACGCCCTCTGGGCATCGTCGGTCCATTCAAATTTCTTGTCTTTTCGAAGGAGTTCGTACAATGGCAATGCAATGGAGTGAAAATTTTTCACGAACCGACTGTAGTACCCCGCTTGACCCAAAAATTGTCTCAGGGTTCGTTTGGAATTCGGAGCCATGGCTTCTCTAATTGTCAGTATTTTCTCCGGCAGAGGCTTGATTTCGCCTTGACCCACCTTGTGTCCCAGTAACACCACCGATGATCGTCCGAGCTGTGACTTATCAGCATTGATCCGGAGTCCTGAGTTCTTGATGCGATTCAAGACAGCATCTATATGGGCAGCATGTTCCGATTCCGTGTTGCTGTATATTACGATATCATCTCCGTATACCGCCACATTATCCAGTCGTTTTACCAGCTGAACCATCAGGCGCCGAAATGTGAAAGGTGCCCCGGATAGGCCAAACGGCATGCGCTTGAACTGATACTGTTTTTCGCCTACCGTGAATGCGGTCTTCTCACGATCTGTGGGTTTAATTGGTACTTGCCAGTATCCGGAGCGTAAGTCCAAAACTGTGAACAATTTCGCCTGCTGTAGCTTGTCAAAAATATCAGCGACGGACGGTATTGGTACGACTGTATTCTGTGTTACCTCATTCAGCCGTCTAAAATCCACACAAAAGCGGTACTTCCCGTTGGACTTCTTCACCAGGAGAACAGGCGAGTTGTACGGACTGTTGGCTTCTTCGATAACATCCTCGCTCAGCATGTTCTGTATTTGTCTCCTCAATTCCTCCTCAAGATGAACCGGTATCCTGCGGGGCCCGTGAGGTCGAAATGTTCCGGTTGTTGGTATTTCATGGGCAATCCAGTTGCAAAATCCGTACGGATCATCGTCAGTCGTAAATACTTCCGCGTATTTCTCGACCGTGGACTGGAGCAGGGGGGCTGTGCAACTGGGGGTTTTAACCTTGCGTACTTGGTTGACGCTATCCTTTCGCTGTCCTATGAGCGTCAGGGAGCCATACTTGGTTGACAACTTCTTGAGCTTCAAGTCAATCACGGCATCTGTTGCAGCGAGGAAATCGGCTCCGAGTATCGTTTGCCTGGTTTCTGGGGACACAATGAAACGGTGCTTTACGATATGGCCGCCGATACGTACCCCACATTCTTTCACACCGTCAACCAGTAGACTATGACCTCCAACCGTCTTGATCATCATGGATGTCGGTTCTAGGTTTTGCTTTTCGGCACGAGCAATCAACGAAATAGCTGCCCCTGTATCGACTAAACACTGTTCTACCTCTCCATCAACTTCAACCCTTGTATGTACGGCCCCCTTCTCAATCGCTCCCATTACTAGTCGACCCGCCCAACAAAAAGAACAATCACGAAACACTTTATTTTTAGACCTCTGAGACCGCCGGATTGGGCAATCCTTCTTCCAATGTCCTTTTTTTCCACAGATGAAGCAGCCTCCTGGTTGATCGTTCTTCCGTGCTGCTGTTTTCAGGGCAGCTACATCCGCTGCGAGTTGCTCCATTGCCTTCTGCATTACCTCCAATGTCTTCTTGTCCGTATTGCTGTTTGAATCCACTGAGGCCACGGACATTACTGCCAACTCCCGTGTCACCTTCGCCAGATCGTCAAGGTCCATCGGCCGGGCGACATGGGCAATACGGACTTGGTCGCGAACCTCCATCGGGAGACCTTCAATAAACTGCTCCGTTAACAACTGCCGTCGTGATTCTTGATCCAATCCTGGCAGAGCCCTGTCCAGCAAACCTTGCAGAGTGGTGGCAAACACGGACGGGTCCGCTCCTTGTCCAAGCCTGGCCGCCTTGAACCGCCGCATGGCCTCCTGGCGGTCGGCCGGGCTGTCAAACGCAGCCACCAGCGTCTCCTTCGCAGCGGCCCACTCCATCTTCGCAGGGCCTCTTCGCGCTGCGTCCAGCACCGCCTTCGCCCTGCCCTTCACCAGCGTCCGCAGGGCAGCCAGCTTCCCACGGTCGGTCTTGACTCCGACCACTTCGGCCACGTCCTCCAAGTCCTCCAGGAACGTCCGGACGTCTCCATCTTCGAACGGCTGTGGCCAGGGAATCTTCATCCTCGCGTTCGTCACGGCACCAGTTGTTGTGTCCGCAAAAGACGCTTGGCCAACAAGTTGGTTTATTGCGCAAACTTCCGTATAGGTCATGTCAAAAACTAAACCACAAACGTGTACACTCATTTGCACGACGGACATGCACTCACATACATTGGGTGACAGTACGTGGTCATTCGCCTTGGTGAAAGTTCTCACACATCATGTACACACTGTTTCGATAGTCTCTTCTTGTCCGTCGTGTTCGGAGCTTGTCCTTTTGTTCCTGAATATCGCCTGTGGGTAATACACTACTTGTGAGTAGTATACTACTCACAACGAAACTGCCTGTTATGCAACACTAATAAGCGATATCACATTAGCTGCCAAGGTGTGCTTCCTGATAACAACATAGATACGGTTAACCGGCTTCAAAAGCAACAGTCATTCATTTGCTTTGGTCGGCTCTGTACTCACTTTATATCCGAGAGTTGTGCTCGCGGATTCATTGGGACAAGGTGGAATGTGCGGATTATCTTCGTTAAAGCCATATGAGGTGTCTACTAAGTATCAGCCGCTGTGCCGGTCGCATTCTGAGGTCATGGCGACCATACAGGCTGGGTAAACATATTTCGGATTTCTAGATGGGTTCTATGTTGAAGTTTTGAATATCCAAGATGGAGCCATCCCAGCAGTTGAATAAGTTCGAATCTTGTAGAGAAATAAGGTTATAATCATACGGTTTTCGTGGATTCTCTCGCCACATACCGCAAACTCTGAAAACACCAGTGACTGAAAAATTGCTGTGAGGTAATACTCATTTCATTACTGGTGCAGCGTGAGCGATTAACGGTTAAGTCCACAAAAGTACTCAGACTTCCCACAGTTAATCATCCACAAAGGAATTGGTAAACTATGTGACTATGGAGTGGAAGAAACAAAAGTAGTTCGTCTTGAGAATGTCGCATGGAAAGTTCGGGTTAAGGTACATGAGATCTCTTTGTAGATCACGCACGAGGTTAAGTCAAGGGCTAGGGTCGAACGAGAAGTGGGTCACGTTCGGGGAGCGGGCGGTAGTGACTCCTAAATGAATGGGACATCTACGAGGGTTGCTTGAACACACTAGGTTGATTAAATTTGAGATGATGAATCATTTACACAAGTTTGTTGTCAATAACACAAAGTGCGAAGTCTTCGTATTAGGTCGAGAATATTCAATCACTGAGAGAAATATTTTTCAGTGGTCGACAGTTTAAAAGGCTCAACAAACGTAATAAATGGAGAAGCCGAGAAAATTCTGAGATTTGAATCAGAATCAGAGTGAGATATGTAGGCTGTTACCTGCAACGCAGTACTTCGGACAGTCGCACCAATCTGACAGTCACACATTTTAGCTGATCGAAAATCAAACTTTACATATATATATATATACATCAGCAAAACAATCAGCGGACACATGGAGGAAAATGACGGCAACCCCTTCAGCGGGCGTTTAGGTGGGACAACGTTGCATTACAAGGACGGTTAGTTAGATGAAATGCATAAAACTCCATGTCTGGAGCCAAGCTGTTGGGCCATACCTAAGGGAGGTTTCGTGCCCGATGTTTATTGTCAAAAGCTGAATTCCAGTAACCCAATGGATGTCTTTTGCTTGAAATAATGACTGTCTATCCGTACACACGAACACCAGTTGAATATCCTTCAGTCTATTTTCCTATAGTTAAATCAACCGCAACAACATCCACTGACAATTTTCTCCCCAGAACGAAAATGATTAAATTCAGCATAAATTTAACTTGTTGAAGCGTTTTTTAAGAGGACCAAAAGACTTAATAATCAGGGAGTATCAGCGAACCAAATTATCTCCGAAGCCTTTTGCACAAAACAAATATTCTATGCACTTTTATCTGAACCTTTGAACTCTACTGTTGATCGCGAAATCTGAGAAAATCCCTTTAATTATGTTTTCTGAAGATGAATTTGTTTAAGATAACTTTCAACCGTGCACACAGATTTACGCAGTAGGTTTTGATTAGTTGATTCACCTTTAATTTATTGTGAGCCAATACAGTTAACTGCAATACTTACGTGTAAACCTAGGACTATGTGTAAAATGAGAGTGGAATGAAAGCTGGCATATTTTATCAGTTCACCGAAGACTAACTGCAACGATACGTCATGCAAAACTGCTAATTTGGGAAACAAATAACTAGTGAATTGTTGTGCTTACGCAGCAAGCAACGATTCAGACCACGGCGTTGCGCAACAAAGTTAATGACTAAGGAGCTTTGCTCTGATTGTGCATGTAAGCTAGCATGAATTTTACATTAAATTACTTTTATAGGCATATTAGGAATTTTACGCACAACACACGTCAGAGCCTATCGGACGTCAGTACAATTAGAAATCAATAAGGCGTAAAAACATTCTCCTACAAACATTTCTCCAGAAACATCCACTATGCCAAATTTTTCCTTTCAACCAAATTTACCAGTCTGCGTTAAACCCTTGAAGTACGTTTGCCAAATAGATTTGTCCTACTCTGATTGACAAACTGTATCTCCGGCACAAGCCCCTTCTTCCTCAATTTGATGTAACACCAAATGTCTAAACCACACGCCCACAGCGTCGTGACATTTTATAATGTTCGTATACGTTTGTAAAGATGTGAATTGGACAAACATGACTGTCAGAGTTACCTGCGGAAAATGTATTCTTGAAGTCGATTTAGATCGATCTATCCCTATTCTAAAAAACATCGGATTAGTTCGTGGAAAAATTAAAGCTTAATTAGTCAGATGTAATGTGTGCCTTCAGAAGAGACAGAAATACAAAACATCTGCGCTTTCGTTGGATTCAAACCGGAGACACTTCCAGCGAAAGAGCAGTTTCCACGTTCGGGCGTGCAATTTCTCCCCTTGTTTGAATTCAGCTGAAGCGTAGTTTTCGTCGGTGGATTTCTCTTAAATAACCGAATCCGCCAAATTGCTTATTAGTAGTGTATGGTTTTGTTACGGATCGAGTAATTTTAATTTATTAATAAACGTTGTGAATTTCGCGCATTTTTTCACAGGCTATAATGTCAATCATCTGGACATTGCACCGCGCTATGCAAGCATTTTGATGGGTCTTTCCAATGGAGTCGGAACCATATCTGGCATGATTTGTCCCCTTACCACAGAATTGTTAACCAAGGGCGAGGTAAGCGTCCAAAGGCGAGACAGTGTTCTATATGTGATACTATTTTGTTACACTCAAAAATATTCTAAGAAATTACTAAATATTTCCACAGTGTAATTTCCGTCGGATTTTACTTTTCGATGCAAGTGAAAATAAGAAAAAAATGTGGGGAATTAATGAAAATTTCCAGTCATCAGTTTGACTGTTGGATAGCAGCCTGAATATCCTTGGGCATGCGTATGTCAACCCCCAAAAACTACTGTGAAAATTTCAGCAAAACTGGCATCTCCTAATGCACACTGAGTGCATTTATGGTACACACTTACGAGGTTCCCCTAATGAACGTTGTTACAATAAGGTTATCGGATGCATGTGTTCTATTAAAGTTGATTTTAAAGGGTTAACAACTGTGAATTATATGCTTTATTCCATGAACTTGGCGTTTTACAGTGAAGGATAAGTGCAGAATTATATGGTTTATGTAACCGTAATTCCTTGGGTTGTGTTCTGTCGTCTCAAGCAACAAAACTGTAAACACTGTGCTGCTGTTGACATTCAGCCGTAAATTTGAAATAGATGGTTACGCAAAAGCAGCGGTTCAGCGAACACACAAAGTGAAATCAGAAGCGACATCCTGTCGATTTAAGCTATGTAAATGTTATATCAGTCGGGTAATGTATGAGTACTTTGTAAGACTTTTTGTAATGTTCATGTTATACGTTATACAATTGCTGTGAGTGTATGAAGTGGATCCACCTCGCCAAATGCTAGTTCTTTATAAAAGTTTAAATGGGTCAGCCGTACAGATTGTTTAACCAGCTGACATTTATTGTTATGATTTTGTGAGTTGACGTTCAAAGTGAGATGGCTACCTACTAAACCACCATTAAAATCGTACAATCAGCAACAAGACAACAGCGTGCAACGCGTGATTCTACTCAGTGTCACGTACAAGCCTAGTCGACTTAACCAGGTTGATTTTCAGCAATCAGCCAGCGCATGTCAAACGTCAAAAGTACGGAGAACTCACAAATCTAGATGACTTTCGCCATATTCCTGCGATTTTGTGATAAACCGAGTGTCACGTTAATCTACAGTTCTCTTGAGACATCACTCAAGTGAGTACTACATCCCAAACAGTCTACATGATTGAACAACAAACCACCAAATTGCCAACGAAAGCAATGTAATGTCGCCCTGAAAATATCAGTTCTTTTTCCTTTTGAGTACAATTCTGAGATTACCCGTCTTTGATTAATAAAACTACAACGACGTTTCGAAAATGTAAAGCCGCGCAATGTATTGTTGTAGTTATCCGTTGTTCCATCCTAGACAACAACAACCGTGGATGAGATAGCACCTACAAGCTCGCAGAACTAAAAATATTCATGCCGGTGTGATATTAGCAGGATTTTGTGGTACTAAGACTGGACTGGTCATAATCTTATTGGGCTATTCGCTATTCTCAGGAAGGTGCTTTCAGAAGAAGAAGCTCTTTAAATAAATTCTTTTGAAGTAGACCGTTGACGATGTAATAACCGAAGCCAACACACTCCTCTCATTCAACCAAATAGCAACCCACACTTAGGCTGAATCATCGTCGCCATATAACGCTGGAAGGTTTATTTGATTGTTGAACTATACGTCCTAGAGAGTAGAAAGGGCACGTTGCAATTCAGTTCTCCAAAGTCTGCTCGATACCCATCAGTCCGTCCTCCATGTTTCAATCGATCGCCGAACGTTTTGAGTTTTGTCGGATTAAATTTCGTCGAGTTGGGCAAACTAATGAAGGTCATACGTGGGAAGGAGTGAAAACTGGTGGTTTTACAAACGATTCACATTCGTTAAGTGTCATACAGTCGAAAAAAACAAGTACAGAAAACCACAACAACAGACATCTTTTTCAACCTAAACAATTATACTTTCAGCCCTTGTACGTAATTACAAGCCAGGACGACAGAATTCACACATACAACCGGTTTATGACGGGTTGGACACTACACATACCTCCAAGCTGGATTTCTACCACGAGTTTGTTTTAAGTTACTTGTGATAGTGATCATACATTAGACAACTTATTGCCCTTCACCATCTCAGAAGGAAAACAAAAACAACAACAAAAAACAAGACGATTGTACAAAACACTTTACCGTGTAGTCCCACCTTCTCAAGTTTCATTATGCCACTTCAAAGGTGAACACTAGATGCGAGATCTAACCTTATTAGAAGTAAACTGGAGTACTTATTTTGTTGTGAAACCCGTCGCCATTCTCGCTAGACGAGCCTTCTGGTAGTTATTCGTACAACAAAAACTTAGCTCAGTCGAATCTATCTTGATTGTTCAGTCACGCCAGCATATAAACATTTCGTCAACTGTTACAAGTGAAACAAAATGAACCCAAGTTTGCTACCTGTCCCAGTTCACGACAGAGCCTCACCTGATACCTCCTTGTATTTATTAAGATTCAATAACTAATAGGAATGTATTCTAGATAATAATGGAAAAGACTACTGATTCCACGGTTGTTTTATGACTGCTCAAGTTAAGATATATATAGCATGAATTTATGTTATTTACTATCATACTGACTAATTCACCTAGCAAACGCTAGCGGAAACAGAGATGAGCTGGCTGACAATGAACTCTCGGAATACAACGTACTTATTACAAGTATGTAAGACAAAGAAACATGCAACGGCGAGACTTGTCCCGTGGTACATGAGCTAATCGACTAGGACCTTGCAATTGAAATAACTGAATAATGAGCGGTAAACCGCATATTTCCATAGGATCAACAATTAAGTACCAAATTAGTGGAACTCAGTGTGGTGGAATATAATCATAGTGGAAATTTTCCAGCATAGAACAATCATCTGTTTGTTCAGGCGCATATTGCTTCACAATGAATGAAACATCGTTTAAAAAAACTAAGTCATTACCCATTAACATTACAAAGTAGGCCTGAACATTTTACATCTCATCTGGCATTGAATTCAGTCATCCATACTGCATGATCAATGAGTGGTATTTTACACGATCTACATTCAATCCCGGGAGTAGCAGTTATAGTCCCGGTCCGACGAGAGACGTATATTGACAATTCTCGCAAATTCTTGTACCGTGAAGTTTGTCACAAATATCACCAGGCCGCAAACTCACAGTCAAACTGGCTTGGCGTTTCACTGATAAGAATGAGAAATTTAATCACCGTACTTATAGTGAAAGCGTGTCGGTCGTTCTGATCTATACTGTAGACGTACTCCAATGGCTGCTCGTGTCTTTTGACTGTACTACATATAATTATCACTACAGTGAGACCATAATCTTAATAATGGTTTTATTTAATTCCGTGAACGAAATATTGATAAAGCATTCATTAAGTTTACTGAATTAATAGCGTCATATATATACACATAGTATGTTTGTTACGTTCAGAAATGAGCAAGCAGGCCACATCCCATTGCTCTTTCAAAACTTTTGGTAATGTCAATATACCTTATTAGCCTACGATTAAGTTGTCTCAGTCTGGCACGTTCCAAATCAGTTTCGCACCTTTCGAATTCTGAGGTGTTTGTAATTATGTAGTGTATTCCGATTTGCTTAGCCAAAATAAGCTGAACAGTCGTGAGCGCATCAACCGACTTTGCGTAAATTACAAATTTACATACCGCACACTACAATGGGTGGGTTTACTTCAAAAACATCAGAAATGCCATAGAATAAAATTCCTCAGATTACACCTCCTAGTTTTCTCTCCCAGACAAAAACGATCTTTCATCTACATTCATTTTGGTACTCGTGACCCACGGAACTGAGCAAAGTGGAAAATTTCCTAATGTGTACAGAATTGTTTTGTGTCATGTAAGGCGGCCAAAATTAACGATGGCTCCTTTAGACTAAGTACTCAGTGATCACTGATTTTCGCTAGACCTTCATGGATTTTTATTCGGTGGTTGGCGCCCACGGTGGGTATAACCTTGGAGTCATGGTTGTTTTAATGAACCTGTTATACGTAGTGCGTACATTTGTGTTAGCATGTTTGCTGAAGATTTCTGAAGTTACATCATCATGCTTAGTGTCGTAAAGATCGTTGTTCAAAAGAATCCTGCTTCACGAACGGAGCTACTAAATATTGAGACTTCGGTTTAATTCCATGCGATAAAGGTAGTCTGTACTGCACACTTGAAAATATACTGGCATGGTACCTGAATACTAATGTAGGTAACTTTGGTCACTGTTGTGTTAACGTTTATTTTAGTCTGTCAAACTGCGACCGATCTATTCTAGAGTGATATGGTACGTTGTCTATGTAAGTTGGTGTGCGTCTGTTTACTGGCACCAGTCTCTGATCCCATATCTCACGTAACTGATGTCAATAACGCTATTCATCCAAGTAGACGTAACTTTTGTAGCCGATATCCAATGCTCCCTTCTCCATCTTTTTCACGCAAACAGATTGTACTAATCTGTTTCATTCGTACTGGCACATACTTGAGGATTTTGACCACCTAAAGCCTTTTTACTTCAGCAAAGGTCAGTCTCAAATGAAAACGAGTTGTCTAGTTTGTCTTGACAATAGGGACTGATAGCATCTGCGTTATAAATTTCCGGTAGGACACGCTACTTCACAAGGTGAAGAAGAGCACACATTGCATTTTGAATCTATTTGCCAATTAACATGGTGATTCTATAAGAATGCGTTTCAATGCTCTATTAGGTTGAACCTTTCACCTTCTGGTTCACAAATATTTTGCTTCAAATCTCATATTACCAAGCCCACAGGCAGATGATGCGGCTTACTTCCGGAGGACGGACACAACAACTGACAACCTGTTAGTTGTCGTCTACCAAAACCGTCGAAATCAGGACATCGCTCACTTTCGACTCTTTTCTTGGCAGCTGCATTTCATGACTAGATTGTTAAGCTCTTTACGAGGAGATGCTGTGTTTGCAATTCTTCGGACAAATTTTGCTCAAAATGGCTGATGGCAACCGACGGGATCTGCTTGTTTCATTTCACAAAACGTTCATTGCAGATTATTAAAAATGGTTGTTCGCCTATTTCAAACCTTGTCGTTTTTTATACACATATAAGAGCGTTGAACAGTGCACTGGTAGATCTAGAAGTTATATAAAGCAGCTGAGCTATTGCGTGCAACCGATCACCGACAATAAAGCCTACTTTGAAATTAATGACGCGATGGTCTGTATGGTTGTGTCAAAAAGGCGTGACCGACAATAACAATGATATATATAGCCGAAAGGCTTTAATTATATTTAGGACGGCTGACGGTATACTCTACTGCAATGCGAAATTTGCAATCAGTTTTGGAGGATGCTGACTTCATATGTGTAGAACAGCTTGGCGAAAATCGAACGAAAACTGTGACTTTTATGTCTTGAAGTTTTCATCAATTCGGGCGCAGCGTCTGAGCGGAAGTGGAGTACACTTGGATGGTTCTATGAGATTTTGGGTGTGGTAACAGGTGATTGGGTTAACCGTATTGGAACTGTACGTATATAAACGTGATGATAAGTTACAAGTCCGCCAGTGTTTTGCCGAATACACGTTAACGTAGCTTGCCATGTGCTCACTAGTTTTTATTAAACACTTGCTACACAAACTAAAAACCAAACGTTTACAAGAAAAAGAAACCCAGGGGTCATTGATTGAAAAACCCACGTTGACGAAAGGTCGTAATGTCAATTTGAGTAACTATTTCACCCTGTTCCTACAGAACACGAATCAGTGGCTACCGGTGACTGACAAATGACCGTTGATGCAACAACGAAAACCAACCTTTTGTGAGCAAAAGACATTCACACTATCGGTTCAGTCTGGTCGTGAACTTTTGGTCCAGTATTCCCAATCCTCCCTTTTACTTGTTCATATCGTTCACACTAACCACTTTTGTCTAGTTTAATTAGCGGCTGATGAAATCAAATCAAAACCGTAGCGTTCTACAACACACCTCGTTATCTTAACATTCGGACAACTAATCAAGAGTGTGAAAGAAACAGGCCCCAAAAGTTACAGAGTACCGAGAAGTCGTGCTACTCAAATGTCTAAAAATTATGATCTAAAATAGACTCAATTTATGTTTCTACGCTGTTTATTTCACTCATCTCAATCTGATTTCTCCCACTGGTACATTTACACACGCCAACTTTTTTCCCCACTTCTCTCTTAACAGCAAAAAGATGGATGGGCGATAGTGTTTTTGATAGCCAGCCTGGTACATTTTGCCGGAGTGACTTTCTACGCACTGTTTGCCTCCGGTGAGAAACAGCCATGGGCTGAAACTCCTGACGAGGCACTGTCCAACTGGCAACCACCGACAGATTTGCCGGCAGAGGTCAGAGCTGCTGATTACGGTTACATGGGCGGTGATATACCACAACCACGCAAGAGGTCAGCTACAGGACAGCCGTTGTCAGAGATGCCGGATCCGTCCTATCACACAACCGGAAGACAGCCAACGTACAGTACACAACAACAGCCTTACGGATATGGGTATAATCAAACTGTGGCAGATTGTCAGACAAATGGTGTTCAAGATGACCCATATCATCATGGTTATTGACCTTTTGAGGACCATTTGAAATAAGTGAATCCTGTTCCGTTAGCTCATCCTGCCTATGAGTTAAAAGCCTCATGAGCTACAACATAATAATATCAACCAAAAGGGTTCAGTGCTCTCTCTACTTTAGTGGTTACAGTAAACAGTATTTGTTAGTTCTATACAAATTATTTGAAATGAATGAGAGTTGGATTACACACTGTTTGTTAATTATTGTCTAATTACCGCAATCACGAGGCATTCTCTGCTTTCCTGCGTCATTCCCGAGACAATTCGCAGGTAGCCATCGCCATCTTTTCTTTCACTACGTTATTGTTATTTACTTCATTTTCAAGAATTTCTCACTTCCTCTTTTTTTCCTGGCATCTGTCTGTTCACTTCTGATCCCTGAGATATGCATGTAAACCGTCCACCAGTACGAAATATACGAAATAAGATAAACTAAGGTTATCGAAGATTCCATTGAATTATTGCTGATAAACCACGTTACCAATCAGAATTTTGGTTGCCCAGTTATGTAACAACAAAACCATGAACGTATAGTTGACACGGATTCTTTCATTCTTCTAAAGATTCCGGTTGTTAGTATGCAGTCCCGTTTCTCCGGTGGTGTTGGCTTGTCATTGAGGGTTCGAGAACGTATCTCTTAGTTTAATATCACCAAACGTCTTCTGGGGTCCTAATGCTGTTTTCGGTAGCTTCGAGAACTGACTCTAATCCATTAGTTACTGTCGCTTTTTTCTGTTTTCTTCTGGTTTCTACTGTCATTCTGAAATCAAACTGGAATAAATTCTTCTGACGTTGCTAAACACTCTCAGGTAAAAACACTTCGCTGTTGTCAATTGTGATGCACAGTTATCAGATTTTCAGGATTATAGAATAAAAAATGTATTATAGACCAGAGTCACATGCGTTATATCGTTTAAAGCGGAATATATTAGAAATTTTAATTTGTGCGCTGTATATCGTATAATATGCGTTTATACTGGCTATGTAGATATTAACAAGTAGACTGCGTCCTGTAAACCTAGGCGTACATCGCTAGGTTATCAGTAATTACAAAAATGAACGAATGTAACACAAGTTTTAAGGAATCCAGCTATGATGAGAGATTAATTGCCTAAGAGCGATTTTTCAGCCAGCTAAGGCTGGAATCCACCAACGCCACCGGTGAGTATTTAAATAGCACTACTACTAAATAGTTTGGTTGATGTGCTAACCCAAAAAGAGACTCAGTTGCGAAAAATCTGGACTCCGGCTGGGTTCAAACGAGCGATAGAAACGGTATATGCAGACAGGGTAATTGTTTGAGCTATGAAGCCGTGCCAGAGACTGAGGAATCTCACATTTGGACACATTCAGTCATCCAGTCTGCTGTGTTGTACCAGCAAAGCGTTGCATATGACCCAAAAGCTGTGTAAGCCTTCGGTCGCTCGTAGAGCCTCCTTTAATCGGTCAACTGAGCGATGTTGTCCAACTCATCTGTAAGATAAGGCGGGAAAGTGGCGACCAGATGGTAACACTTTGTTAATCCTGCGATGACAATGCGCAATACAGCCGCGGTCTTCAATTGCGCAAACCAGCTCCTGGGATAACCCTCCCCCAAATCTCGCTAGTTGAACGGAAACCATACTCAGATCTAATAGCCAAGGCTTAGCAAACATTTACCTTGAATATCCAGACTTTGCGCCAAATGTGTTAGCAGAATGCCTGTAATCTGTAATGCTTGGCCACCCATTTGCTTAAATTAATGTGATTCATTCGCCAGCAAGCTTTGTGCTTTGAAAATAGCGGACGTCTTTTTGCCCTAGCCTTAGAGAATATTGCACAATATTGCCAAGTGTATGTCGCAGCTTCATGGGTCTCTGGTGGCAGATCAGCTACTGCGGTGTTTCCGGTACTTCACTTATTGTCAACAACAAATAACACAAAAGTCTGATTGAACGGCATAAGTTATGTTCATTAGTAAAGTGCCCAACAGCCTCCCTAATGGAACAGATTAAACGAAACTTCTAATTTTAGGAATTCAAAAAACGGTTGCATTATAGTGCAATCACTTTCAACGTCTTCGAAATACCAGAAGAATAGTAAGTAGGTTTCCTGTACCGTAGTGCCTACTCAAGTTACCCTTTAATTGATAAGTTACTGCAGACCATTTACATCAAAATTAGTGCCTCAGCGTAACTCTCACAACCCTAGCCGATGCTGTCTAACCAGCCAGGAACGAAAACCAACCATAGCAAAGCCTGTTTAAAACCTCAGTACTGATGAGAATTCTGTCGATGTTCAGCTTCTTTAGTGACTAACGTGAGGTTACAGCAAAAATCCTCTTACATTCGTTTCCATTGCGCCTTGATTTACGTTTACTGGAGTCTGCTTAGTAGTAAAGTTTTCTCTATCTTCTCCTTGCAACTAACGTAAGACCGAGAAGTTACATGTATGGGAATCACCCGCCTAACCATCCAAACTCAAAATAACATCCGGTAATCTGTATATTCTTGTGTGATTTGATAAATGCAATGAAACCTGCCCAATGCACCGTCAAAATTCACAGTAACTTACCATCCAAGAAATTCGGATGCCGTCTCTCAGGCTTTGTTCTCTGAAGAGAAATACTTGTGCTCTCAATGTTTTTGGGGTTATAGCCTATCGTAACAACGAACATTGACAGTCAAAAGGAATAGCGCTGAACACTTTTAGAGCCCATGTTCGCCGCACAGTTGATCCATCGAAAGATCTTTCTATATCGATGGCATGCTACGCAAATTGTGTGCTAGTCCCTTCCACCATCGAATGTTAAACGGTTTGCTTAATTCTTCTTTTATGCATATTTGCTAGTCGAATACCCTTCAAAGAGGGTTTATGAAAACCAATAATTCACGGTTAGGACCATAATTTGGGAATAAGTGATAGCTTCATATGCTCATTTCAGTCACAAATCGGTATTATATGGCTCGTAACAAAACGAGCGAATCACACTGCAACGCAAAGATGACTAAACGACTCAGACTATGACGCACTTGATTAAAGACATTTGAAACCAAAAGAATGTTAACTTTGTTGTAAGTTGTGTTGCAAATACACAGACTGGTGTTCAGATGTGCAGTGAGAAAAGATTTAAATGACATCAGTAAGCGTGAATTCTGGTTACTTAGCCGAATTTTAAACAATCGGACGAAGCGATGCTCTGTCCGTTTTCGATTAGATGACGGACCATCGATAATGTGGGCAAGTCACTCCAGATGAAGCAGTCAAAGAAGTCTATCCGGATGATCAAACCTTAACCCAAAGATTTGTTCAGCGGGTAAATCTAAATTGTGCGGCTCAGTCAAGAAGGAAAATATGTCGCAATCCCGTCAACCGGAGAAGCTACCCGCCACTCACTACAGTGTATTGTTTGTAATCGTTGTTCAGAACCGCATAACCTCGTCCATTTGGGAGTACTAATGAAATCAGAGAGACTGTTGAAGAAGATTCGTCCCCAGTTCCACTTAAACTGTGGTGGTAGTGTTTACAACTGAACACGACAAATGTACGAAAGATTATATTTTACCCGTCGCATATTCCGAAATATCTCCAACTAAATTGAAAAGTTGTTGGTTCCACTCTTCGTTTTCTGTACTCTACTGAACCTTGAGATTGGACCAACTGAAAGCTGTCTAAAGATACCGCAACTTTCCAGATAACCGACTTTTACCATAACCCAGTGATACCCAGATTATGAAGTAATATTCACTAACTGTCATTCAGCATTCGCGCCAGCCCAGTTAGGGCACGAAAAATGAATGAATAAATTAATAAATAGACAAACGAATCTGATCATGTTGTCATCTGTCAGGCTAGTCCCTTGAACGATGTGGTGTGACTCTCGCAGGAGTCTTCTTCATAGGTGAACCCACAATCTGGCAGACCCAGATAAATTGGCCTATTCTCATCTTAGAAGTTGTAAGTGTGCAGGCGGTGGATGGAATTGAACACAGTTTTATGCTCGAAGTGGAGTGACTGTAACGGGGATTAAAAAATGAGACAGGAGACATATTTCGTAAAATATCAACCGGCACACATGTGTTATTTGACAAAGTCTACGAGCAGTCGTGATATGTTCCTGTGGGTTTAGATTGCACGTGGAAGTACCCTTTTTAAAGATAACTGAGCGTTTTTGCGTTTTATACGAGTGGCATGGTATTGCCGCTTGTTTTCTTCCTGGGATTTTCATCCCAGTGAATTAGGTTGGTTGGCATACCAACAGTAATTCTATATGAATGGTTTTGTTTGGACCAATATTTAGATATTAGATGAATGTATCCGACTGCGGGTTAGCATACGCTTAGAACCAAGTTTCATTCTAGGGTTATCTAAGTTATGACGCTGAACCCAGCAGCTCATCGAAACCAGTTTCGAAAAAGGTAGACTAAGAAATGGGTAGCTGAGTTGTTATTTTTAGTCTAGCCTTTTTGGCGTTATTTCTTGTTGAATAGAAAGCGATCGCCCAGTAAGGAGTTTTTTGGTGCAGCAAAGAACAAATTTTTCAGATAGTTAGCTAACATTTGCCGATCCCTTTGGAAGCTTACCATAGGGTTAGCAGGTTGAGTACGTCATTCGGGCTGAGAATCTCCCGACTTAGAGTGAATGGTTGGAGAACCTATAATAGATGGCCTCAAATCGGGCCCAGTGTCGTGAATGTTGTCGTTGTCTTGCCGAGTTGTCTTCGAGTTGGAAGCGCTTAGTGACACGAGGCAGTGCAAATCGTACGGATGCCACCTTGCTGATAATGCCTCACTTTCACTTGTGGCTCAGTTTTCTTTCTACAAGATGCAGGTACCCTTATGCTGAATGTTTCAATATCGAAGTAACTATTTTTGGTTAGATGCCTACCACCCCTCTTCCGTCTTCTCCTCCTGGCCACAGCTTACGCCTCATCTCCATGGTTGTATGGTGGTTAAATATCAGTGGTAACCACTGATGCATTGTTGTTTAGGATGGTGATGATGATGACCGCTGCTCACACTTACAGTCAGGATTACATGATAACTCTGATTGCATACTGATAAGAGCGGTTTCGGTACAAATCCACTCGATTGACCATTTATTCAAACCCCGAAACAATAGAAGATGTAACTAGGAACTAATGCAAACATCGCGTTAAGATGTCACACCAAGATTGGACAAAAAGCCCCTGTGATTCACCCCTCTTTTTTGTCAAGTTCTTTGTTCTGTATCGCACTAACCAGCTCACAGTGTGACTTTGCAGATGCCAGTATGATCGGTGGATGATAGACCGTGATTTCTTTAATACTGTTGTGTACCTATGAATACGGCCTCTTATCACATGAATAGAGACTGACTACTGCAGCCAGTACGAAGTCTTTTCCATATTACTTGCGCAGGATGTTTCAGTTTTGATACGATCCCTAATGTTCTTCGAAGTCCCTAATTCCGGGAATTACAGGAATCCAAGTGATTCTGGTGGAACTTTATAAGATGTGCAAACTGAAGCAAATATAACGAAATACGAACATTGGATGGAGGTAGAAAAAGGTTAGATGAAATACCATAAAACTGTGTGAAATAGTCAGCATTTAAAGCAACCCTGAAACATCTGGTCGATTAACAACACTGATAAAAAACGGTATGTCAGTCGGCAATTAGACACAACAATAAGACACCTCAACTGTGAGTGAAACTAAAATTTTCACAAATCCACCGGTTATGTGTTTGTCTCTTATGAAATCCTAGTGGCCCATCGGTATTCTACTCAACGTCTTTCTGTTCCGTAATTATCGCTTTATTTCCATTATCAGATATTCGTTCGCCTGTACTGGAAATGTCGGAAGCACTAATGAGTCATGTTTACTTCTAGCTTCAGGTAAAAAACCTAACCTCAATGTTAATCAAATGAACTAAACGTATTTGTAATGCTTCTTGACGCTTGCCCTCAAACCTATACCACACTGTCAGGTTCTTCGTCTTTTGGACTCATCTGATGTAGACCAACTGTCAGAGCTGTCACCTGCTTGGCCACCTGTTCTACGAGTATCGCCTGTTATACGGGAATTCGTGTCATTTTGTTAAAACTTGTTTTATCACACCGTTAGCAAATATTGATGCGGTCCGCCTCAGGTTGCCATCTTAAACCTACTACGATCACAAAGACTCAAACTGGTTTTGGACGTGTTCTTGCTGTGAGTCATATTGGGCACTAAATCGAAAATAAATCTGGCATATTACAGGGCTGTTTACGCTCCACGGTTTCAAGTAGCCAGTTCCAGGATAATTGCTTATTGCTTCCCTTTCCTTCACACTTAGGCAACAGAATTTCACTGATCAATCCTTTAACTCACTGATATTTAGTAAATTCAGCCCACACGTGGTCCACTAACTACTTCGAGATCCACCGTCCGCAAACGTGTGGTTGTAATTTTCAGTTCCGATGAGCTTATTTAAATTGATAGTCAAATAGTTGCAAATTCTCGATAAAACGTTGTACTACTAGAAAATAGGTAGTAACAAATTTCATAACGAAATTTGTGGGGCTTGCGAACAAATCGGCATCCTTTTTTCAAGTTGACCATCACTCATATTTGATCGCAGCCTTCGCATTCAGATAGACTTTCCAGCCAGCCTCTTTCGAAAAGAAGCACTAGACTCGAGTTTCGCTCTCATCAGAGCCCGTCAGTAATGCAAATCATGATTGGAATGCCCGGAGTTCAAATCCGACCGTGGCATGGATATGCACTACTGACGAGCTCTAATAAGAGCGAAACTCGAGTCTAGTGCTTCTTTTCGAAAGAGGCCGGCTGGGAAGTCTATCTGAATGCGAAGGCTGCGATCAAATGTGAGTGATGGTCAACTTGAACTACACATCACCACAACTAAAACTGTTGCTGAGTTGGCCGTATGTTCACTCTACCCGGAGCTATCATACAGATTAAATGTGTATGTCACAATCCCGACCTATAAAATGGTTCGTCCATTTTAAGCAACGAATTTGCTGCTGGTATATAGAATTGGTATTTAATTAGGATCGTGTTAAGGTACATCTTTCCAGGTCTTTTGGAGCATCAGTTACTTAACGTGCTTCAGTTTTTAAAGGAATATATCTGTCATCAGCTCTTTTGGCTTATTCAATTCTCAAACAAGATCGTTGACGAGTCTGGAGTTACGAAGTGATTTCGTTATATTTCTTAGTCAGCACAACCGAAATGCCAACTTCGAACGGAGCGACAGTGAAGCTTAAGATATCTTGCGCGGAGATATTTCGTTCGCACTTCCCTTACCATGGCGAATTTAACGTGCTCCACGATGGCGAGGGATGGGAACGTCTCACGCAAGGTCGCGGTGATCAAGACTCGGAAACAAGCCTACAGATGACGCAACCTAAAGCCGGTGGAGACAATTACGCTAAAGGGTCAAGTGAGGAAGAATAGTTTAATTAATCAAAGGTTAGGAAGAGTGCAAAGAGTACCTTCGAACTTGTCGCGGCTCTGTTAATTTTTTGTCTACTACGATAGATTTCCTATCATCATTTTCACCCCTTTTATTGCGAAACTTTGTATGTGTTTAAGCTTTTGCCTGAAAGAACCCCAATTTCGACATGTGCCTCCACCACTCAAAGGTTTCGCTATATTACCGTTCCGTTTTATTCCTTGCTCGCCCTCATCGATTCCGTTACTAACGGCCGATCGGTTGGGTCGGCTTGACCCTGCAAACTATCGGCCAACTTCAAATCGCAAATGATACTGAATCTTCGAGTTGGGTGTACCAGTTATGCTCATAAATATATATGCTCATCACTTTTTGGGTGCGCGTAGTGCATGAGCATATTTAGTACGTTTCGCCTCCATAAATTTTCGTTGGTCTCTATAGATGAGTATGATAAACCGGATTTTTGGATTTCATATCGCCAACTGTGTTGGCCGTCCTTAGTTTTGAAGATCGTGAGCAGAGTTTTGGTTCGCTGTGTTAGAAGTAGAGTTCATTAGCCGATGTAGACCAGCTGATTCGTATAATCTCTCTCGATTGACACCACACCATTCTTGCGCCATACGAAGCCTTGTGAACGATATGTTGATTACCCCAATAGCCGGTCGCTGTGGATTTGCTAACCAGTCAATTTTCAAATAAACACGGCCTTCCGAAGAAATGCGTCCCAAACAACAGTTCCACCGGTTACAGTCTGATGACAAGAACCAACCAATTCTTCTTCAAGATAAAGGGCAGGCCACATGGGCAAACCCCAGTTGCCAGAGTTCACCTGCAAAAGTTGTGGTCGTAACAACTTCCCGAGTACATCCCATGGTTGTTATCCGTGTTGCCTTCACGACCGCTAGGTGATCTACCAGTGTTGATTTGGGCAGGGTTTGTTGCGTTATTTTGAGATTGCTGAGGTTTGCCTGATGTTGAAAGGTGGTCCTACGCTTTGCTGTCTTCCTCAAATGAGATACATTATTCATCCCAGTTTTTACACAACCTACTTTGACCGTTTCCCTTACCCCTATTTAGTCCGAGCTCTGTAAACTTCCAAATGCCGAAATTAGACATTTTTCTTCCATATTTTTCTTGAGTAACCTATGATTCCCGTCATTTCTCGATGCATGAACAGTCTGTTTGCTATGACTATTTGTTTGAATGAGCTCAACCCGTTTTGTCGTCCACTATTGTTGATTGGTGCCTGGTTGTCAAGTTGTTGTGCTGGCACTTTCTTTCTTTGATTTCTGAGGATTTTCACATTCGAGGTGAGACACAATTTTCTTGTACATTGATTCAACTAGTACCGTATTAAATCCAGTTATTACGAGCGCCTTCCTGTTAAACGTTTCAAGGGTAGATTATCTCTGTCGTTGAGTATTGAGAGGCATTTACTGGATCAACAGATTACGCGTAACTCGGTGTGGACTTGAATCGTTAGCGAACGATTCAATAACTAGCGCCGACGGATGTAACACACCAACGTTTTTTGCAGTGCGCCTTCGTCATTAGTTGGGCTAGTAGTTGACCGCAGCAGTCCCGCATAGTGGTTGCTGGCCACATGGGGCTCTGAAATTACAGTCCTTCTCGAAACACCTAACGGGCGCCGTGAGCGCATTCCGTTAGAAACAAACACATAAGTAGCCCATTTGTGACGTCAACTGGCGGTACTCCGTGCCAAAATTCAGCGACCCAAGTTGTCACTCAAAACAACTCTGACGCTGGCCGGATCACTGGCCAAAACAGAAGCCAGAGGCTTTTGTTGGTATCGGGAGACTTACAGTGAAATCACTATACGATTTCGATCACCATGTGGCCATCAAGGTAGTAAATATGTAAACTAGCAAACCAGGGCGTTTCAGCGACGACAGCCACCAGTCAGTTACAGATCACCTGCCCTTTCTAGTTGTAAGATTCGACCTCTGGAATGAAAATTCCTAGCCGATACGTTAGCAGAGTTTATTACCATCCCACATTCGTCCACAGAACCGTGATTAAAATCCAGCATTGCTGTAACGATCTGGAGATATCACCGGCCACTTGCCGTATGAAGTGTGGATTATTTTCGAGACTGATAGTTATATAACTTACTTAGGCTATTGAGAAAGTTCGCATGATATATGTCATCCGACTGTTTGTTTGCATGTCATGTGACTCTGTGGCGTGAACCCAAACCACATGCGCTCCCGATTTACCCGCTCATTCACGGCCGGTTCCCAGCCTCCTCAGTCAATATGCGTGTCGGCGCTATTCATAAGGCTATGATAGATCGCCTATACATTTCGCACAACAAATATTCGGCCCCTATTCTCAATGGCCTTCTCCATTTCGCGTATTGTGAATTCGCACCTGGGAGAAACGACCTAGTGCTCCGTACATCAAACTACCGTCCGAGTTGCAAGTTGCAGGCTTATTAAAACCTTTGACTGTCGGCTAGTATGCCCAAACCTTAGCCTCTGTTTCAATTTTAGCCGGATTTTCCCCGTAACCGATAGTTCTTCCCTTATTACTGACATCTACTTTATCATGCACTCCGAGCCGCTAATTGATGCGAGTTGGTCGCGTCTAATTGATGTTCACTTGAAGCTCGACTTTCATAATAAACAGTCACACAACTGTGATCATTTCAATATTATTCGATGCCGTAGTTTGTAAATTTTCCCTGGTAGCACACTAAGGTGGTCGACCTTCTTTCGAGTGAGTAAGACACTCAATAATTTCATTAATAAAGCAATTTCAGCCTAGTTGTTTCTAACTTAAGGACCAGGAAAATGCGAAATCGGATTACATATTTGGGGTGTAAGTTACGCTGGTTAACTTTCGTTCAATCACATCATATGACCATTAATTCGTGAGTGCGCCTCAAAAATGGCCGGCCGTTTGCAAGTTGGGGTGTGTCGGAGTATTCTGTGGGAAGTTGCGGACGGTTAGTGTTCGTTCAAGCAATATATGTATGGTCACTGTGAATAATTTTGCAGAGCGGGCATGTTGTAGTATTTCCAGTAATAACAGAGATATTCCAGTTTCGGTTGGATTCTGAGAACTTGTATAGGTGGCCGAAATGTACTCAAGTTCACTCCGCATTCTGGTTGTCACCCAGTTAGCATTGACTAGTGAGCCTTTGATTTTATTGATAAGTGTAATATTCTGTTTGTTCTTATCGAAGTGGTGTATTGTCGTACTCACAATAATAACGTGGATGTTTAACTTTTATTTAGATTCTGACTGTCAGGCGGATGTCAGATAGTTTTGAAACTTGGAAACAGAGCGCAAAGAACAGTCTTTACATAAGAAATTGAAGACGAGAAATCACCTGACGAATGAATCTTCTCCAGTTTTGTGCACTTAATGGATCTCCATTGGATTTTTACCGCTTAAAACCGTTTTTTCTGGAATATGCCTGATATGTCGATCACGCTGCGCGAAGGCTTGATTTCGTTGAGATACAGCTTGAACTTGAGATGCGTCTGTCAATTACGGTTATTTGGAGCAAAGCCGACATGTGTTCGCAACGAGATAAAGCCTGCGGTATATTTCCCGTTTGATCGTCTTTTTAGTGACTCTGAAATTTCCCATCAGTACACTCGAGAGACACTCGTAAGACGATCAAAGGACACGCGAAAGATGATCGTGCCAACTGGGTTACTGGAAGATCATGTCCGAATTCCCGTAGCCAATTTGACCTGCCAACGACCTACCGGCCGTGATAGCCAGTGTCGCGCAACACATTGGTCTAAATCGCTCAACTTGCAAAAAGCCAAAAGCTGTCCAGACCATCTCTGCGCGTTTGCTCATACTGAGCACTATGTGTTCGCCCCACAGTCCATAGGTTTCGCTACTACATATGTGTCTTGAAAAGGCAGGCGACGAAGGGTGACTTCGGGACACTGGGTAGCTCAACTCCCTCCTGAGAGATATCTAACTTCTGACATTCAAGAATTGACGACAAACCTACGCGGAAGGCAAATATTTACATAAAGTGATCTAGTGTACGTTTGTGAAAAGATTCCAGTAGCCCCCGAAGACAACTGGAAAACACCAATCATAACATTGCTTGGAATTTTCGAATTTTACGTTTACCGTCTGGCCCCAGCAGCGATCTGTGAACCTTCCACTGGTTTAGTCGTGACACGTCCTAAAGTGGATGATGACTCATTGGCCAGCTTATCACAGGGAGAAAATTGAGGGCGCTAACGTTCATTATTCGCCTGTTTGTCACGTCACGGGGTGACATGACACTGAGTTAAGTGCTCGTTTGGAATGCCTCGCGTAAGTTTCTCAGCCCACAATATACCTACGAGAGGGAGTAAAGCTATCTCCCAGAATGTGTAAGCAATATCGGACCACCCGCAACCCACATCTTTCAACCAATTTCGTCGGCTCGTTGACCTAATAAATATTCGCTGCTGTATCATCTAGTGAGATTGCTCATCGGCCTGCTAAGGGTACGCTCATTTTCATCCCCAGCTGGCAAATAAGAAATAGCAATCGACAACGGGGTATCGTCCTCACACCACCATCCGGCCGCTGTCTTAGCAGTGTACGTGGATGCATCAGACGTGGCTGCAGCAACTAGTGTCGGTGATTAACCTAATCCCGGTGAAGCGCTTTCAGAAGAGGTGTGTTAGAGGTAAATTTTCATGTCTCGGAAGGAAAACGTCTCATTGTATCCATACGCCATGGGCCACTAACGTACGGTGTGTATTTGACGTCCGACGGGTACTCCGTCTGAGAAGCCGGACACCTGGAATTTGCCTCCGAATTTGCGGTCGACATTCGTCGCATTTCAAGTGCTTCAAACTAAGTCGCCGATGCTCTCTGGTGCATCAATTCAACAGCGAGCCTGTCAAACAGGGACGGTAAAAGTCAACGACCAGGAGATGGAATTACTTCACCGGTCAAGTTACCATAGTTCAGGACACATATCTGTATATTCATCCGAAGGGATAAAAACCTGTGGCACCTTTTAGAATATCCTCCTTCCGGTACTTTCGTTGGCTTGTTGCCGTCAACTATTTTTACGCTGCTCAACGTGCCCCACCAAGCTTGCAATTTGTGATCGAGATATTTACCAAGCACCTCGTCCGGTGCAGTTATTCGCACTGAGGGTGTGTATACATCGTCGAAGACTTGAAATTCATCGTGTGTCTCATTAACGAGTTTTGTGGTCCCTGATGAACGTTTACATCATGTTTGAGTTGTCTAAGTCGTATTCCTGCTATAATCTGAAGAATATACACAACTTAACGGACGTGGAGCGAATTACGCGTCAACCAGTGGTCATGCCAGTTCCAGAATGCTCGCCGAAAACAGTCAAAAGAGCATTTTTGAGCGCTCACTTACCCAGTATGATTGTCTCGCTGTAGTAAGGACCAACGGTAGGTCCTACTTTGATTCACATTCCACATCACTTTTGATTGCGCTAGGAAGTGGCCAAATTCGAAGCACAACTTACCACCACGCAAACAGCGGATTGGTTGAAAAGTTCTGTATTCACTGGCAACAATACTTCATGACATGAGGTTTTGCCGTTAGTACCGATAGGCATCTGAATCCCATTGGAAGCCGACCTATATACCTTATCCACTCAGTCACTCTTTGCAGGTTGGTTGCGTTTGGTCAAAGACATGGTTGCCTCATGGTTATTGGACGCCATCAACCTTATCGACTGCTGCGAATGATTGGTCCAGTACATTTGACAACATCGACTGACCAACCAAGGGAACAGACGACAGCAGCATACATCAATCTTCGCATACCATTTTGTTTTTAGACTTAGGTTCGTGCTATTGCGCCGCGAGGCCCTTTGCAGTGAAATTACACAGGTCTGTCCGCGCAATCACATCATGTGATAAAACTTCCGTACTGAAGCGAAAATGCAAAGGTAGGGTTCTATCTATCGACAGATTAAATCTACTGATCACCGGGACAACTGCTGTGGGATCTGGTGCGCCACCAGCAGGAACCGCTCCAACTAATGCACTACCTGACATTCGTGCAGGTTCGGCTGCGATCGCAATCTCATCAGCACTGATTATGTCAAATCTCCAGAACGGGCGTGCTCGATAGTTGCGCAGGTCATCTCGAACTGCACTCTATGTTGATTTCTCTCAACCATCGCATCTTTCAGTTGCATATTTGTTGTTTCCTAGCTATAGATGATTTGCCTGCAGAGATTTTGTCAACCAGCAGCTTACCAAGAAATAGAAGGTCATAATTTTTGAGGGCAGTCCAAGTAGGTACCAGTGAGGTTGTTCTCCAATAATGAGAACTGTGAGTTCAGCAATCGGCATCTACACGGGATGGTGATTAGGTTGTGCGTCGTGATGGACACAAACAATTTCATGAGAATCACCTACGACAGACGTGACAACAGCTACGGTCCTACTAGTCACACTATAACTTGGCCGTTCTCAGTCACCGGCCAACCCATGATTATCAACCTTTCGAACCATTCAGTTACAATTAAATTCAGTCGCTCTCCTCTCTCTGTAACTGACCATTTAGGCTAGCGGTGCCATTGTGGAGTTTAGTGGATAATCCGTGCCTACGTTAGTGGTTTAGCTAATCGTAACACATTTGCATTGTTTGTGCTAGTCCCTTTGACTGTCTTCTGGGGGGGCCTACGGCTACAGTTGTGGTAAAAATGTTTATTTGTTGTTAACTATGTTGACGTTCCGATCACCATCTTCACCCATTTTACTGCGAACCTTCTTATGTGTTCGAGCATTTGCTTGAACGATTCGAGGAAGATGACAGGCGTCTAGGGCACTGGAGCGCGGGGTCGCTCGACGTTCTGCCATATTAGGGCTTCGTATTACCGTTTGCTCGATCGTCCATCGAATTCCTCTCTCATTCGTATAACTCTTATTCACTCATTGTGTTATTCACGACCGGCCGTCTTCATTAGCCTGATCGCGCAAACTCGATGAGCAATAAAGACTGCTGAAGGGGTCTACGACAGAGAAGTAACAAAGCCCAAAAACAAATGCACTTTTTGGAAGCGGGGCATTACTAGGAGAGCAGTAAGATGATAGTCACTTGCTTCTACGCGTAGGGCACCATGTTCATCCGGCAAGTGAACACATCCTTGTTGACGTATCGTACATAAGCTGCGGTTCCGTGCCTCTCGGCCCGAGTATTGATTGGTTGGCCTGAATATTTCTGATCCTGTGTGTGGTTGTGTATGCATGTGTAATTCAAAGGGTGTCAAGGTGGAGTACCGGACGGACGGGCGTCTGTTGAATATCCGACGATTTGGCGCCCCAACCCGGCTGCAGACCTCAGCCATGCGGATGCTTCTGTTCGCCGATGACAGCGCCTTGCTAGCGCACAGCGAAGAAGAACTGCAACGTCTAGCTACAGCGTTAGCTTCGGCAGCATCGAAGTTCGGGTTGGACATCAACACAGGTAAGACGTTTTCCTACTTTCAGCCTTCTCCTGGTGGAGGTGCTGCTTGTATACCTCCACCCGAAATTCACATCGCTGGAGACACTGTGAATGGCTGCGGGGACTTTTGCTACTTGGGTAGCAACTTGTCGACAGATCTGTCCGTGGACCGCGAGTTGAGTGCGCGTGTGGCAAAGGCTAACGCTGCTTTCGGACGTCTTGAAAGGCGTGTCTGGAAGAATCACAGCCTGAAGATGGCCACCAAGCTGTGTGTCTACCGCTCAATGGTGCTGTCTATCCTGCTGTACGGCAGTGAGACGTGGACACTGTATCAGCGGAACGTGAGCTATTTGAGCCGTTTCCATGTTCAGTGTCTGAGGCGCATCTTGGGTATTCGGTGGTCGGACATGATTCCGAACACTGAGGTAATGCGGCGAGCGGACATGGACGGGATGGAAGCCATGTTGATGCTGAACCAGCTCCGTTGGCTCGGTCACGTCCGTCGGATGGGCGATGACCGTATCCCGAAGCAGTTACTGTACGGACAAGTGAAGTCAGGTAAGCGAAATCCCGGTGGCCAGAAGCGGAGGTACCAGGATGTTGTGCAGGTAAGTCTTTCACGTTGTAACATTGATTTTAGATGTTGGGAAGATTTGGCGTTGAACCGGACGGCCTGGAGGAATACGGTTCGGGCGGGCGTCCGAGCGTTCAACGAGCAACTATTGCGTGGTCGCGAGCGGAAGCGTGCGGTACGCAAAGGAACCATCGGTGCCATAGGTCGCGGTGACGTGACTATATGGCGTTGTGATGTGTGCGGCCGCGAATGCGCTGGCCGTTTGGGGCTGGTAGGTCACCAACGTACTCATAGTACCCCGTCGGCGAAGAGGCGGCGAGTACGCTAGGCTCAGGTAGGTCATATCGGTATACCTATTCTACTTCTGTTAATGACTGCATCGGCCAACATCGTGGTCGTTGACAATTAATCCGCTCTTCTTTTCAGAAACTTGAGTGTCTGTGGTCTTCTATCCATTCTTTTCTTCGGCTTTGTTGATGTATTGTATGATGAATGGTCTGCCTGGCTTTTCATAGTTCAGCGAGAAATTTGCTTTAAATCCCTATCTTCTTCAGTTTGCACTAACCTGCACTCCTATACTGCAACGCTTCTTGTATTACACTTCAAAAATCTTTCTTCTCAGTGTAGATCTCGTCATTGCAGCCTCTCTCTGTCTAGTTTCCGGGAGATAAGAGTTTCCTTTCCTTATTAGCCAATCAATTGGCTAACCAGCATTGGTCGGCTAGACACAAAGGCCCCACTGGCACACCTCCCGGTCTTATTCCTTCGGGTTTACACTGGATATGTGGTATGTTGGTGGAACTACAATTGGTGCAGCGCAAGCCAATTGCAGTGATGGCTAAACGCAGGCGTCCTTTGGCTTCGTCACTGTGACAGGCTAATCCGAATCGGATGCCGCCAACCATGTGTAGGTCATCACAAAAGTTCGCACCCCAAAAATCAAGTGACCATATTTCTGTGGTCACGCTGACAGTCCAAGCCTCTCTTCGTCTAATGACATTCGATCGCATTCTTTACGTTGCGTGCTTACAGCAAGAACACAACGGTAATATGGTGACTGCACTTTGAACCAGATAAATAGCACTCGGGAGAACCTCGAACCTTGCTTCGTTCTTGGGCGGTATATTGTATGAATAACATGCAACACAAACTCTGGGTGACTTTTCAAGAAGATGGCTCCTGATTACATTTATAGGGATGCCACTTTCGAGAATACGAAGACATCTGGAAATTTCTTCATCGGTGTTCCATTTCAGGTGCACCGATATGCGTCAAGAGTACTCAACTTCACAAGCACAATCTGTTTTGAAGTCACTGAATTGTTTCGGATCCACTTATAGATATGAGTTCTATTTTCTTCGTTTCCCGAATTTGTTAACAATGCACACGAGTGGCAGATTCCTTGATATGACTGCGCAAACTGAATAATTATATAAGTTTTCCGTATTACATCTCTACTCCCATTGAATCTTCTTTCGATTGTTTGCAATCCCCAGTATTGTGGTAGTCCACTTAACTGATAGACGACCAAACGAACACTTAACGACGTTGTCAAATGACAATGGATAAAGCCGAATTCATAGTGAAAACCATACAACGCCCGCAAAATAACTAGAACTTTTCAACAGAGCTCTGGATTCCGTGAGTTAAGGAAAGAGTGAGACTGAAGGGTTAGAACGGACGTCACCAGACAATAATTTCCGCACTCAGCCTGCGAGGCACGGATGATCATGGAAATTTCAGCAACGCGCAGAGCTAAAACATATTACCGTTCTTCAGCCAACACTGATCAAAGATGAACGTCCGAGACAATGGTGGAAAACTCCTGTTCACTCTCGCAGAAAAGTGTTCTTCAACTCTACACATGGTTGGCGGCATTTGATTCGGATTAGCCTCTCACTGACCGAAGCCAAAAAACGCCCGCGCTTTACCATCACGGCAACTGTCTTGCGCCGCACCACTTGCGGTTCCACCCACACACCACATACCCAGTATGAACCCGAAAGATTAAAACCGGGATGTGTGCCAGTGGGGCCTGTCTGTCCAGCTAGCCAGTGCTGGTTAGCCAGCTGATTA
Source organism: Paragonimus westermani (assembly GCA_008508345.1). Lineage (NCBI taxonomy): Eukaryota > Metazoa > Platyhelminthes > Trematoda > Plagiorchiida > Troglotrematidae > Paragonimus > Paragonimus westermani. Next base: position 41,098 of record QNGE01000099.1, on the reverse strand, counting down.
GCCAGCTGGGAAAGAAAACCGTTATCTCCAAGAAAGTGAACAGAGACAGACTGCAATGGTGAGATCCAAGCTAAGAAGACATATTTGTAAAGTATAGTACACGAAGCATTGCAGTATGGATGTACAGGTTAGTGCATCCCGGAAGGGTGAAAAACAAATTCCACATTGAACTGCGGAAAGTCAGACGGAGCATTAATCGTACAGCACACCAACGAGGCTGAATAAATAAATGAGTAGAAGATTGCTGACACCCAAGTCTCTGAAAAGGGGAGCGGGTTAATTGTTGAAGACCAGGCTCTTGGCTGATGCAGTCATTAACAGAAGCATGGTGGATAAACTGATATGACCTACCTGGTCTGAGCCTAACGTACTCGTCGTCTCTTGGCCGACGGTGTGCTATGAGTAGGTTGGTGATTTACTAATCTCAAACGGTCAGCGTATTCGCGGCCGCACATATCACAGCGCCATATACTCGTGTCACTACGACCTACGGCACTGATGGTTCCTTTGCGCACGACGCAATTCCGTTCTAGGCCGCGCAACATCTGCTTGTTGAACTTTTGCGCGCCCGTCTGCATCGTAATCCTCCAGGCCGTCCGGTTCAACATTAAATCTGCACAAAATCCTGGTATCTCCACTTTGGACCACGAGGACTTCCCTTTCCTGCTTCCACTTGCCCGTGGAGCAGCTGCTTCGGGATACGGTCATCGCCCATCTGACGAATGTGACCTAGCTAACGGAACTGATTCAGCATCAGCAGTGCCTATATCACTTCCATACCCGCTCCCCGCAGAACCCCAGTGCTCGGAATCATGTCCGACCAGCAAATACTCTAGACGAGCCCCAAACACTGCACATGGGGGCGGCCCAGATAGCTCACGCTCCGCTGGTACAGTGTCCACGTCTCACTGCCATACAGCAGTATAGACAGCATTATTGAACGGTGAACACACAGCTTGATGACCATGTTCAGGCTATAATTCTTTCAGACACGCCTCTCAGGACGTCCGAAAGTACCACTAGCCTTCGCCACACGCGCTCTCAGCTCACGGTTCACGGAGAACTCTGTCGACACATTGCTACCCGGGTAGCGAAAATTCTCGCAACTGTTCACAATGTCTCCATTGATGCAGATTTGTGGTGTGGGTACACAAGCAGCACATCTACCAGGAGAAGGCTGAAAGTAAGAAAACGTCTTACCTGTAGCCAGACGTTGCAGTTCTTCTTCGCTGTGCGCCAGCAGTGCGTTGTCATCTGCGAACAAAAGCATGCGCATTGTTGAAATATATAACCGGGGTGGGGCGCCCAAACGTCAGATATTCAACCGCCGTCCGTATGTCCGACACTCTACCTCAGCACCTGAAAGGCAACTGTTACCATGGCAGTCAGATATAACCCAAACAGTGCTGAGGCTAGTACACTACCCTGCTTCACGCCAGTGACGATGTCAAAATCATCAGAGGTCGATCCTCACGAGTATACCTTCGCCCTCGTGCCCACATGCAGCAATCTAACCATACTGACGAACTTACCTGAATATCCAAACTTGAAAAGCACCGTCCACAAGGCCTAGTGGCTGAAAGAATCAAAGGCCTTCGTGAGGTCCACTAGGAAGGTATACGGAGGCTAAATACGTCCTCGGATCTTCCGAAACTGTCGATCAGCGAACACCGGGTCGATTGGGCTGTGACACGCCAGAAATTCACTCTGATCCCGCGAGCACCTTGCCTGCGCAGCTCAGTAGACTGATACCCCGGTAGCTGTCTGTGCACTGCTTGCTTCCCTTGCCTTTGAACAAGGGTACAATGAGGACATACTCGAAGACTCACTGCATCACCTTGTGCACCCAGATGGATTGAACCAGCTGGAGAAAAGCGCGTTCCAAAGTCGACCCACCATTCTTCAGGATCTCATCTGGCAGTCCATTCTCGCCCGCAGCCTCTCAGATGCGCAATCGACCAATCACACTCCGCAACTGCAGCAAGTCTGTGGCGAGAGCAAGTGCAGATTTGATGTCCTGTGGCAGGCTGTTCACAGTTACCCACTGTATGGTAGCAGGGCGGTTTAGCAGGCTGCCGGAGTGTTTGCTTTATACTTTCATGATGTCCTCCAGTTGGGTGCAAGAATGGCCGGTGTCCACATCTACCAGTGCTTTAGTAGGCCAGAAGGATGGACCGAGAATCGCCTTATGCGAATCGTGAAATCTTTGTGTCGTCAACGATCTGCGAACTCCTGCACCTCCTCACCCTGCGTCCTCCGTCGATTGTCTTTAATTCCGCGAAAACGCTCGGCCAGTTGGCGTCGGACATTCCGGAACGTAGAATTCTTCGTTTCATTAGCTGAATCGTTTGCGGATATGTCAAACGCAGCACTCTTCTCTTGTATCAACCTGGAGATAACCACTTTGTTGTCATCGAACCGGTCCGGGCGTTTCTTGCGCTCCACAATGATTGATTCCAGATCCAATCAGCTTTTTTGTCCAACATCAAGCAGACGTCCCTTGATATGAATGGCAATGATTAAAAACAGGATGTAGCACCGCTCCTTGGGGTTGCAGTGTATACCAAAAAAAGTAAGGTCACTCGCATAAGGAATTTTTGTGTTGACGAGAATCAAGCAATGCTTTAAGGCGATCCCCATAAGGTCCGCTAACGAACTGAGAATGACAGCGTTCAAAAGGTTAATAACCCTATGAGAAAAGAACTGCTGCCCAAGGAGGGCGGGTGACGAAACTTGAAAACTTCCTGTCATATCCTTACCGGTCATCATCATTTACCACAGTGAAGAACCACTCCATGGGACCCACTCGGAAGAGGTGCGTGAAAATTGAGTCACGGCAGGGTCGTCAAAAACCGAGCGAATACAAGTCGAAGCTCTTACGTGACATTTTTTAGGCTTGCGATCAGCTTGTCCGCCGCGCGCTGAACACGCTGAACAGCTGATTTGTCCTTCTTTGAGCCGATGTACACGACCTGATCAGCATTCTCTAAGAGCCATCTTGCACAAATCCCGTGAAGCGTTCGATGCGCTTTATTGTATATGCAGTGAAAAGTGTGCACGAAAGCAACACATCCCTTTTTTGCTACCATTCTATGGTGATAGGCGAAGGATAAATTGGGCGGCTGCCAGATGATTAGATCTTTCGTCAAGTCGACTTCAGGATATCCACTGTGATGAACGCACTAAAAACCGCAAAAGCATCGTCGAAATCTCCATCAAGTGACATATGAGCACACTTAATGTCATTTAATAGAGGCTTCAGTCTTCCAACTAGCGCTTAACCCCGTCGATATCAATCTGTAATGCACTTGGATCAGTGGCATTCCAGATTTTAAGATCATCAACATATAGAACAGCGTCGTCAAAAATGTAAGTCAGAAGTAACAGAGGACCTATCAGTGAACCTTAAGGAACTCCCGCGAAAGTCAAAGGAGCGGACGGGAAAACTGACTCGATTTTAACTTCGAAAGTTTCATTATCAAGACATGGAGAAATCCAACAGAGAACCTCCCACTGAATGCCACAGAATTCCAGTTCGATTTCCAGCGGGCCACGTGGGTCAAAGCCGAACGTCTTAACGAAGTCAAAGAAGGTGGCATCCAAGATGAAGCCATTGTCTATGACCTCCGTCAGACTGTCCATAAAGACCAGCATGTTGGTTATGCATGACAAGTTAGAGAGAAAACCACAATGAGTAGAGCAAGATTGAGTAGAAAGTGGTTGAGGATGGCGCGCTTTAATAGACAGTCCATCTTCTTTCTCGGAGCGCTAGTAAAGCTGCCTATACTGGTGCGTTTATCACGTGCTCACCTTTTACGTCCTCCAATAGCAGCTATTTCGTAAGTGTTTCAATTGAAAAAAGATCATCGGAAATCCCGCTGAAGGGCAACATATCACGATTCTGTCTCGTTAAAACGAAACAGCATGATGGCACAGGGTATTGGCATTCACGAACCGCGTCTCAATACCCAAGCTTCGACGGTGCTACGAAAGATTTAATGAGCGCCCAAAGTGTCACAGATTTCACTATTCATGAAACACTTGCGAGGACTTGGCCGACTGCACAACTGGAAGAAGCTGAACGATGACATTTGAATTAAACTGAGTAAAGGCGCCCCTCAATGTTCAGGTCCAACAGACACAAAATACTCGTGTAAAAAACATCCACGACCCAATACAGGACTAAGCGCTGGCAAAATTATAGGTCTGGCGATGGGACTTACTGACTTAGGTATTGTCTTGATTCACCAGGGAACCAGCGACAGGATTCAATTTCGGAGGGCTGAAAATGGAAGAGAATGAAGAACCTGCATGATTGCCAGAAGTAAATATGAAGGTTTCTCAAATTGTACGCTACAGATTCGTACGTGGACATCATTTTTCAAATAGCTGCCAGGATATGCAGCTGCCCACAATAGCCACCGCACAAAATACTCCCCAGAGAACACGAGCGACGCACAGCAGGATCTTAAACTTCCTATTTTGTTTTTATGCAAAAGGTAAGCAGTAATCCGTCTCAGACGGGAAAGCAGTGCACAGTTTACCCGTTAGACCAATAAATTTTCTAAGTTGCATCGGCTCTTACCACCAAGGCAACGCCTACGTGGAGTTTACGTTTTTGGTTTGGCCAACTTCTTCTAGCTCGGAGGGTTGGGAGATACTTCATTTTACTATTTCGAAAACAATGGTGCTAGATAGTTAGCCCTTTCCCATCACTCGAAGCACTTTTTATGATGGTTTCCTAACTTACGAATCCAACATTGCTCTGAAGAGGAACTGGGTTTTTTGGTGAAGGACAGGCTGAATAAATGCCAGCAGACATTTGTACGCTGAGTGATTATTCTGTGCTTGTTCGAATTTAGTCAACAACCTCAACAGAGTTTCACTGTGGAACATGCCTTTCACGCTAACCGCCCTCAGGTTTTGTCACATGGACTTCAAAAGCCGTCCCCTGACACTCTCTGGGGTTGGCACCTGGTAGATCAGAATGCTGCAAAATATCTCCTCATTATAGTTTGTCGCTCACATCAGCCTGATCCAGTGTCCCGTTGAAATGTTGAAACTCTTCCCTCAAATTCGCGTAGGTTGAGCTACTGCCGGAGTAATTATCGGTTGGCGTCTCTCTTCTCTCCATAAAATGAATCAGCGACAAAAGAAGAAAGTTAGCTTCGATGGACTTCCTCAGATTTCAGGCACTCGAGAGTGAATCCGCATTCCTTTTCAGCTTTACAACCTCTTCCCATTTCATTCGGGCCAAAATGACTCAAACCAGCTTGCCAGGAGGGTTTGTTAGCCGGGCTTTATCTAGAAACAATTACGAGTTGGTGCGTACAATCAAGCCTCTTCAATACACTCTTCTTGAATGGCTATTTTTACGCAATCTTGATCTTTTACAAGTATGCACGTACGCTTGGTGCTTAACGCGTGCGAATCAAGAAGTGCACTTTTTAAAACGCTGCGAGCCGTTTATCCTTGCTCTCTTCCACGTTGCCTGTGCCCCGACTTTTTGGGATTTGAAAGCTAACGGAATCGATGATGCATTTCGGTTCATTTCTGCGCATTTATGTCTGCACGGTAAACCCCGCTGTGGACTCGAAATCTCTTTGAAACGGCGCCGCAGATCGAATTCCCTGGAAATACCTTCACTCAGCGTGGTGCAACTCCAAACCAACGTGCCTCCACGAATCACTGGGTCGGTTTCTTTTGACTTCGTCATTTTTTAACCTTCTATTTGTTCCTAAGCTGCGGTTCAGAAACACTGTATAACGTGGTACGCCCCTTGGTTATGTTCACCGCAAACTTTAATGAATTCGTAAGTCAGTGGACTGGTAGCAGAATTAAAGAGTAGCGGTTTCTGTACCTTTTGTATCATGATACGTTGATTCGTAGAGCAGGCACAATATTGCTGGAACGGAAGGGCAGTTAGACTGTCTCAGTTGAGATGAACGGTGATGATCGGGACCGGCTGTAATACTGGAACCAGAGTTGGTAGAGCTTACATGGCGAGGATGATTATTTCATATCTTACAGAGGTGCATTGAGAGAAAGCCATGTCTAAAAAGACAGCCCTTTGGGACCATTCGTCTTAGTCATATTCGGAACCGACTTGCACGGATGGTCGGGCGTTTTGAGGAGGACAAGAAATCAAGAATCAAGTTATTATTGATCTAAAGGAAATCTAGTGAGGAACTATTCAGTTTCGTGAGACGTGCACTGTGAGGCCTTGGTCCTAACCACTGAACGGCCTCGGTGGAAATCAGTTAAAGGTTTTTGAGCAGTAGTTTGTCCTTCTGAAGGAAAGGGAGACCCCCTAGCAAATTCTTCTCAGGGTCTAACCGGAAGGAGCTACGGATAAGAGGCCTGAAACGGGAGGGAACAAACCGCCCATCAATTTGCTCAAGCGACACCGCAGCACTGCTGGTTTTTCTCACATTTTTATTCACGTTAAGACAACTCAACAGAGAATGCGAAGTGGTCGCCCGTTGACGCTTCTTTACGAGAACCGACGGAGGTGGAAATTCACTCAAACAGTAGGCAGTATTCCAAAAGTCCCCACTCTGTGTAAGCCCACACTTCTGGATAATGAGTGCTCGCTAGCTTGTCTGAGACTGGCTGAACAACACATTCAGATCTCCTAACAGAACGAAATTGGCATCGAAGGTATCCACTGACCACCAATTTTCAATGTAATCAACAAACAGTAGCAGCGGAGATGAAGTTTAGATGACAAGCGTGCTTAGTATTCCTAAAAATCCGACACGGTTTGAATCGAACTAACCGAGAGACGGTCCTCAACATTTTGTGCCAATTAGAAAATCTGCAGGTGGGGTGAGTCTAAGCACCCCAAGCAATTCTGAAACACGCAGACATTTAGGACACACGGCGAAACCCACTTCGCGTCTGTCAAGGGCTTTGCGGCAATTGGACAGATGCTTCGTCAGGCGAAATTTTTCCTCTGGACAGAAATGACGTCAAACTTTGGACAAAGTTGGCGGCTTAGAATGCATTTGGCAAGGAAGATTTATATCCGTAACCGTGGCATTCTTCAAGAACGGCTTGTCACGGACTGTGTGCGCATGCGTGCTTAAACTCTGCCACCGTTTTTCTCGAGGTAAAGTCAGCGCAACTGAGGGACCAGGTGGCTGCATCTGGGTGGGTTGCCATCCGATGTTCAGTGGGCTTACCTACGGGGTCACCTTGAGACTACCAGATGGTTGTTAATCCTTAACGCCTAGGGATTCTTCGAGCTACGTTCAGTCTACCCACGAGGTCCGTCGATAACCTGGATCTGGACTAGTCGCGTCTGTGGAGATGTGACAGTTTATGTATTCTAAGCCCACTGAGCAACCTACTCCGACCCAAAGAGGAAGACGGTTTCACCAGCGAGTTCTTCATTGAAAAAGTGCAACGATATAGGGAAAATATTAAAAAGCCAGAATAAAGAAAACAAGTTCCGTGAGCTTGAATCCACCAGGTTTATAAAGTACGAGACTATCGAATCACATAAGCACGAGTGAGTACAACAGGTGACGTAATAGCGGTGCCATAAAGCGTGGATTAAACCGAGGTATACTTGGAGAAAAGATTCGCAGTGAGTGGTAAGGACAAAAAACGCGCGAGAACAAGTTTGCCCAAGCCACATGACGCTTTAGTGAGATATCGATATCAACGTTCGCGGGAGGGATGATTTGTTGCACGCGTAATTCGAATAGCCGTGTCAGTGTCCGCAAAATATCTCGCGATAACTACCAAGAAGCCTTCAAATGTAAGAAGGATTGACCAGAAGGAACGGGGGCGTGGTCACAGGCTGTCCATCAAACACATGACAGCCGTCAAAAACTCAACCCGGAGAGCTACCTTAGCAGTATCTACAAGGGGTCACTCCCATCTTTGGGTACACGAGCTTGCATAAGCAGCTCGTTAGGTACTGCGACAGTGATCAGATAATAACTCACTCTAAGCAACGCATTAACTGTCCGAGAAGTGAGGTCCATCCCCTAAAATTAAACTGTTTTCATATGTGGTACGATAACCCGCAGTGCCGTCAAACACCACACGATGTTCATCGAATTTCTTGTAGTCAAACACAGGTTGATTTGGCATTTGTTGGCCCCTGACAAGCTGATTAGGCCCGGTCTTCAAATTGGCCCGTTCGGTTAACCCTTTGCTGATATGTGGCTGTACTGGAGCACACCTCATGTGCGTACTTCATCACACAACAGTCAGTTTGTTAAAAAGTTTGGCCTTTCAGAGCCGGTATTTAGTTGAAGACTGAAAGGACTCCACAACCCTTCAAAGTGAAAGAACCTCGGGATGACCCTTAATCGTGATGGCACAATCCTCAGCCTTGGTTCATGCCAGCCAATCTTCTTTTGAATAAAGCTTTTCAATGTCTGCCGTGTCATAAAATTCCTCGTTGTGCAGAAGTTCAATATATTTAATTGTGGAGGAATCATCTTTCGAAACAGTTCGGGGAAACGTGTGCTTTGGCGCCTCCCCCGGAGGACTCAAAATCACTCATTCAAACATAGTTTCACTCATAGGAGGCCGTCTCTGTCCATTGGCATTTTGATAGAGCATCCAATATGCCTCTGGGGCTACATAACCAACCAACACAGTGAACTCACTTGGCCAATCTCTCTAAACCAAATTTCCACCCATTGGTGCCACTGCAAACCCACATCTCAAGAGGAGCCACCATCACAAGGGTCAGACCTCTTTATTTCGTCCGTCTGCGTTGTTTCCTCCGTAGGCGACGGAGGTAACTTCAAGGTTTTTTGGTATACTTGGAGTCAAGTGTCCGGCAGATCCTAGTGATTATCAGGCACGACAAAGTTGCAGCAATACCACGTAGATCAACAAAAATTTGTTTGAGGAGGGTACATCTGAATTGCTGCAGAAGAAATTACAAGTTCTGCCCAAACCTGTCATATTTTTACACACACCAGAACCGCCCACAAATCATATGTACTTGTTACCGGAGCTTGCCGCAATACAAACTCCACTGCTACTGAAAGAGGGTTTCCATGCTGTTTGGCCCCGAAGTTACGTAGAAAGTGATGAAGACGACCTCGATAGCTGTTTCAATTATTTTTAATCCACACGATGCGCTGAGGCACGCGAAACGGATGTTCGATTGTCAAGCACTAGATTACCCATTGGATATATGAATATTTGATGAACTCGGAACCTCTTTAGGTGTGCACGCAAGTTATCATAAAATGGGGTTCACAGGACAATACTTGACATTAGCGGGTTTCAAGGCCCTCACTCAATCATTCCGTGTTTTCTTCTAGTCACCTTGCGATGGAGTTTACCGCCATCATTACCACTACTACTCTCTACAATTTATCGGAATCCATTAACCGCCACCCCCTTGCATTGTGAAACAAACTAGGGGGCTTGGCAAACTTTTCCACGTTCTCTGGCGAGCCGATTAATCCTGATTTCTTGGATCATTCAGATTATAAAGTGGACAGCAGTGCAAAGTTTGCACAACACTTGTATCTCATAACTTTCGTTGCCGTTCCCATTATTCACTCTCTCTGAGTGCACACGTACGCTCGATGCTGAAAACATGTGAACTGAAAAGATACGCCTCTCATAAGTCACCGATTGTTCGTTCTTCCTGCTCTCTATGCTGCGAGTGCTCCAATTCATGGGGAGTTGAAGATTAACCGATATCATGGACCAGTTCAGTCACTTGGGATGAGCTGTGTAAATGGCGGTCTAGGAGCTAAGCAAGTTGTTCGGCGGCTCCGCGCATTGCTTTGGGTCGAATGAAGTGCGGACCATGGGAGCCGTCCTTAAAACGCAGGAGCTTACAAAGAATAAATATTGACGAAGTAACCACAGGGTCAACGCCGTCTACCAGGTTGGCAGTTAGAAAGTGAGGAGCTAAATGGGTTTGAGCGAATTCCCAACCAACCAAACCTGTTTGTAATAAGTGCACCTGGGTCGGTATGGAGAGGGACTGCCGGGCGTGCGCACGATCTTGCCTGGCATATCTACACATTGAGATCGACTGCCACGTTTTATACCCGATCGGCTGATATTCCACAACCACAGCTTTACTTGCGCACTTCCATATTCATAGTGTATGCTGTTCGCCACATTCCACTGGAGCGGTCTGTATGTTGGCGACAGCAGATCGCTCCTCGTGATGAACGGGGGTTGCCTTTAGACCAAACTCATGCCCGGAGACCGTGACGCAGGCATTCAATAAACGTTGGGTAACATCCCACGTTTGCCTGTCTGCGATGACGACCGGTTCCAAAGCGGTTGTTTCTCAAAAACGCTTGACATACTTGGACGTTATCTTGCGTGCACTTCTGCGCATCACCCGACTGCAAACTGCGCCGTCGAATATTTCATCAGCAAATTAAAGCAGCCCTCACCGTCATTGTTCTAACCTACCGAAGGGAAACCCTGCTGATGTTTCGTATCAGCGACCGCGCGGCCCTCAAAGTCGAAGTCCACATCTCCATCACCGAGCTCCTTCGTGACCAACACCCGCGTGGTTCCTTCTCCGTGTGTTACTTCTGTTGTTCACTTTTAGTCCGCCGCGGGCGCACCCTGGCATGATACTTTCTGTGCCAAGTAGCTCGCTACACATAGACGCCATCTCCGTGCAACGGACAGGCGAGAAAAAAGCTACGAGATGTTTGTTTCCGAAAACCGGCAGAACTGCATACGAACAGGTTGAGTTTTTTTTAACGAGTTTAGCATGTCCAGCTTTTGCATGGTGGTTTACAACTCAAACACACAAGCTATCAACAATTATGGGGTAAGTGTGTGTCAGGATGTTTGGGTTGTTACTAACGGGCACGTATATTGACACCTATACGTGTTGACTCTAGACATGTTATCGTGTTCGCTGGCATGTCTGAAAGTACAAGGTCTATCCGTAAGGCGGTAGTTTTGATCGGTTCGAGAGGTGCGTGACTTAACATCATGCAAAACATGATTTTTTTCGTCAGATGTTATTAGGTCCGTTTCCGATGATAACGTCCTCAGACAAGTAGAGCTTGAAAATGGACATGACGTTCGTCATTGTTAGGAAAGTTTCTAAGTTTCGTTTGAATTGGTATTTATTCTTACTGGACCTAATTGCATACGGGAGTGTGTTCCAAATGTAGGATTATTCTATCAGGAGAAAATTTGAACGCAGTTTTTTCCGAGATTTAAGCGCTGCCAAGTTGAAGTCATTGTTTCTGAGGTTATAATTTGGCCTGCGTTGTAAGCTAATCGCGAAGCTGACTGTGAATTTACTGCCATAGACCAAACTATACACGAGTGAAAGGTTGAGCCTGAGTCACCGTAACCAGAGAGGATCGTGTACAAGCGTCCGGCAGCGTTCTCTGTAGCCCAGAGAAGATGGATAGCCCAATAAGCTTTTCGTGAATGCACGTTGGAGGCTTTCCAGAGTTGGCCTATCAGACTTGCGCAGTTGGCCATATATGAAAGTGCAGTACTCAAACTGGGGTCGCATGCATAGTTTATAAAGGTGCAGCAGGCAGGAAACATGAGTGTTTATTGTAACCTATCGTCCGTCTGGTTTTAGCGACTAAGAAAGATATATGTTCCGCGAAGTAGGATGGGTTTGAGTAGCGCAAACCCAGGTCACGTGCTGAGTTGACGGTTGATATGCTCTGACCGTCCAGCTTTATAGAGCCATCTGATAGGTGACAACCATGCACAACGGTAGTGGATTTATTGGCTGAAAATTTCATCAGCCAAGTTTGAAAACCAAAACTCTAATGACATGAGGTCCTTCAGTATATTTTCCAAACATGCACTCAGATTGCCAGGAGGGAAGCTGTGAACAAGTTTGATATTGTCAGCGAATGAGAATAGCTTACCATGCTTGATAAATTGACACAATCAGCTTCTTAGGTGTAGTGGCAAGTGTATCCTCAGGGTGTTAAATGACGGCGCCATACTCAGCAGCTGAAAACAAGTTTTCACCTCGGTGAAATCAACCGACTCAAAAACAAATGGCAGCTTGGTAAACACTGTCGTAGCACTACACCTGGCGAACCTATAAAGGTCATGAACCAACTGAATGTAATCCGAGCTGTTCGCAGTCCAAAGTTTTCACGTGCTTCCAACCCTCCTAGGCACGTTCTATAAACCAAGAAGTTGCAGTAGAAGCATCGCACGCAACGCTTGTAACGCGGACAACCTTTGGACATGCTCCACAGTTTGGCGGCGCCAGCATGACTGAATGGATGATTCAGGCGATCCGCTAAAACAAAGTAAATTGAGATAGATATCTACAGTGCCCACAGCGTCGGAATAACTCAACTTCAGCTGGCACTTCGAACCAAAAGTTTGAACTCACGAGGCTTGGGTTTCTTTGAGAAATTTCCTGTCCTTCCCTCTAATAATGAGCACGGAACTTTCAGGTTCGGCGTTAACTTCCGTCTCCGACACTAGGTTGTTTTCTGATACCGCTACCAATCTCAAGTCACCTGCATTTTATGTTTAGAACCCCCGTGTTTGGTTCACGTTGGTGGAACCATTTTTACACTGTCATCAAGTTGCTCCACGCGTTCTCTTGCGTGGTCAAACAGCCGTTCCAAACACTGCTTCTGAGTTAGTCAGTTCACTCCGCCGCGAGCCAGGCGTGGTGCCGCACGATAAAATCCTGCCGGCGGTGCCAAAGCGTATTACGGCGTCAGAAGAGTTCAAGTTCCAGAAATTACCTTCCAGCGTCGGACTGGGCACCAGACTCCCTCTTACTCGCTTAGCAGTAGGAGATTCCTGACCAGCGACAACAATGAACATGACCTTATCCCCAGGCAGATGTGAACCAAATACACCCCCCAATGCCACAGACATTTTCTGAGTGCAGATCCCACACACTCCGTTGCGTAAGTTATCGGAGACTGCCGACAGATCCCAGAAGTGTCTCATTGAGCATCCCATCAATCACGTGTTCGACATTCCTACTGACTCTGATCCACTTCAAGACAGTGTTCAGAAGCTCGGGCGTCGGATATCTCAGGAAACCTTTACCGCGATTAACTCAGCTGGGTGCCTTTTGAAAAGCCGTAAGAACTCGCACTGTTGACGTCGTTCTTGTTTGTGACCTGCTACATCTACGTACCCATCCCATAACGTCTGTCACCATCACGGCCGTTTTGGCGGCAACACCCACAAATGCACGCTGCCCTGTATGTTTAGGAGTTCGCTTTCTGGAGGCCTTACGAATCACGGAAACTGCCTGGCCAGCCAGTAATGGCGCCGCTGACCAGTCCAACAGTTATGTTTCAGGTCCACGATAACTTAGCCAGACTTCGATTCCCTGGTCATACAAGTACATAAGTTTTTGTTTAACCCCTGGGCAATGTTGAAAGTGATCTCAAGCATGTGGAATACATCATACGGGCGGCCAACAATTTTAAACTTGACCCACGACCAGCATCTTCTGTTGATCCCGGACGCCTAGTGGTTGTCCGAGCAACGTTTAGTCTTCTCGTAACGTCTATCGATATGCTGGATCCACGATAGCCGCATCTGTAAGTAACGAGCGTCTATAAGTTCTGGGTCTGTCGAGCAACCGATTCGGACCCAAAGGGGACGACGGTTCTAATAGTGAGTTTCCCGTTAATAAGGTGCTAATGTTCAAAAACGATATGATAAACCAAATAATGAAAGGCAACAACAAACCTCGATGCTGACCCCACCAAATATACAAGTTCCAAGACTAACGGTTCGCGTAAATATAATCGAATGCAACATTCGCGTAATGGCGAGGCGGTCAAGCGAGAATGAAACCAGGGTATCTATAAACAAATGTCTGACATAGCAAAGTAAGGAAGGAAAACTACGTGGAACCAAGTTCCTACAGGCAAACGGTACCAATATTTGATAGTACATCAACATCAACATTCACGGAATAAATGGTTTGTCAAACGCGTAACTTGAGTGGTAGTGTCAGATTGTAATAAAGGCTCGTAATCGGTTAAAAATCCTAGCGTAAGAAGACGAATTGATGAGAAGGAAATAAATAAGGCAGGAAACGTGGCCACCAACGTTTTATTAACATATAGCAATCATTAATCATTCACGCAAGCAGACACTTCAACATCTACTGATGGTCGACCCCGGACTGCATCGAATTCTTACTTAGACCTTTATAATCGCTGACGCCTAATATCTAGTAGTTGACGTCCAGTTGCTCACGAAGTACGGTCTGGTCGCTTAATTAAGCTGCCGAATAATTGTAGACAAAACCACTATTTCGGGCGTTTACGATGAAGCCACTGCCGCCAACTTGACCGGAATTCGAACGGCTTCACCTAGAACCGACCAGTATGTGGTGCTGCCCATGTGATCTCCGGAAATTTATCAGCCTTTACCGAATACCACGGTGCGGAATCATAACGTTGCTAGTCACATTACCACCGAGGAACCATCCAAATCTGCGTGTCTACTCTAGTTGCTACCCAATAGGCTGAAGGTACTCGAAGTGGAACACGCTGACTCGCCGCGTCTGCACACCATTTGTATCTCCGAAGGCTCAAGACCATCGCTTTCGCACACGAGCTCCAAAAAGACGGCGCTGGTCTGGAGTCCACATGGTGACTACCGAACACTGAGTAACGCAACCGTTCCGAGTCGCTTCCCAATTCCCCATATTCACCATCTTCCTATTAGACTTACCGAGAAGGAAATCCCCTCTGTAAGATTTGGTCAGGACATACCACCAAAACTCCATGGTTAACGACAGTTAAAACGGCCATCACAACAACTTCCGACTTATCAAACTTCGTCCGTATGTCTTTGACCTCAAAAACGCCGCTCGGACATCCTGACGCCCCATGGACTAAGTTCTATGAGGATTGGAATTTGTGTTCGTCCACATTGAGGAAGTGCTTGTTGACAGCCCCGGTCCCCGAAAACACACGTTCTACTCACAATCCGTCTTTAGCTTTTAAACCTCCATGGTGCCACCAAAAACACAGCTAGTTGTCTTTGGTGCTTCCGCTATCAACTTTCTCAGTCACCTCGTCGACAAAAATGGCAGCAGAGGGTACTGACGCGGCTTCCGACTGTCTACTGTCTCCATCTAATACAGCCCTCGTCGAATTTTTGGGACTGTCAGTAATTATCACCACTTCGTCCATAATTGTTACGATGTACTGAAGCCTCCGAGCGATGTACTGGGGAATGACCCCAGAATGTTCGCCTTCGCCCCCAGAAACTACCGTCAAGCAGGTCCTGGAGAACGCTACATCCCTTGAATACCTGAGCACTAGCAAAGAAGTAGAGATGTTTTTGGAAACCCGTGCATCTCAGTCCACTCTTGGTGCTGTTCCGCAGCAAGCCACCGGCAAGCAGGTCCGACCGCCATCTTTTTACTCCCGAAAACTACAGACTTTCCAAACCAAGTGGTTTTCAATAGAGAACTGTTGGCTATCAAGAGCGCCGTGGTGCACTGCCAACATGTCAGAGGGACGTCGATTTAGCGTACCTATTGGTCACGGGTCCTTAAAACACTCCGGAATTTCCCCCGAACTGGCACTGTCTGAGAGAATCCCGTCACTCGGGCTTTTTCTCCCAGTTCACGATATAATTCCGTTACACTGATGGACCAAGCAACCTAGCGCAGATGGTTTATCCCACGTATATGCTCAAAACATCCACTTATAAAATCCATTCGGAAGCCGTGGCTTTGTCTCAATAAAGCGATGCGAATTCTGTTCAGCTACACTCTCACTCGCTTTTGAGTTCCATTCACCTGACGCTTTTGCGCTGATTCCAAAATTCACTTTGGTATCGCAACCAGTGAACCCCTACCCTGTCCCCCCTAATAACCGGCGAAATATTTATAACATTTTCATTCTCCCTCTCTTTCTAGTATCTGTTCCACTATCAAGTTAACAAGTGACCGTTTCGTTTGACAGAACGTGCACCAGGAGCTGCGTGGAGGTTTCAACCACCGGCTTCCGTGTCAGCAGTGTAAGGCACACTGCCAGACCAGCACAACACCTGGCACGTTCAGTGCACCGGACGCCCGCTTGAAACATGTTCACGTCGATATAGAGGTCCACTTCATACTCGATCGGTTCTACTCATTTGCTGCCTTGCATTGATCGCTTCGCACGCTGATCGTTAGCAAAGCCCATACTCAGCATCTCAACCCAACAAATAGCACGGAGGTTTTTGGCAACCTAGTTGTCCAACTTAGATGCACTTACTTTCACCACCATGGAACGAGGCTCTCAGTTTACGTTCACGGCGTTTCGTGATCTACAACACTCAATCATCCGTGAAAACTTCCGGGAAACGGTCTACTACCAAGCGACCACAGGCTTAGTGAAGCGCTTCCATCGTCAAAATAAAGCCACGAACCTCGCCAAGAAGCCCGATCCAAGATGACCTGAAAATCTACCGTTGATTATGTTAGGGTTCACTGCGTTATCTCGGGACTATAAAACTTCGTTCAGTTAGCGTTCAACTGTGACCGTCCGCCTTATCAATTTCCCTAGGCAAACCGCATTAACCACCTTTGCTCTTGCACCAGGTACTGCTATCGTCTCCCTCACTCTAATTCAATCTGAGCCCAGTAAATCTCCAACTGGCAGAATTGGTCATTTTCCTCCCATAATCCTTCCTCAATAACTTACAATTCCTGTCGTTTCTTGATGCAAGTACAGCCTTTTTCTTCGACCCGATAAATGAGCACTGGTTTGGTTGAGTTCTGTTTCGTTTTACCATCCCACATTACTGGGCGGTGCCCAGTCGTCGACTTTGTTGTGTGGGTACATCCTTTATTCGAGTCAAGGTGAGAGGTTTAATTTTCTTGTATACTCATCTAAATAGTTTTCGCAAGCACCTTCCAATCAACCTTTTTAAAGACAGAGTATCTCCGCTACCGTTGGATAGCGAGAAAGACTTCTGGAACGACGCCTTGCCCGTCATTCCGTGTGAACTGAAATCACTGGCGAACGGTTCAGTATCTACCTCTCATTTTTCTTAGCATCCGCAACAGTATTATGAAGGATGTCGGCTACTATTCAGCTGAGATAGTCTTCAGAAGCACCTAATGCTTACCCGGCGATATTTCCACGGATTTCGGAAACGCCGGTGCAATGGATGCAAGTTTTCAAATGACACGTTTAAAACTGCATTTGCACAAGCGGGAGCCAGCAGCGACGAGGAGGACATCAAGGTGGACTTAAGTACTTCAAAAAATGCTCACGCTCTCCTCCGTGTTCTTCAAAGTTAACGCGCAGAATTTCCTTCAGCTGCTCTACAACGGTCCGTCCAGTTCGATTGAACGCAAAGATATCTCGTCATCAATTTTGATGGCATTCATGAGTTGGTGAGCTTTGACCCTTTAAGAGCGGTCTATTTGAAACCCTCTGACACGCTCCCTCTCCTATGACTATGTACAACACTTTGTCCTACCCATACCCTCCGAAAAACCCACCCGACGATCACCACAAATATACACAGAGCCCCCTACACCCGCTAAGTTTATGCATTTATTTCGCCTCATTTAAAAAAAAACACGTTGCAGGGGACAGCGTAATTCTCACGTCCGTTTGATATGTTGCGTACAGTAATGTCATTGATTTTCTTTCCGATCGTCATGTATCCCAGCCAGCGCTCAGGATGGGAGGTCTGTAGCGTTTGCACGGCACGTTATACTTCAAAGATTTATTTGTTTTCGCGGCTTTGAACCTTAGCAAGCGTATATTTCCATCTGGTGTTCAGACCATGGCGATCAAAATTATACAATTTTACGTGGATCGCGGGTCGTGCGTTGCCTCTCCACTCCTTGTCGCCCGTTTGCCCATTTTTGGGTAGTTGGAGGCTTAGGGAATCAAACATCTACTTATGCGGACTTTTGGATTCGCCTATTTATCGCGCCCATCTATGGCATGGGATGAAATCTCTTTGAAGTAGCACAACGGACTGAATCAGCTGGAAATATTTCCATTCATTGTGAAAGATCTCTAAGCCAACGCAAAGGTACGAACTGTTTTGAGTCGGTATTTTTTTATTTTCACTGAATTTCAGCTTCGTGCAAGTACCTCAGTTGCATTTAGTGTTTAGATTCACCAAACGGCTAGGATATTTATATATTTCTCTCCTACGCCAACGTCATAATGAAAATGGATCAGCGGAGAGGTTATGGTGCTCTGCATCGAATGGCTCACTACAAACCTTCGACCGTCAATTACTCCGTAATCTTAGTCGACTTGTAAAATGGGGTTATTCTTACGCAGAATAACGGGAAATTTTCGGTCTTCCAGAAAAAAGCCCTCAAGGGTCGTGCCCGGAGCATATGTACATCGGCTCCATTACCATTTGCAGATCATGCGGCGGGACCGAAATCCTTAACTCGTTAAATTTCGTTTATATTATCTCACAGTGGACAGCTGCTGAAAATATAATACACAGAGGATCACCAATACATTAATTTTCTATTCAGAATCACATGGAAACTGAAATCGTTAGCTTCCGACTGGAGCACTGTGTGTAGAAACCAGCTGACATTATGAACAACATCTACGAATACAGCACACGCCGGCAGGGGCAACTGCACCATCCGGTTAAATTCGTAGAGTCGACAGTTCATAGTCATATTTTGTAATTCAGTATTGTACTTTTTCTATACATCGTCTCGTCGAATTCAATTGTACACTTGTTTGAAAGTATGATAATCTCTGGAATTTGATTGGTAGCAATAATAAGCGGAAGTTACCATACACCGCCTTTGTCTTCTTTTTTTGCGTGGATTTTTGTATTGGTGAGGTAGATGTGCAGTGAAAAATCCAGATGCGCATACTTGCCGATCCACCGACGCTCAGCGCCCATCACACCGTTCCGCATGTGGAGTTATCTATCGTTTGTCGCCCGAACCTACTCCCTGGTGCTGTCATTCTCTCATATGATGACCTATTCAATCCAACGCGCTCTGACTTGCCGGTCAGTCGTTGAAAAGATTTTACGCCTTCCGTCTGATTTGCACGCATACCTTCAGCATATATCCGTTACCGTTACAGCTGTTTCTCGGTCATATCATGTTTTAGTCATTCCTAAAATCTGACTGATTAGGCCACCGTAACCTATGCTGAGAACAACTTTCATATTGTTCTATAACAGGCAGTTTCGTTGTGAGTAGTATACTACTCACAAGTAGTGTATTACCCACAGGCGAAATTCAGGAACAAAAGGACAAGCCTCGAACACGATGGACAAGAAGAGACTATCGGAACAGTGTGTACATGCTGTGTGAGAACGTTCACCAAGGCGAATGACAACGCACTGTCACCCAATGTATGTGGGTGCATGTCCGTCGTGCAAATGAGTGTACACGTTTTTGGTTCAGTTTTTGACATGACCTGTACGGAAGTTTGCGCAATAAACCAACTTGTTGGCCAAGCGTCTTTTGCGGACACAACAACTGGTGCCGTGACGAACGCGAGGATGAAGATTCCCTGGCCACAGCCGTTCGAAGATGGAGACGTCCGGACGTTCCTGGAGGACTTGGAGGACGTGGCCGAAGTGGTCGGAGTCAAGACCGACCGTGGGAAGCTGGCTGCCCTGCGGACGCTGGTGAAGGGCAGGGCGAAGGCGGTGCTGGACGCAGCGCGAAGAGGCCCTGCGAAGATGGAGTGGGCCGCTGCGAAGGAGACGCTGGTGGCTGCGTTTGACAGCCCGGCCGACCGCCAGGAGGCCATGCGGCGGTTCAAGGCGGCCAGGCTTGGACAAGGAGCGGACCCGTCCGTGTTTGCCACCACTCTGCAAGGTTTGCTGGACAGGGCTCTGCCAGGATTGGATCAAGAATCACGACGGCAGTTGTTAACGGAGCAGTTTATTGAAGGTCTCCCGATGGAGGTTCGCGACCAAGTCCGTATTGCCCATGTCGCCCGGCCGATGGACCTTGACGATCTGGCGAAGGTGACACGGGAGTTGGCAGTAATGTCCGTGGCCTCAGTGGATTCAAACAGCAATACGGACAAGAAGACATTGGAGGTAATGCAGAAGGCAATGGAGCAACTCGCAGCGGATGTAGCTGCCCTGAAAACAGCAGCACGGAAGAACGATCAACCAGGAGGCTGCTTCATCTGTGGAAAAAAAGGACATTGGAAGAAGGATTGCCCAATCCGGCGGTCTCAGAGGTCTAAAAATAAAGTGTTTCGTGATTGTTCTTTTTGTTGGGCGGGTCGACTAGTAATGGGAGCGATTGAGAAGGGGGCCGTACATACAAGGGTTGAAGTTGATGGAGAGGTAGAACAGTGTTTAGTCGATACAGGGGCAGCTATTTCGTTGATTGCTCGTGCCGAAAAGCAAAACCTAGAACCGACATCCATGATGATCAAGACGGTTGGAGGTCATAGTCTACTGGTTGACGGTGTGAAAGAATGTGGGGTACGTATCGGCGGCCATATCGTAAAGCACCGTTTCATTGTGTCCCCAGAAACCAGGCAAACGATACTCGGAGCCGATTTCCTCGCTGCAACAGATGCCGTGATTGACTTGAAGCTCAAGAAGTTGTCAACCAAGTATGGCTCCCTGACGCTCATAGGACAGCGAAAGGATAGCGTCAACCAAGTACGCAAGGTTAAAACCCCCAGTTGCACAGCCCCCCTGCTCCAGTCCACGGTCGAGAAATACGCGGAAGTATTTACGACTGACGATGATCCGTACGGATTTTGCAACTGGATTGCCCATGAAATACCAACAACCGGAACATTTCGACCTCACGGGCCCCGCAGGATACCGGTTCATCTTGAGGAGGAATTGAGGAGACAAATACAGAACATGCTGAGCGAGGATGTTATCGAAGAAGCCAACAGTCCGTACAACTCGCCTGTTCTCCTGGTGAAGAAGTCCAACGGGAAGTACCGCTTTTGTGTGGATTTTAGACGGCTGAATGAGGTAACACAGAATACAGTCGTACCAATACCGTCCGTCGCTGATATTTTTGACAAGCTACAGCAGGCGAAATTGTTCACAGTTTTGGACTTACGCTCCGGATACTGGCAAGTACCAATTAAACCCACAGATCGTGAGAAGACCGCATTCACGGTAGGCGAAAAACAGTATCAGTTCAAGCGCATGCCGTTTGGCCTATCCGGGGCACTGTTCACATTTCGGCGCCTGATGGTTCAGCTGGTAAAACGACTGGATAATGTGGCGGTATACGGAGATGATATCGTAATATACAGCAACACGGAATCGGAACATGCTGCCCATATAGATGCTGTCTTGAATCGCATTAAGAACTCAGGACTGCGGATCAATGCTGATAAGTCACAGCTCGGACGATCATCGGTGGTGTTACTGGGACACAAGGTGGGTCAAGGTGAAATCAAGCCTCTGCCGGAGAAAATACTGACAATTAGAGAGGCCGTGGCTCCGAATTCCAAACGAACCCTGAGACAATTTTTGGGTCAAGCGGGGTACTACAGTCGGTTCGTGAAAAATTTTCACTCCATTGCATCGCCATTGTACGAACTCCTTCGAAAAGACAAGAAATTTGAATGGACCGACGATGCCCAGAGGGCGTTCAAGCGAGTGCAACAAGCGATGAACGAGCAACAACTGACGTTGAAACTACCGAACACAAAAGAAACGTTCATCGTAGCAACAGATGCCAGTGACCGTGGCATTGGGGCAGTACTCAAGCAAAAGGAAGGAGTAATCGAGTATGCCAGCAGAGTCCTGACTCCAACGGAGCAGAAATATTCGACTATTGAAAAGGAATGTTTGGCAATCGTCTGGGCACTGGACAAGTGGAGGCCATACCTGTTGGGTCAACAGTTCCACGTGGAGACGGATCACAAACCCCTGGAATGGATCATGACTGCGAGGGACCCGAGAGGCAAATTAGCCCGATGGGCATTACGTTTACAGGAATATGACTTCACGATCAACCATGTGCCTGGTTTGAGCAATTGCGTCGCGGATTTTCTTTCTCGACCACAAGTAGACGACGAACTCCCCAAAGTGACCGTTGGAGTCAACGGCTTAATAATGGAGCAGGACCCACAAACGCTAGTACGCCTACAACGTCAAGATAAGGTCCTCCGGAAAGTGATTGAAGCTCTGGCAAGAGGCGTGAGAATCCCCACAAATACTAAGGATGAGGAGCTGAAAATAATCGCATCCCAATGGAAAAGAGTTGGCTTAAACAGTGCAGGCGTATTGACATGGCAGCGTGGCGTTGGGCACCCGTGCGTGGTAGTCATCCCGAGACAACTGAGGAGGAAAGTGGTGGCAGACTGCCATGAAATGGCACACACCGGATGCACTAGGACGTACGATCTGTTGCAACAAAGAGCATATTGGCCGAAAATGAAAGAGGATGTGACAACTTACGTGCTTGCATGCCAACAGTGTCAGTTACTGAAAAGCGACAATCGGGGAGCCCAACAGCCCTTACAACCAATACCAGTCTCCGAAATCGGTGAACTCTGGTCTATGGATCTTATGGGCCCATTTCCACTGAGCGCCCGCGGTAACCAGTACGTTCTGGTCATGACGGAACACTTTACCCGTTGGATCGAAGCGACTGGCGTTCCGGATCAGAAAGCATCTACGGTGGGAGATATGGTGATGAAGCACATTGTAGCAAACCACGGTGTACCAAAGGCGATCTTGACGGATCAGGGACCATGCTTCGAAAGCGATGAGTTTCGAACACGCATGCAACAACTGGGAATCAAGCGCATCCGAACGACGCCGTATCACCCACAAACGAATGGCCTAACTGAGCGTAACAACCGAACGGTCAAAGAATGGTTATCAGCCAAAGGAGGAGACTGGGAGTCTGCGTTGCCACTAGTGTTATTGGCCTACCGGGCGTCTGTGCAGGCGAGCACGAAGAAATCTCCATTTCAATTGATGTACGGTAGAACCCCTCGACTTCCGGTGGATCAGGACATTGGGGTATGGCCAGAGTGCATTGATTCCACTGAAGAATTGGTAACCGAAAGAGAAAGAGCCCAACGAAATCTGAAAGCATCGCAAGCACGCACAAAGGAGAAATCCGCAAGGCAACGGTTCGGCAAGACTAGAATGTTCAACCTAGGAGAACGGGTGAAATATCGAGACCATCGGAACACCGGTGCCAGCGGGCCAGGATCAAGAAAACTTTTGCCTAAATGGAAAGGTCCGTATTTGGTAATATCCAGACGAGGCCCAGTATACACGATCAAGAAGGACGGCGAGACGAAACGAGTGCACGCCAGTGAGTTAGCAACGTGGCACGAGATGCCGGCGCGACGAGCCAGAAGATCAATAATCCGGGAGGAAACACCGCGTCGATCGGAGAGGATTCGTCGACAAATGCGAAGGAACCAAGGAACCTCAGAAGGGGGAGGAGTGCTGTATAACAGGCAGTTTCGTTGTGAGTAGTATACTACTCACAAGTAGTGTATTACCCACAGGCGAAATTCAGGAACAAAAGGACAAGCCTCGAACACGATGGACAAGAAGAGACTATCGGAACAGTGTGTACATGCTGTGTGAGAACGTTCACCAAGGCGAATGACAACGCACTGTCACCCAATGTATGTGGGTGCATGTCCGTCGTGCAAATGAGTGTACACGTTTTTGGTTCAGTTTTTGACATGACCTGTACGGAAGTTTGCGCAATAAACCAACTTGTTGGCCAAGCGTGTTTTAAGGACACAACAATATGAGGCACACACGAGAAGCGTTGCAAAACTTGTTTTTGAAGCAACCAACCTCTATGGAAAATATCGTTTTCACTTCTGCCGTTGAACATTTTGATTAAGGCTTTTTTACAGCAGGGTGGAAAACTCGCACTACTAAAGCCTAGCAGCAGCTGAAAGTTGTACATCCAAGTGCTGATAGGAAGCATCGTGTACACTAGCTATATACAGTGATTTTTTATGGGCGTCATACAAACTCACTGTAAATATGAAGAATGTGGCGAAGTTGACGGAATTATCTTCAGAAGGTTTTCAGTAGCAGGCAGGAGCACTTTGTAAATTTCTACGTTGCCTCTTATGGACCGTAGACGGTAACAACCGTCCGATAATATCTTTCCCGATCACTTCTAAGAATAACAATCCGTTAACGGGTAATTACCTAGAATATTGGCAGGGGAACAGATGGAGTGTACGATTCAGATGGATAACTACCCTACGAACGTAGTAACATGGCTTTGACGGTTGGTCACTTCATTTGGTGTAAATCGCAATGCACTATGGTCAAGGACTGCGATTTCACGCGCAAAATTGATTCTCTGGAAGATGGGAATGTGTATTTCAATCCGTAATTCCTCACGAAAGCATTCTTATAACGAAAAATCTATGACGAGAGCTAACATTACGCTTGAACCGAGAGGACTGTAAAATTTCCTCCCCATCAGAAGTGGGACTATGAGCGATTTTTTTAGGTGGAAACGAACTTTCTCGTCACAACAAAACTATTAAGCTCAAGTTTAAGATTTTCTTGGAATACGTATCTTGAGCATTCGCAAAAATGTGACAACTAATATCTTGCGTTTAGCCGGCCGTTCCCAACTTGTTTTAAAATGAAGCACTTTGCCGGCGACCTACACAACTGCCTCAATAGACCCCGTGTACTTCCATTACATTGTGTAGTTCAGTGAGTTGCAGAAGTTAGAATAGTTAATCCTCAACCAACTAGCCGTCTTCAATTTGCTTTGGCCTTCTCTGAACATCCCGGAGGCCTGCACAATTTCCCTCTGATTTTTCAACTCATTTTGGTTTCATTTCAGCCCCCCATATTCCTTTCCCGATAAGGGGAATATGTTAGTCTGGCACCTTGTTTGTATCTTGTGTATCAGTGTTGTTAATAGCTGTCCTCTTCATCTTTTGTCAGTTTTGTTTTCCTTAGGTTGACGATGCATGAACAGTAAGGACTTAACATAAGCTGATGGTAAAATTTTGACGGCACAGCTAGTGAAAGCATTAACGACGTGCAGTCAGCCCAGCCATCGGCACAGTGTATAAACCGCCTCTGGCGCCAAGCGTGTGGTCCGAGGTCCTGCGCACCACTGTCCTCCGGGTAGTTGCGTTCAGTTGCAGCCGAGTAATGGCAGCACAGACTGTCAAAACCCGTAGCGTTGACTCCGACAGTTAGTTGGCCTCTGGCGTACTGGCTGTAGAGTTCAAAAACCTCACGCTGGGGGTCGGCCTAACGGGGAGTGTACAGCGGTGTACTAGTTAACGAAAACTGCACAATCCATTTCATTTGGATTTACGCATCATTAGCGAGTTGTGTGCGGTAAAACGGTTGAGATTAACTTTCTTTGACTGCCAGCGGACATGCCGTAATCAGTTCCAGGCTGATCTGTGGTGTCTCGAATACCCAGCTTCCCAAATTTTGTTATTTCACAAGAAGAGTACAGCTGTAGCGCTGACCTATCAAACAAATGGATATTTTCCATTATTTCCTTGATTACGTAAATAGAGGTCAAATTTGCCCCGAACCGGTGTCTTATAGCAGCGAGAAGTCAGTATGACGAACACAAGTGAAAACCATCATTGACTGTCCATATTCTGAGGTGTCTACGTTCCCTCATCCCAGCGGATGTATATACATGTTTTTTACTGAACACCTTTTCTGTTAGATCTTGATTGTCATTATGACGCAGAGTGCAGTCTTATTGTTTGCGCCAGTTCTATCTGCGATTTTGCGAACCGTGTGCACCACTTACTAGGCACATGGTTCAGGCTTGTTTGCGTTGCCTAATTTTACAGGTTTCTCGTCAGAAGCTTTATGTCGGATGAACGCCGCCGCGGGTCTCCAAACCACACAAAGTTGGTTCAAGATCATGGTGTGTAACGAAAGCTGCGCGCTTCGTTTGCTTGTCACGTTACCTTATTCATGACTCTGGAAACATTGAACTTTAGTGGCCACACACATTTCAACCAAATTTCAGATATGTTCAGCACATTCTTAGAAACGCAAAAGTCTAATGTCAATATAGGCTGCAGCCGCCTTCAGTATCAGTAGGCCGATTTCACCTACGGATTTCCACATTTTCCCAATTTATTATCAATGTTTATGTTGCCAAAGACTGTGCACTAATTGAGTGATTTAAAAGGCCTACCAAAAGTGAATGAAGGGAGTTATCAATTGTAACAATAATTTTTAGGGTTTTACGGATACGTCCCAACTTTAACAAAATCTACACAAGTTGCGCCAACATCAGTGGTTAATAAGCAGACCACTGACAAACTGCGCAACCAGCTTGTTGCCGCCTATGGTGACTGAGACGAAACGAACAATCAGCACGCTTGTGTAATGCCAATTCAATCAAACGCCTCAGCTGGTTAGAGGAGCCCGACGTCATATCAACGTTTCCTAAGACGAAAGTCTGGGTACTTATCAACCCTCTACAGCCTACTACCCTTCCCATTTAGAGAATGAGTTACGGTGCCACGTGCTAAGTTTGGTGCGCAGTTCCGACTCTGATACACCTCAAGTGCCTCGCCAACTCATTAGAAGGGGGTTGTCACCTAGGTTAACCAAAAAGGCGGTGACAGAACCAATGCAAGTGAGTGCCGCCGAGCAGCACTGCCTCTGGTGTGATGGAAAGCATACTGGGTGATGGTATAAAAACACGACCTAAATCCACAAACCTCTTGGCAGGGTATTAGCACTTATTTCGGAAAGGTTACTTGTACACCACTAAGTCACAAGCGGTAGCTGACTGCTAGACCGCGTCAAAGGGAAAGTGCCACCTAGTAGGTTTTGCCTTTCTAGACTTCACCAAGGCCTTCGAAGGAGCAAATCGCACCCCTCGACTCATTAGTAAGTCTTCCGAATGGACTCAACGCCACTTACCACGCAGAAGGTGTGCCATAAATGTCGATAGCGGGTCTCCAACCGCGTCTGATAATTGTGTGGGCGGGTGCGAGTCTCCGTCCTGACCTTTTGCTGTTCCTATTATTTGTGGACCACCTTCCAGACGTGAGGAAACCACCCGTGTACCTGTGCGCAGGCGTGCCATCTGCCTTACGCTCTCCCGGCATTTCGACCTACGGTGTGTAGGCATAGGTGCACCCGGGTCTGGCGTCATGCCGGCTGCGACCAGATAGCGTGATCATAACGTCGCGAGGCCAGATGTGATATTTCGATGGTCTGCCCTTCCAGGCGCGCGTCTTGCCATCGTCATGAAAGTCACTTATTCCGCCTGGAATCAACACCCTCCGGGGCAGTTCAACAGCAAAATAGTGAACAAAATGTCAAAATAAATCAACAAAACCTGGAATAGTAATAACCGATTTACTTATGTCCATCTTCGTGGCAAATTCGGTGCGGTCATGGTGGACACACCACCTGATGAGTCAGGCTCTAGCATAAGTCGATGGTTCGGATTCAGCGCGGAGAATCCCTGTAGCACATCAGAAACCTCTGTTGTTGATCTGTCGTTTAGCCTCTCGACTCCATTTGCTGAAGTGCCCATGATTCCATTTTTCTCTGTCTGGCCACTGAGTACTGGCAGAGGGATACAACGAATAGAACGCATGATACCTTCTTAAATTTATTCGTGGTTTGCCTTTGGTGGCAAAAACGTTCAGCCGCAGCCATGTTCCACCAGTTTAATAGCAGTCTTATCCAGATTCCATTGACCGAGACATTCCGTAATCTTTCTCTCACTTGCTTGGAGGTTGGTTCCGTTGTCACTGTAGGCACACACGGGGTATCCACGTCGCTATACAAACCGGAGAAGGCACACAAAAACGAGTCCGTTTCAATGGTATGCTATCAGTTTGCACTGCACACATCGTCAAGCAAGTAGAAATGTACGCCACGAAAGTGCCATGAACGCGTTTGACCACTGAGAGGCCGACGAAGTCTGTAACAGCGGCCGAAACGGGTTGACGGTCTGGGGGAAGACGATCCTCCAGCATAAGCGCCATAATGTGTCCACCATGTTGGGAATACCAGCGTCTAAAGTGCAAGCAAGTGCTCAGCGCACGATGTAAAATTGCCTGCTCATGAGAAATCCAGAACCAAGTCCTAGGTCCCCAGAGAACTCGAGGTGTACCAACGTGCCCATTCGTCCTATGATAATGCAGTGTTATCAGATCTATAACAAACTGACTGCCGGCTGCTCAGTTCCGGACTAGGTGCCCATCCCAATCGTCCTCCAGCTTGCAATGATCTATCATGAACAAGTGGGTTCAACGACCCCAAAAACCCAGTATTCTGCCTAAAAAGCAGATAGCGTGCCGATAGTTGCTGCACTCAAGACGGCATAGGATTACGTGGGAACACACTCACGCCGATCAAGCCTTATCGCAAGTACTTCAGTGCCCCCAGTTGCCTTACAGAGATATCGTCGTCCAAAGTGGCTTGATGATGGCGCGTGACGCGGTGTAACCGTGCAACTTTCCGTAGTAATGTGCTCTCTGAACAAGACGACGAAAGGTAGTTAAACTGATTGGCACTTCGTAGGGTGGTGAACACCCGTGGATGTTGCTTGAGTGTTGAATATGTTGTGCCTGTTACGGCCACCAACTGGCTCCTTTCACGAGGATTCCGCAATTTTGAACCACCCACTTGTTCTTTGATCCTTCGGAGGCATAACGTGAGACTTTGAATCCGCATAACTTTGCTTGGTGCCTGCGTGCCACCAATCGCCCATACTAGGTAGGTCGTGTATATATATAACCGATCGGTGAGGAACGCTTCAAACCAACTAGATGTGTTACGGATGACGTGAAGAGCAGCAATGAGCCTGCCCTTAACGTCATCGATTAAACTTCCTTCAGTAACTCATCTATGCCATAGGTGGTCGGCCTGGTAGCAAGAACAACCGATGTTGTGCTAAGTCAAGGCGTACTCACAGCACGTATTGTGGGTACTCTTGACATTCTGAGAAGCCCGTAACACCCGCGAGACGCCTCCCACAAAACAGAGGCAACCTGGAAGATCAACATTTCCAACTTCACCCATCTATCCGATATTTAGCATCTAGGCATTTCTTGACTAACCCGGAAATTTCCTTCAAAATGTGTGCCATCGGCAAATTCACTTTAATCAGCCTCGGTCAGGTTGAGACTGAACCCTCACCTGCACCGAAAGCAGTCACCTGTCCGCAGGTCACGATACCAGACAATTGGATAGTGACGCCCGCAGCATCTGTAATTGACCAGAGTGTCATAAGTAACATGCACATTAACACCTCAAGTTCAGTGAATAAGCTTCTGGAAATAAGACTGCGTTCTCAGGGTAAGAAGCTCGATGCTGTGGCATTCACAGAGACATGGCTGCGGCCAGGTATGCTGTATAGAATTAAACCTACCAAACATGAGCGCTTTGAGGAAGGATAGCATCGGTAGGCGCGGAGGTGGAGTAACGTTGCACATCATCAGTAACATAGACCACGCAAAATTAAACAATCTACTGTTTCGTGTAATTCCAGGGCCCATTTTGGTACACGTTCTTCTCTGCCCGAACAGGCCCACCAAATTGAGCTCATACGTACCATCACCCAGAAGCAACACTACAAAACATCCACCTGGCCGCTGCTTCACACGGGGTCACTAACTTGGCTCCGGGAACCACCTTGGTACTGGCAATTGTACTCAACCAGAAGCCATTTCCAAAACTCTCAACTTACATTCCAGTCGGGACTCTTCGCTGGCGTCATTTCTATACATCACTGCTGAGTTGCGGTCACCTGGAAATGTACGTCCCACCAAATGGTTCCTGGGCTTTGCACCGACTAGTTTGGTCTTGACTTTTAATAACGAGCCTGGTTTGAGGAGGAGCCTCGGCACTGGAATGCCTGCAAGCTGCAGCGTTCATGTTTTAATTTCGTTCTAACTTATCATGCTTCCGCTTCGGTGGTGGTTCATTGTCCAATATTACGGAACCACCTTAATGGGAATTGCATAGTTATAAACGAGTACTTCCCGAAGGCCTTTCAGAACCAACAGTCTTCAATTTATGTGGAAGTATTTTGGCACTATATTAAAGCCACCACTGAAACAGCGACAAACTTACTCGTTCCAATACGAAACAATCAAGGTAATAGGTCTTCCTGTGGTATTCGTAGATAAACGCGAAATTTCACTTGCAGCAGGCATTATGCCTGGATGCAATTCAAGTTAAACCGGAACTCGGAAGCCTGCATATAAGCTTGTGAGAAACAATTGTAACGAAACTCTTCGTAGGGACAAACCCGGGCTGCAATCCTTTGCGTTAGCCTGATTCAGGCAAAACTGCAAGAGTCTTTGTGAACGGTTTCCAGAATTAGGCATTCCCCGTCTACTGGTCTAACTGACAACAATTAGGAGGCAGCGAAATTCATTTGTACTAGGCTTGGAAAAGTGTTCCTGGAAAATGACATTGAGGCCAAGCCGTCGGTCGTTTGCCGAACCGCTATGTCCAATGTGCTCACTGCCCCCAGCAACGCAGAATTTGGTCCTTTCACGTTTATTC
The DNA here is from genome assembly GCA_008508345.1 of Paragonimus westermani. NCBI lineage: Eukaryota > Metazoa > Platyhelminthes > Trematoda > Plagiorchiida > Troglotrematidae > Paragonimus > Paragonimus westermani. The sequence goes on along the minus strand of QNGE01000099.1, from coordinate 10,675 downwards.
CTGAGCTAAAAATCGTATCTTGAAAAGTCACAAGGCTTTGATAAGTCACAACCAAAACTGCTAGAAATTGTACCGATAGCCTAGCTTCAATCGGAGATGGCTTGCTGCGGAAGTCCGAAAAAGGCGACCCGCCTGCTATCTGTGAGCATTGTGAAGTAATGCCACTATACAAATGTGGTGCACGCAGCGTGGCTTCCAACTATACAACTTCTCTTCATGAGTTAGTGGCACTTATTCAATGATCCCCAAAACCCCGTGTAGGTTGCCACAACGGTCAAAGTTGGAACGTTTTTGACTCACCCTATACGTCAGTGAACTACAAGTGCCCTTATCCTCTGTTATGAGCATACGATAATAAGCTCCAGGAATTCAACCGAGACCACTCCGATGAATCTAACTCACATCTAGGTTTGGACACGTTACACAAATGGTGTAAGTTGAACGGAATACAACTGTGTGTGACAAAGTGTGAAGTCCCAAGGGTCCCACCATAACAGTGCAAACCCACATCACCTTGAAAATATCGAACTTTTGTGCCTGAACAAGACAGACCTAGGGTCAGTTATCACCCAGGGCCTAAACCTCCCCGCCAGCTGCAGGATGATGACACGCAGGGCTACTAGTGTCTCTGAATTCATCAACTGTAGCTCATGTTGACTAACCCCGGAAAATCTCGTACACATTCATTCTACCTTGGTTCGCCCACTGGAAGGAATGATTACTCAAGGCCACTCCCCAAATTCCCCAAGAAGGTTTTATTACTCCAACAACACCCACATAGAGTTACGAAGCGAATTGAGGGCCTTTGTGATATCAAGCGAACCGTAGACAACTTGTTAGGGATTCCGCAATGAGTAAACAAGGAGTATATTGCCGACACGCGAAGTCGACGTGAGGGAGAAAGGGAGAGCGAGTAACGAGACGACACGATAGCGCAGTGAAGCGACAAACTAGCGAGAAAATTGGGTTGTTCCTCTCACTGCGTGAGGCACTTGTCGGTATCAACACTCGTTCGAACAAATGTTAAGGCACACACAACAGCTGGAAACAAAAAGAGTACAACTGGCAATCGCAACCTTAACATAGTTGGCAAAAACAAATACGATCGTTATACCTTGGATACTTGAGCAACCCCCGAAGACCTCAAAGTTCGAGTCTACCTTTTCTAAAAGCTTGGCGGATGAGAGGCGATGTCGTACTAGCCTACAGCATGTTAACCGACAAGAATCGCTCTTGCTCATCCGTCTCACTCAGAAGTGAACACGCAAGTTTGAAAGGGATTATTTTCTGTCTTCAGCGTCAGCGCTACCATTTACATCGCTAGCGTCATTCATTTGTGCCCAGAGTGGCCTCCATCTGGAAAATCCTGCCAGAACAGGTCGTTTCACCTTCGACTGTTGAAGTGCTTAGGATAAGTATGGACAAAGATTTAAGGGGAACCTCAGATATTTTCAGTCCCCTTGCTCCACCAAATAACTTCCACCATGGAAGGCAATCAATACTAATGTAGCCACACAAATCAGTACGGTTGGCCAGTTGTAGTGTGTCTGATTTTTATACCGTGCTTATTGGGTGTCTGTGTACCCTCTTGTATGTCCCATCTGCGCGTGCATGTGCTGAATGAGCTTGCGATGGCTTGACGTAGACAACCGGATCTTTGCACCATACCATTTTCATTTTGCAACTATTCACTCACCAACTCTATATTTGAATCCCTGTTCGATGCCTTCGAGATGACCCCCTCCAACTCAAGATTGCCCCAGGTTGAGGTCCTTGCTCCGTGCGAGCCACAAGCGGATCAATAAAAGTGGGGGGTTTTCTGGATCTGCAAAAAATCAGTGAAACACACAAGACATTCCAAGGTCATTGTAACATGCAAGCCGGCCGTTTTTTCACTTTGACTGTCCGTAGTGTTTGCGGACCAACCTTGGAGCAATGTGGAGGCACCCGGAAACAGCATTCTTTCAAAGTGGGGGTTCCAGCCACAAGCATGAGCCAAAGGCCCGGTGAGCCATACATACGACTTATACGGGTGAAAACTAAAACGACACCAACAACAGAGTAACACGCTTTTTTACATAATTCGATTTTAACCTGTGCGCACTTGGTGTATTGTGTAACATGCAGGCCAGCCGACTCCACTTTGAGTGCCCGTGACTTCGCGGATCAACCTTCGGCAACGCGGACGCACCAGAGGACAGTGTTCTTCCGAAGCAGGGGTTCGAACAGCAGTCCTGAAAAGAGGAACAATACAAAAAAGCATGTGCCGAAGTCCAAGTAAGCCATGCACACGACTTACACAAACGAAAGCTAAGACGGCACCGACAACACAGCAGCACGCCCCGTCACACAACTGTATTGCACGACGCAGTGGAAGCACTAAGGAGCAGCGTCTCTCTGAAGGACGGGAGCACAGCGAGAATCTAGAATGGTAACAAAACACAAACAAGCGTGAGCCAGAGGCACAATAAGTCATGCACACAACTTGCTCAAACGAAAACCAAGATGGCCTCAACCACACGATAGCAAAATGCGCTACAATGCACCCTCCTCAGATGAACGCTGTCCCCAGTGTTCTTAGGCCTATGTGAACCGGCCAGTGCCAGTGGTATCACAGAACATTGGGTACGTGCGCAGAGGTTGCGTTGTGTGTGCATATGTGCACTGCGTGTGTGATTGCAACGTGCGGACCCAGGGGTTCCTGACCAAACCAAGCTGTAACAACCAGGAGTTCGTAATGGTATAATCATCAGTTGATCACTTCGACACAAGCTGACGAAAACCACTCCACCTCTGTCACCAAATTTGTAATGCGCGACGAAGTGGAAGCACTGAGGAGCAGCGTCTCTCTGAAGGACGGGAGCACAGCGAGAATCTAGAATGGTAACAAAACACAAACAAGCGTGAGCCAGAGGCACAATAAGTCATGCACACAACTTTCTCAAACGAAAACCAGGATGGCGTCAACCACACGATAGAAATATGCGTTACACAACTCAACTTCAATTCGTGCGCGCTCTCTGGTTTCGGTTGCGCGTTACAATTGGGACGCACGCTCAAGGCTGGTTGCCGTTGACCTTGCGCTGAATTATTGTGGCCTTGTCCGTGTCCGTCGAGGATGTACGGGAACAAGGGAATGGAGCAACTTATACCCTTAGTCAATAAACTACAAGATGCTTTTGCTTCCCTCAGCATTCCTCTAGCGCTCGATCTACCCCAAATTGCTGTCGTTGGTAGTCAGAGTGCAGGAAAAAGCTCTGTGTTAGAAAATTTTGTTGGCAGGTGCGCTGACCGTCGTTTTTCAACATCACCCTGTAGAGATTTCCTACCACGTGGTAGCGGTATCGTTACACGGAGACCTCTTGTTCTTCAATTAGTGAACGACAAAGTTGGTACGTTTGTTGTTTTTGTCTGCTAGTAACAATAAGAATACGGAGAATTCATTCACTTGAAGAATAAACGATTCACAGACTTCCAAGATATTAGGAAAGAAATAGAGGCTGAAACTGACCGAGTGACTGGTTCCAACAAGGGTATCTCAAACATTCCAATTAACCTTCGAATACATTCTCCAAATGGTGAATATCTTCTATACTGGCTAATTTTGGAGGTATCTCCATTTAGTTCTCAACCTTACCTTGATCGACTTACCTGGTATGACAAAAGTTCCTGTCGGGGATCAGCCTCCGGATATTGAAATGCAAATCAGGAATATGATCGTTGAGTTTATTGAAAAAGACAATTGTTTCATTCTGGCCGTTTCACCAGCTAATGCCGATCTCGCTAACTCAGATGCTTTGAAGCTAGCCAAGGAGTATGATCCTCAGGGACTGCGTACCATCGGAGTTCTCACTAAATTGGACTTAATGGATGAAGGGACAGATGCCAGAGAAGTCCTGGAGGACAGACTATTACCTTTGCGCCGTGGTGAGTTATTTTTTCTCGTATTAGACATGTCTTTTGTTCCACTCGTCTGCCCTTTGAAAAATTCTCTCGTCTTATTTCATATAGACTTTTATTGCAGCCCTGAAGTCTGTTTGAATCTGCCGAAGTGACGAGTTTATATGTCACTGCTTCAGATAGGATAACCAAAACAACATTGAATTCTTCATACTATCGGGAATTCCGAAATTATCCTCAAGGTTAACATTCCATAGTCCCAATACTGTATGTTTCGCAGTTTGATGCACACTCTAAAGTACACTTACGTCCCCGAAATGAGAATGAATTTGGTAAGACAGTAAGCAGAAGTAAACCTCCATAATGAGTATGAAAGGTCTTCTAAGTACGTGGAAACGTCCGCTTTTTCATACCCAGTACAGTAAATCCTTTCATGGGTGCTTTTACTTGTCGATATTGGAACGACAAGTTAGATTATTGCGATATTCTCAGATCTTTCGAACAGTCCACCTTGGCAACACAGCCGTACTTTCAAGTCCTTGTTCCTATTTGGCATTTTGGAGACCCATTTTTTTGTTACCGCTTGTTAACACGTTGCGAATACATTTGTATTTTTTCTGAAGTCAGTAATTGTCATAGTGTTGGCGTCTTCGAACAAGTGTCTTACCTTGAAAGTGGTCAACGTAAACTTTACTGGTGTCGTTGCTCAGTACTGGGAAGCTGGCGTTTAATTTCTATTTCGACTTTCATTTGAGGACTGTATCATAGTCTACTGTCTACGGATTATTTTTCAGATAACTTCTTCAGATCGTCAAACATTTGAAAACGCCGATTAACAATTTTATATTGAAGAGCCGGAGTTCATTTTGCTCCCTAAAACTACTGCCGCCTAAAATTTTCCCATGCAGGTTTTCAACAGCTGGCAGCTGTAATCTGAGTGTATGACGCTGGCGAAATTCAACACTGAGGTACAGTTCGGCTTCATTTATCGAAGCGTATTCATCTTGGGCTACAAGTACCACATGAGACCTGTGTATACCTAATGGGATCGAATAGACCCGAATAGGAAGTGTGGCTAATAGCATTGTCACTCGTCAACGGAAACCTGAACAGACACTTGAGAAAGGTTCCGAGGGTTTGGCTTTACGAGCTAGTTCTAGCAAAGTTTGCAGCAACGGTGACGGGAATTTGCTCTACCAAGGTGACCGTGGTCATCTCGGTGGGGTTACACTTACTCCGGCTTGACTGAAGGTAGTGGCAGTGGAGTCATGAATTTTGCTTATTTCTTTCTAGAGTTGCCACGAACTCAGCACTAGAACAAGCTCGTTTTGTGAATATGTTGAGCGCTGATGTAATATCCGCCTTAGATTACCGGCTTTCAGCTAACAATCGGCTCAGGGTTTGTTTGAACGTTTCGGTTTAATTTGCAATAGATCGCTCTGGGAAATGCTCGTCTATACCACGCGCACCCCCTGCTCCACTAGCCGCAGTTCACGTACAGTCGAAGAAGAGTTATACCAATATTTATCTTAACTTCATGTAATCTATGACACCGCTATGGTTTTCTTAGCTGAAGAATGGCACATGTTGTTGGTCATCATTCTTGACCACTCGCCACACTGGTACTGATGGACTTCCGCTACAACATTGTTCAAGTTACTGCCTTCTGTTAAACACCAATTCCCATCACTCTCAACTCAACGCATCGCCATTTACCCACCGAACGATGGACACAAGTGTATTGCGGTGTTGTCATTCACTGTCGGCGAGGCTGTGTAAAAGACAATGAACCATCCCTAAACTTCTACTCAGGTTCTGATCACGTGATTGTTCATGCTGTATTTGTTGTGCGTTTTGGTCTAACTCCACGGCGGTTTGACATAACGAAACTGGGTTATCTTTAGCAATAATTGACGTTGATTACCTGTAGGTTTCCAAACCTACCACCGAGAGATGCAGAGGATTGTTGGGAGCATATCCGCAATGTTTCTGTCATCCACTCGGTGGGTAATCACTGGACCCCACATCACTCTTTCACAGCTCTTGACGCCTGTCAAAAGATTCAAGCTAATTGCTAGTGTAGCTGTCTCCGCAAGATAACCAGACTGGACATCACAAGGTAGCTTCGTGTGGACCGAGTTGTCCGGTGATCAGCACGAGAGTCGGATGTGGGGTAGTTTATCATATCTGTAAATTACTAGGAGCTGTCCCAGTGCATCCAAATAACTGGCGATAAAAAGAACGCTGTAGTTGGGGCGGTATGCCGGAATTAAAGTTGCAACGACAAGTTGAACATTTAGCGAAGCACCTTGAACAACAGTCCAGCGGGATATCTGCGTCGTCAGTTGTCCTACGGTCCTACAGGCGCTCCCTAACTAATAGGCGCCTCTTCTCCAACCGAAGTGGAAATCCTAAGGGCGATCAGTCCCCCAAACTGCTATAAGGCATCCGACCCAGGCAGCACCACCCCAACCTTCTTCAAGGACTGAGATCTAGCCTTGATCAGAGGGCCAACTTGTGATGGGAACACCGCGTGAGCAACTCTCCATATCGTCGACAACATGCAGATAACTTCATTGTTCTCTCTATATAGGCTCAATTAGTTCATACATGTTTTGAGAATGCCAATCTTTCGCTAATCGCGTTTACTGAACTTTTCGCAGGACTTGGGTTGCTTTGGAAACGGCAAGCGGATGGTCAATGTACGGTATGGGTTCAAGGAGTGAACTTTCTAAATTCGTGATTCGGCTGTTTGGGGCTTTACTAGCTGTTTCTCATGTGTTGTGATTAGTTGACTAGCTACATAAATTTCCGCTTCGAGGTGTGCTCCCCTTTGGAAACTATTCTTATTCTTGCTGGTGGATTTTCATCCCCGTACCGCAAACTGCTGCGTCGGATGAGAGAAGTGGCTTATGAATCAAAGAGCTGTTCTTCCATCAAATGCATCTCAAATTCCGTCAGATGTGAGTAAAGCTTCTGAGTATGGTATGCGCCAACGCGTTACTAGGTGACAAAAGCGCCATCTCGTTAATCAGGAAGAGGCTAAGGGGACTAACCACTGCTGTCAAGAGACCAGTTGTCAACGTCGAGGAGCCCCACCCTAATCCTAACAATATAACAAGTAATCCATTCTCAACTCACAAGGATTCATTCCGCCGTTACAGCTACTCCATATAAAGGTTTGGCTGTTTTCAACGAGATAACCCGTTTGAAATTCAGCAAAACAAGGAAACGTGACCACTTACCACTGATCTTTCTTAGAAAATGTTCGAAATTCTCTGTCAACCTCTAGCTTAATTATTCACCCAGTGTCTCAGACAACACAGAGTTGCTGACTGTTGGGAGACGGCACGTATCGCGTCGATTTGCAAAAAGGTAAATGCCATATTTCATCCCATTCCACGCCTGCCCGCAGCATTGACAGCTTTTGAAAACCCCACTCGCTCAAAGGGAGGCTCGGATGAACATCTCGTATTCTAGTCATTTTCCTTCTCGTCGCTCAAGCTCAACCTTGGACGCTCTCGCTTGTTTAATTCACTCCTTTCTACCACCGCTTGGTGGGAAATTAAGAACCATCCACATGTTTAGACTACAGCGATGCATTTAGAAGTGTTGACAGAGAGACGTTACTTCAAATTATCAAAGAATCTAGACTTTACCTATCAAATGTCAAACGTTTACGCGATTACTTCACGAATCGAAACCAGTTTACCCAATTCGGGATTGAAACCTCATCGTCACTCGCCATTGCTTCTGGTGTTCTATGAGGTACAATCCTCCATTTTCCCACCTTCATTGTATGTCGCGTCCATGGCAGCCGAAAGTCACACACTTGTAATCATGTACGCGGATAATGTGGTGTTATGTCTCAGACATCCAACTACATTTTCTCCCTCCATGCTGGACACCTTATCCGTTTCAGTAATTTGGGCAGATTCCCAGAGTTTGTTTTTTAACACCTCCGAATATGTTACCATACTTATTTTGTTCATGAATGGAAGTCAGTATGTGGGACTTTCTATTTCATACTCCTTTCCTTATGTAAACAATGGATCCTTACCTCGACTGCTTTCTGTTAAATACCTGGGGTTAACTCTGAGTAACAAGATGACGCGGCCACTTCATGTTATTTTTGTTTTCAACAAAGTTCGTAGGCTCTTGAATGTCAGGCGCTTAAACTCTCTCCTTCCCACACCACATGATTAATCGATTTATTAACGTCTTTATGCTCTCCGTTGGATGTATTGTTCGTCACTTGCTCTCTCCGGCTTGTTGTCGAATGACTTCATACTTTTTGCCAGACTTCTAAAACATCTATCTCGCTGGTCTTATTGTTTCCCATCACTTCACAGCATGTGAGTTCTCAACGGAGATCATATCTATCACAATTCCACCCCTTATTTTGGTCTCTGAACGTGTTTCTACATCTTCAGTCAGATTCCGGGAGGAAACTTTTCTTAATACCTGTCCGGTATTACTATTCTTCCGCTGTTATCAAACTTGAATTAGCCACAAAACTGACTGGTTGAAAATTTTTCGCAATTAATACCTACTGCGACCGTTGCCGTGGAATTTCCAACAAGTTTCAGGAGTCTGATTACTATCGTATAACTCAGACCCACTTAGTTGTCCTTCATCTGCCAGTCTGATAGTCTAAGAGCTGAACTTTACCTTTTGCTGTGAATAAAGCCTTTTATGAACTTGAACTCCTTGCTGGGACCCTCTGGACGATAATCACTTGTGACTGGGGATGCTTCTGGAGGTGGCCCAGATCCGAAGGTCTTTTCCTGGTGTAGAAACCTGTTTCCTCTGATATCATATTCACGTTGGTCGTTTTTGTTTCTTATTCTATTCGTTATGACTGTCAGGCCTTTCACTCTATAGTATATATATTTGACACGTTTTGATCACCTGAAGCGCCACTATATGAAAAGAAAAAGGGTGTCTTATAGGACAAAAGGTGAAAAAGATGCAGGAGGAGAAGAAAGAAATTTCACCGACTCACGAGGATATTCGCCCCACGAGCGCCACATCAGACGGCATCCTCAACCAAAGGCTCCATCATCCTTCAGACCCTAACCAGGAAGCCAGCAGCGCCCTATTGATGCGAATTCCAGCATGAGTACCTTCATATCCCTAATCTGAGTCATACGCTAGCCACCAGACTGTCACTTTCAGCCTAACCTACCATTCGCAAACAAGGCTCGGTGTGGCAGGCGGTTTGTAAGGTGTGTGGTAGATTTTGTAATGTATGTATGCGCTTATTTCGCAGCTTGGAAAGTTGCAAGCGACCACACCGTAACCCGTGAATATTTTTATGTGGTATAAATTTAAGATGAATGGAAATAAAGAATTTGGCTAACTCGAGGAAGCCATAGACCGAGATCGTAGGACATAATCTGCTCATCGTGTTTATCAATTCACGGAAGAAGTATACTTGGTGAATGGTTGATGGATACATTTCAGTAGCTCGCCAGACGTAGATTACGTAGCTGGAGGTTTGATGAACTAATTCAATCTGTCTGTGTCGAATACAATAAAGTGGAAATAGAGATCAATGAAACTGCTAATTAATAGGAAGTGAGTTGATGACACACCCATCTTTTGCACACAACAACCAGTCTATTATGCATTCAAGCAAGCAGAAGTGTGCAAAATAAAGGTTAACATATTTGGGTCTATGAGCTCGACTCGGTAGTAAGCGGGTGAAGTATGAAGAAGCCACACCCTTAGAACCATATTGCATGCCGACTAACATCTACATTCGTTTACATCGACCATTCACTGGACTCGATGTATTGCGTCTTCTCAGTGCTTATACAAACATACTAGGGAGGGACCGCACCAGTCAGGCCGATGCGATAAAGTAGTTGCTGATTGCTGTGCTTGTTTTCACATTTTTGTGTGAAAACCGCCGCACAGTCAGGAAAACTGCCTGGATTTTTTGAAGGGCCATTACAACCTCCAATTACATTTGACCAATGAATCTTGTCATTGCTGTATCTATCATGCGTGGAGACTCATTTACAATCCCTGGCAGCGTTCGTATGTATGCTTTTTACGTTGTGATGATATGTCACAATGACCACTTAACCGGAATATGTGCGAAACGAAACAATTTTTACTGCTTGGTGTTCAACCCTCTTGCCCTTGTGCTTCCGAATTGGCTGTATTTATATGACTAGCACTGTTCTCAATCGCTGGGTTGCAATACTGGTCAAGTTTACACGCTTCAACTGCTCGCGCCCCTTCGATTATGATGTTCTACTACAACTCGCACCTGTCGACGTGTTTCTCAGTTCTTCGTCATCCCAGAAGTCTTCTTAGACAAAGGAGAACGGGATGCTTCTGCGTGCTTACAAGCGTACGAAAATATAAAGAGAGAGAGAGAGAGACGATTTGATTAATCTACCCTCACAGTCTTTAAGAATGCTCGTAATTCGATGGCTGAATGGTGTTCTAAAGAGGCCAACTAAATGCCCTTCACCGTGAGGATTTCACCGACTGACATAACGTGCAAGGTTAACAAAGGAAGACAGTCACCACTAGGTTAGCTACGGTAGGCTGCAGTCGCTTTCAGGGTTGGAACCCTCGTGATTCACAGGATCTAGTCAGCGACTCAAGTGAACGTGACGCCGAGTAGTATACACTATCCACACTACTGTTTGTGTTCTATGAAGTAAGAACCGTCACTGGAGCCGGGTATTAAATACAATGAAGGTTGTGTCCCGTAGAAATTTTACAGCAAATCTGCAGTTAGGTTGCTTCTTCCATG